>JASDQU010102376.1:23541-51053 GCA_032191745.1 Picea mariana
TAGGGGGTATACTCAACCTGTGACACCATGTTTCCCCCCAAGACTGTAATTATGATTAAGAATTCATATGATTATGTTTATGAAGCATGTAATTTTGTTTTAATTAATGAAGACACCAAATAGTTGACTAAGAAGGAACAACCTTGAAAGTGATGGCCATGATACACAAGTGGGAATTAATGAAGCAGGTGTTGGGTATGTGTTATGTTGAAGAGAGTTGCGTCGAGCACGTAGGGGGGGGAATTCCCCTTGCATGGGGTTTTGGAGGTAGCACCCCTGAGAAAAAAAAATTTGCCTCGGGAAACATGTCACATATTTAGGTGGTTTTTTAGCACATGGTTTCTCTGTCGATGGTTTTCTATTTCTAGTTAAGGAATTATGGTTGTTGAATAATCCAGGTCATTTGGGTTAGTGTTTTGGATACCACTGACTCTTATATGTATACTATATTGTAAACAATGTAACACAATGAAAATATGGAATATGTTGGTTTTCCCAATTTGGGTTTCCAGGGGAAAAATCTCTGTGTAATGTTTGTATTTTCCATTGTATCTTTTCTTTTCTTTTACTGAATATATGTTTGAAGTAAATATTGTACAAGGTTAAAATCAACATTTGGTATCATATCTTTGTTGGCTTTAGGGGGACACCTTTGTGGTCAAGAATTTGGCTCGGGACTGTGATAAGTCTTGTTACAGTGGGAGATCTGTGGTATTGATTTTTCGGGTGAAAAGAAATGGAAAACAATTCAAAGATGGATATCGAGAAGTTTAATGGGAAAATGTTTTAGTTGTGGAAGCTCAAGATGGAATATCTATTGGTGGACATAGATTAGTGGATTGCGGTAGATCCAGGTACTACACCTACAAGAGCTTCAACAGATGATTGGAAAAAGTCGGATCAGAAGGCAAAGAGCACAATCCAAGTGTGTCTCTTTGATTCAGTATTACTGAATGTGTCAGAGGAATCTACAACCAAGGATTTATGGGAAAAGTTGGGGAAGTTGTATTAGTCTAAGTCCCTAGTAAATAAACTATTCTTGAGAAAGAAGCTGTATAACCCGAGGATGAGAGATGGAGACTCGGTGGCAGAGCATTTGAATGCCTTCAATATTGTGGTAAGTCAGTTAGTATCTGTTGAGATTAAAATTTCAAATGAAGATAAATGTATCAGTTTACTGTGTTCTTTACCATACTTGTGGGATAGTCTGGTTGTGGACATAGGTAGTAATACAATTTCCTTGAAGTTTGATGAAGTGGTTTCATCCTTGTTGTCGGAGGAGATGAGACAGAAGAATATGGAAGGACAAAGCACGAACGCATTATTTGCAAGAGGGCGTTCCCAGGAAATAAACAGATCGAAGTTCTCAAGTGGGAGATCTAAGTCTATGGGTAGATCTAAATCTCCCAGAAAGTTTTTAAAGGTATGTTGGAGATGTGGAAAATAAGGGCACTACAAGAAGCAATGTAGATACAAAGTTGAGAAAAAGAAGGGATCTGAAGAATCTCCGTCTACAGAAGAAAAGAACTCCAAGGAAGAAGGAGGGGATGTGTACTTGGATTCTTCAAGCACACATGCAGATCATGAGGCATGGTTGGTTGACTCTGGTGCATCCTTTCATATGACTTCCCATAGGGAGTGGTTCTGCGAATATGAAAGGTATGATGAAGGTAATGTTTTCTTAGGTGACGATTCGACAAACATAATCATAGGATGAGGAAAAGTCAAGTTGAGGATCATAGATGGAAGGATTAGAACACTGCCTGGTTTTTTGCACATCCCAGGTTTGGCCATAAATTTGATTTCTGTAAGAAAAATGGATGAAGCAAGGGTAAAAACAATATTTGAAAAAGAAACTTGCAGAATGGTTCGAGGAGCAATGGTGTTGCTAAAGGGAGTTCAATTTGGAACTCTGTATAAGCTGTAAGGAAGAACTATTAGTGATGGGTGTAATAGTTCCATTGTTCCTAATATTGGAGTTGAAGAAGAAAGAACTCCTACAGTCTCTGGAGAAAAGGTTATGCTGTGGCATCAAAGACTGGGGAATATCGGAGAGAAGGCTCTTCGACTACTACATGGTAAAGGTATGGTTGAAGGTATATCTAACTGCTCTTTGGATTTTGATTTCTGTGAACATTGTCTATATGGGAAGCAAAATCGAGTAAGATTCCCCTCTAGTGCAATGAGGGCAGGAGGAATTTTACAGCTAGTTCACAGTGATGTTTTTGAACCTGTGTCAGTTCCATCATTGGGAAAATATGTGTACTATGTCTCATTTATAGATGACTTCTCGAGCAATACTTGGATATATTTCCTCAGGAAGAAATCTGAAGTCTTTGACACGTTTAAAGAGTTTAAGGCTCATGTTGAGAATCAAACAGAGAAAAGAATTAAGGTGTCGAGGACAAATAATGGCAGAGAGTTTTGTGGAAATGAATTTGAAGATTTTGTAAGAAGTGCGGTATAGCAAGGCAGAAGAATACTCCATATACACCTCAACAGAATGGATTTGTAGAAAGGATGAACATGATGATGATGGAAAAAACAAGGTGCATGCTCAGTGGTGCCGAGTTAGGGAAATAATTCTAGGTAGAGGCAATGGGTACTGCATGTTACCTGGTCAATAGATCACCCTCATCAATGTTGGATGACAAGACTCTACAAGAGGTATGGACTGGTAAGGAACCTTCTCTGACACATCTCAAGGTATTTGGCTGTGATGCATATGTTCATGTTCCAAAGGAAAACATGAGTAAGCTAGATAAGAAGGCCAAAAAGTGTATCTTTATTGGATATAAAGATGGTCTCAAAGGTTATAATCTTTAGAACCCATAAACTAAGAAGGTAGTGTATAGCCAAGATGTGGTATTTAGAGAAATGAAGGATGTTTTTAAACATGAAGTCCTACCAAGTAAGGAAGAATTAGAGAAAATAGAGTTTGATTTAAACGATGATGAGTCAAACTCTGCAGAAGAACATGAATCAAAAAAAGAAGATTCTCATACTCCAGTATTGAGAAGATCGGTTTGAGAAAGAAGGCTACTAGAAAGGTATACTCCATCTGACTTCCATTCAAATTTTGCTTTGTCTATTACTGATGATGATCCTATAACTGTTAGGGAGGCAGTGGATTCAGAGGATGCAAATCTCTGGAAAAGGGCCATGGACGAAGAAATGACATCTTTGGATAAGTATGAGGCTTGGGATCTAGTGGAGTTTTTGACTGGAAGAAATCCCATTGGAAACAAATGGGTATTTAAAAATAAGCTGAATGCAGAAGGAAAAGTGGATAAATACAAAGCTCGGTTAGTAGCAAAGGGTTATTACCAGGTTGAGGGAATTGATTTTGGTGATATTTTTTCTCCTGATTCCAAGTTAACCTCTATAAGATTTTTGTTATTTGTTGTTGTTGCATTTGATTTTTGTTGTTGCATTTGATTTTGAAATAGAAAAAATGGATGTGTAGACAACATTCCTACATGGGGATCTGGAGGAAGAAATCTATATGAAGCAACCAGAAGGTTATGCTGTGAAGGGAAAGAAGGAGCTAGTATGCAAGTTGAAAAAGTCCCTATATGGTTTAAATCAATCACCAAGGATGTGGTATCAAAAATTTGATACTTATATTTTGGGACTTGGCTTCACAAGAAGCAAAGAGGATCATTATGTGTATTTTAAATTAATTGGTGATCATTTGACTTATTTGGTCTTTTATGTGGATGACATGTTGCTGATAGGAAACAACAAGGAGATTATCTAGGATGTGAAAACTCAGTTGTCCTCTAAATTTGACATGAAGGATCTCGGTGCTTCAAATTTCATTTTGGACATGGAAATTAAAAGAGACCGGAAAAGGAGGAAACTCTGGTTAAATCAAAGAAAATATGTCGAGACAATATTGCATAGGTTTAATATGCAGGAATGTAAACCGGTCAAGGTTCCTATTCCTATTGGTGTAAAGTTATTTGCATATCAGTGTCCCAAGACACATGAAGAGGAGGAGGACATGTCTCATGTTCCATATGTGAGTGCAGATGGAATTTTGATGTATGAAATGGTATGTACTAGACTGGAAATTGCACATGTAGTGGAAGTTTTGAGCAGGTATATGTCAAAACTAGGGAAGGGGCATTGGACAATAGTAAAAAGGGTTTTCAGGTATTTGTGTGGAACTGCTAGCTATGGATTGTGCTATGAAGGAAGAATGAGATTGGACAGAGTGGTGGATATACATGGATTTGTGGATGCAGATTGGGATGGAGATCTGGATCGTAGGATATCTACAAGTGGGTATGTGTTTAACCTATTTGGAGGAGTAATAAGTTGGATGAGAAAAAGACAGGTTGTAGTGGCACTTTCAACTACAGAAGATGAATACATGGAAGCCAATCATGCAATTAAGGAAGTAGTATGCTTACAAAGATTGTGTCCAGGTATTGGTTTGGTACAAAAAGCTGTAAGGAATATAGATTGTGACAATCAAAGTGCAATTTTTCTGGCGAAGAACCCAACTCATCATTCAAAGACAAAACATATTGATATTCAATATCACTTTGTGAGAGACATGGTTGAAGAAAATAAAGTATTGTTGATGAAGGTGGACACTTTGAATAATGTCACAGATTCATTAACAAAATCTGTGAGCACTGAGAAGTTCTCTTGGTGTAGAGGATCCATGGGCATTGCTGCCCTGGATTGTTGACTATGTAACCTTGTAACCCCCTGTATGCAAAGAAAAAAACAAGTGGCAGAATGTTGGGTATGTGTTATATTATTTGCACGAGTAGTAGTGTCTGAGCATTTCACCGAGCGCGTAGGGGGGTGAATTTCCCCCACGTGGGGGTTTGGAAGTTGTGCCCCTGAGAAATTTTTTTCTGCCTCGGGAAACATGTCACATATTTAGGTGGTTTTTCAACACATGGTTTCTCTGCCGATGGTTTTCTATTTTCGGTTAAGGAATTATGGTTGTTGAGTAATCCAGGTCATTTGGGTTAGGGTTTTGGATGTCGCTGGCTCCAATATGTATATTGTATTGTAAACAATGTAACACAATGAAAATATAGAATATGATGGTTTTCCCAGTCTGGGTTTCCAGGGGAAAAATCTCTGTGTAATGTTTGAATTTTCCATTCTATCTTTTCTGTTCTTTTATTGGATATCTATTTGTAGTAAATATTGTACAAAATTAAAATCAACAAAATGGATTTATTGAGTGCTTGGGTAAGGTGGATTTGAGCTATTTTTATTAAGAAAACAAAGGAAATTGTTTAACAAGCTAGCTTATGCTTGCAAACATGAAATCATACACCTACCAATGTACCCACATCAACAAGAAACCACATGATAAATTATGGAGGTCAAATCGATGGTTGAGGCAATTAACAACTGATGACATGTTGGTCTCTTGGAAAAGGAAAGGGTTAGCTGAAGTGACATGACGCATAGGACACCATGGATTTTCCCCTTTAGGATGGGAACTAAAGGATATAGGTTATGTTTGCATAAATCCATGAGAATCCAAAGAGGACTAGCAGAGGAAGAGACCAAAGGTGGAAAGACACCACTAGACTAGTTAGTCGAAAAGAGAAGAAACACACACAAGGAGAGTGATCCAATAGAGATAGATCCACAAGAAGACTACCCGAATGTCTAGAAGACAACAAGAGAAGCACATAGTTCTCAAAGAAGAGAATACCCTGAGAAAATATGATCTATGAGCTCAAAAACATAGAGAACCCAGAGAACATTGTCATTTTTCAGTGCATATTTAAGAGAAGAAGAAATAGGAGACTTTTCCTTGAAGAAAACAGGAATCTTGTCCAATATTTTTATGATCACCCTGAAATAGAGAAGACCCAGATCCAGACTGAAGAAAAAGAGGTCTACAACTTGGTACTTACTGGATAGAAATCGACATTGGTAAGGAGATATCGCTAAGGGAGTGCATATAAGAGAAGAGAATCCCTTGTGTAGAGGAAATCTATTTGATAAACTACCTGATAAACATGTAGGTACCCTGAGCTTAGTGGGAAGGGGGAAACATATGATGTTGTTAGAGGAGGAAGATACTAAGTTTCCTAGATCATCTTAAGCTTGGAAACCAGCTGAATCATTTCACTTGTGGTATCATGGCTTGGCATGGGGGTGGAATACTGTAGGAAGGTACTCTATAGTAAGGCATAAGGTTGGGAGTAAAGGCGTCCTCTCTCAGTCAATTGGTTTTGGACATTTTCCTAATCATATAAGTGTTGAATTTTTTACTTATACAACTAGCAGTTATGATTCTTCTTTATTATTATAATCATTTAGCACATTAGCTGCATAAATAAGATCACTGAAAGAGAGGCAATCACAGAAACAATAGAGACACACATATTGTCCTCGGAACCCTCATGGGGGAGAAAACCCAACAAAAACTTCCTCAATATATATAGACCAAAGAACGAAAAAAATATCCTTCTCTTCTCCTTCACTAGGAAGAGTAGCGCACCACTTAACCAAGAAATAACAAGAGATAGATCAAAACCTTCCTTGACATCAACCCCAATTGCAACAACTTCTCCTCCAAAACTTGTGCACTGCAGAACTAGATGGTGAGTGTTTATTTCCAAATAAGGCACTGGCCTCTCTTATAAATAGTGGTTTGGCCAGCCTATAAATAGGTCTGGGCCGAACTGTCACTTTACCCTCTTAATTTACAATTAACTTTCAAGGAACAATAGGGCCTAATTAAATATAATATAATAATATTATTCAACTCTCTCTTAGGTAGAATATTCTTCGAAGTTACAATATTTCAACACTCCCCCTTAACAAGAAGGGTATTCTACTGACAACATTAATAACAATTGTTTGGACTCAATACATCATCAAGAGGAGGGGACATCATCATCATCATCGGGAACACTGTCGATCATATCTATAGGTCATCAAAAGTTTTTCTCATCATCAACATCAGTAGAAACTGAACATCATCATCATCTGCAACGCAAAGTTGGAGTAACATTATTATCATCAACAACATGAAGCTGGAATATCAACATAAACAACACAAATATGGAATAACATCATTATCATAAAAAATGTGAGGCTAGAACATCAACATCAACAACACAAAGCTAGAATAACATCATCATCATCAACAACATGAGGCTGGAACATCAACATCATCAACATCATGAAGATGGAACAACAACATCAACATCACAAAGATGGAACATCGACATCTATATGTGGCAATAGAATGAGGCATGTGCATTGACACCAACATCTATGGTACTCTGACAGACCGTCCTTACCAGACCTTCAAGATCTACCCATGAATCATAAGATTCCCTAGAATATAGAATCCTAACTGAGCTATCATGTGGTACTCTGACAGACCATCCTTATCGGAACTTCAGGATCTTCTGAAGAATCATAAGATTCCCTAGGATATAAAATCCTAACTGAGATACCACTACTAACCACAACTAGCATATACATGCATAGGTACTTCGACAAGCCGTCCTTACTGGACCTTTGGTATATTCCTAGGGATGATCAGTCCCCTAGGATATACAATCCTAACTGAGCTACCTATTGTTGGTACATATACCATAATATCATTAGCATCAGTCCCCCTTTCAAGGGAGGTCCTTTCGAACTACACCAAGCTTGTCTTAGAATTACTCAAAACTTCATAAGAGACAAAGGCTTAGTCAACGTATCTACAACTTGCTCATCTGTGCCAACATATTGGATCTTTACAACTCCCTTCTGCACCATGTCATGAATGTAGTGATAATAGATCTCTATGTGCTTCATCTTATCATGAAACACTGGGTTCTCTGTCATCTTTATGCAACTATGGTTATCACATAGAATCATGATAGATTCCATCTCTAGATTGAACAGATATGTGAACAACTTCCAAAGCCATATGGCTTCACAACTGGCGGAGCATGCTGTAATGTACTCTATTTTTTCGTACTGAGAGAAATACTAAATTGCTTCCTTATTTTCCACAAAGTCATGGCTGACCCCAAATTGAAACAATATCCTGAAGTGCTTTTTCTGTCTGAAGCACTTCCAGTCCAATTTGAACTAGTAGAACCAAACAATCTGAAGTCACAATCTCCAGTATAGAAGAGACCATAATACAACGTACCCTTAAGGTATCTCATCACATGTTTTGCAGCTATAAGGAGAACATGTATGGGCTCCACCAGATACTGACTCAAGGTGTTCACGGTAAAGCATATATCTGGCCTGGTGTTCGCCAGATAAATCAACGAACCAATAATCTGTCTGTATAGAGTAGAATCAACTAATTCTGACAAAGTATCAACCAAAAGATTCAAATTCATCTCCATGGGTGTGGCCATGGCTTTACATTCCAACATGTCAAACTTCTTCAATATTTCAACTGCATACTTCCCTTGGTTAAGGAATATCTTCTCTAGGATCTGCCAAACTTCAAGATCTAAGAAATAATGCATTGGGCCTAGGTCTTTCATCTCAAATTATGTAGTAAGCTTCCTTTTGCAATATGTGATGATATTTTCTTCTCCTGTCAAGAATAATTCATCCACATATAGTAGCAATACAACTGGCTCATCATTCATAACCTTGAAGTAAATATTAGAATCAACTTTACTCTTGGTAAATCCCAAGATATTCAGAAAACTATCAATCCTGCCATACCAAGGTCTTAAAGCTTGCTTCAACTTGCAGACATGAGTCTTCCTGTCCTGTACTTCAAAACCAAATTTTCACATCAAATTGTACCACCCTGGTACACTTGTTCAACTACAACTTAATCTGCACAATCGTGTGCTAGCTCTATATTCTTTCTACAAAGCACTATCTATCTCACTGCCCGAGAGTATCTCCTATGCTCTATTTGCAACTATTCCTCTAGGACTGAGACTTTGCACCTGCAACTGCTCTGAAGCTGAGAATAACTTCTCCATTCTCACTATGTCTATTGTTAGCACATAAACTCATCAACGTCTTGTGAGATATGGTTTCTACCTAAGTGTGTAATTTTTCCTGTTTTTCTTCCTTTTGCAGACCCGATCATAGGTTTTTCCTCTCGGCTTGTAGTTTTCTATTTTTTGTCTTCACCCGTCTGATAGACCTGTTTTTCATGGATTGGCCACCTAAGAAATATCATCCCTAGCTTTTCTATCTCCTCTAAGGTCAACCGCTTCCCTCCTTACCTCTGTCACTGACCCTTTGCTTTCCCGAGCCTTCAACCAACAACCCAAGTATTTATTTACATAGGCCGTAGTCATGGGCACAAAGCATAGCACTTAGAGCGGTCTGATATGGAATCAAATCGAGCGAGTGAGCAAGATCATCTTTCAACAATAGAGATCCACCAGGCAGATTGGATCGACGACTATCGAGAGATCAGGATCATAGAGTTACATGAAGTTTAGCATCAGAAAAAGTTTTGAAATCGTGGGGACATCCTAGCTGTCGATCCTGGGAAGGACATGTGGCGTACAATTATCATTTCACTGACTCACAGAATGGAGCAGTCAAAGGGAAAATTCACGAGGACTCGTGAAACGTGAAGTCGTGAAATGATCTCAGCCATCCTTTTCAGAAGGACACGTGGCGCAGGATCCTCACCGTAGAGAAATTCTTTTCAGGAAGGCTGAGGTGAGAAGTGCCAATGGTCTGAGGTCCAGAAATGTCGATATGATTTGGGCCATCCTATGCAAAGAGACGCGTGTCACCCGATCTGAGCAATCGTGATTTAGCGACTCATAGATTTCAGCATGGAATACAACGCGAACTTGCATAACGGGAAATCTCAAAACGCTTGGGAATTAAGCCCACGATCATAGCCTAGGGGCATATGGAAAGAGCATCCCAAACAAAGGTAGGCACCTGATTGAGTGACAGGGGGATGAAGTTGTTCGAGGTGATGATTGTGGTTGTCAAATCCAAAGTAGGTCCAACCATTGATCTAGATGGGTCATTTCGCGGGATCGAGCATCAAAATATTTGAAATCAAGGGGAGTGGAAACTCCCGAAATAAGAAATATTGAGATTTCATATGGATAAGCACAATTTCACGGCCCAAGGTCACACGGGGCAAGAGAATGGAGCCATGCAAAAAGATCATAGCACTCATCTTGGTCTCAATAGAAGATCTGTGTAGTTTCAAGATGTCAAGTTCAATTAGAAGGAGTCATGGGCACTGCTTGGAGCATTCATGGGTTTCAGGCTCCATCCCGATCCCAATGCAGGTAGTTAATGGAAATGGGGGAGGTTGTTGAAACCTCGTATAAACCCATAAATGGAAAGCATGGAAAGATGATCGTGTAGGCAGACTGTTAGTTGAAAGTTCCCCTGTCAGCAGATTCTCCTGCAAAGCCCATACTGATATGAGATCGCGTCTAACAGAAGAATACAATTGCACACTGATAGAAGAAGATGCAGACGCAAAGATTTTATTGTAGTGGCTAGGTCACATTCCTGATGATGGCAACTATTCTGAGTATAAATAATCAGTTTTGATATTTCGTTATGGTCGATGGTTGAGCTAGGCTCCCATATTGTAAAGTTTTAATGAAGCTCTAGTTCTCTGGTTATGCATTTCCATTTGAGACTTCTTGTTTAATGATAGTCAACTTTCTTATCATCTCTTTTGCTTCTGATATTGAAGACTTGGGTGTGGGTGATCCAGTCGAGTTGTTGTGATTGTATTGTAATGTATGTTTTGTTGCAATATTGTTGTGACGTTTTCAGTTTCCTGAAGTTTTGGGTTCAAGAAGATCTTGTATTTGAAGCTTTTCCTCCATAGGCTGTTGGAAGACCTAATGTCCATAGAATACCTCTACATTTCCTCGCCAGTTCTCCCCCCTACTCACCCTTTACTACAACTTACTGACCGAAGTTAGATCAAGACCTCATCTTCTTATGCATGCCAGTCCAATTTTCTATGTTAAAGCGCTATAATCCTGAGACTGCGTCCATTAGACCATCCTTAAATTTATTCATTGTGACATAAAAAATGATGGGTACTGGGCTTACCTCTACCACAATCTAGAGGTGAATTCCAGTGCTAACAACTACTAAACTCCGAGAGTAACTCCTCTACTCTATCATCGCAACGACTTCATCTAAAACTAAGAGTGGCTCAATAACTGACACCGAGGGTATCTTATCCTCTTTCTCTGGAGGTAACTCAATATTTTATTGTAGTCATGTCTCCATGGCCCAACTCATGTACTGCACCAACTGGCACTAGAGATAACTCAATCTCAAATATATGGATTTTCATACTTGCTCCCTCTGAATCTCATATTGTGTCAGATTCTTTTATTGAATCATGTTTTTTCTATATATACTTTTTCTGATTACTAGAGAAAGTGTCTTGCCATAGTATTCTCCCTCTTGCTGGGAGAATACTCTAGACACAAATCATGCTTTGTACATCTCTATGAATGGTCTTGGGGAGACTGATCCTCCTTACTGGATCGTGAGGGATGACTCTCTCTGAAATCTAGCTCCTTCTGAGATGGTACTTGGTGGGGATGCCTGCCTAACCACTGGTGGAGCCATCTTCTCCTAATAATATGGCTCGTCAATTCTATATGGATTTGCATTATGCAAAGTTTCATGTGACCATACTGGTCTCTTCTTGGTTACTGTAATGATTTTGGGTAGGCCCTTCTGGCTCTACTAACTCTTCCCTATGATCTGAAGAGTGATCAAATTCACTAGAGGGATTGTTTTGTCATCTTTGGAGCCTTCTGCTCCTCATGATATGTCTCCATGTCTCATATAGTATGTTGCCTCCTGCAACTTTCACCATATCTCCCTCAAGGTTATCATCTGTGAACTTCTCGGAACAAGAACAACAAGGGATAAACATCAAATAAGAATAATACTGTTTGTAATAATAATAAAAGAAATATTCAGAATGATCATCACAATAGCTCCTTCAAAGATATCACTTGTGACTTTCCTGTAACAAAGGTAAAAAGTAAGAAATACAATAATAAGGAATGAGAGAAACACTCTTCTAGTGTTGCAATCAATCATTCCTCCATGGTAACCTGGAACCAAAAAAAGAAGTTTCTCCTAGAGTAGATGTTAGTTATATATGGTATATGATTACAATAAGAATTTATCTCAATAGTGCTCACATGCTACCAAGTATTCAATAATAAATCTTTTCAAAGATTTCTATCACAACTATAGTGTTTAGAAGTTATAAAACTTGATATGTGTAAATTTGAATCTTATCAATTTAATCAATCAAACCTGGAACCTGGAGTCTTGTCCTCAAAAATGAGTGTGTTGCTTTTCTTCCAAGTCTACTTCTCTCAATATGAAAAATAATTTCTTCAACCCATCTTCTGTACTAAGAAAATATGCTATCTGGACAGAAATATGAGTTAGGGAATAAACTCTATAATCTCAACTTTAATCAATCTAATACTTTGACTTTAATTTTGACCAATGGTTAGTATGATAACTTCAACAGATCAAAATGAAACCTAGATATTAATAAGATCATAACAAATAGAGGCATATTAAATTGATCAAACCTGAGGTGCATTGTTCCTCTGAATGTGCTGGATCTAAGATCCCTTTGGATCTACAATTGTTGTTTAGACAAAAGATCCTTTCCCCTACAAATACCCTTTTAAAAATAATAATACAGTTTAAACACATGTAAGTACATACCTATGACAATATCTTTATAGGGTAAGGCACACTAGGACAATACAAAAACAATCCCAACACTTCACAAAAACTTTCACTGCAACTGGTACTACAACTGGTGTTGGCACTGCAACTGGTGTTGCAAATAGTATAAAGGAACTGACACTGCAACTGCAACTGATATTGCAACTACAACTAGTACTGCAACCACAGCTGTAACTGGTACTGCAACTGCAACTACAACTTAGGGTTTTACGAGGAAACCCTAATCTCTCAAACTTCAAATTTTAGAATTTTGATCTAGGGACTAGATGCGCCCTCCTAGGGCAAGTTCCTAGGTGTGATTACTTTCTCCAACATCCCCCTAGATCAAGGAAAACTTCACACTTATGGTTTATGTAGAAACCCTAATTCTGTAGCAACTGCAACATTGAAAACTGAATTTGAGAGAGGGTGCGTTGATGATAGCTACATCTTTATAAACTATGAATTGGTCTCTTTCATGCCTGCTCTGATACCATGTTGAAGTTTTTACTTATACAACTAGCAGTTATGGTTCTTCTTTATTATTATAATCATTTAGCACATTAGCTACATAAATAAGATCACTAAAAGAGAGACAATCACAGAACAATAGAGACACACAGATTATCCTAGGAAACCCTCATGGGGGAGAAAATCCAGCAAAATCTTCCTCAATATAGATAGACCAAAGACCGAAAAAAATATCCTCCTCTACTCCTTCACTAGAAAGAGTAGAACACTACTTAACCAAGAAATACCAAGAGATAGACCAAAACCCTCCTTGACGTCAACCCCAGTTGTAACAATGTCTCCTCCAAAACTTGAGTACTACAGAGATAGATGGTGAGTGTTTATGTCCAAATGAGACACTAGCCTCTCTTATAAATAGTGGTTTGGCCAACCTATAATTAGGTCTGGGCCGACTTGTCACTTTACCCTCTTAATTTACATCTAACTTGTTGGAGTTACTTCACACACACCTAGGATTTCTTTTTTCCTAAGGTTATTCCTTGTTTATTAGTCATAATTAGTCATTATCCAGTCTCCTATATTTTAGGGGAGAATATTCTACCTGGAGAATATTATCTTTCAGTTGACACTTCAGTTTGAATAGTTGAGTTGAGTTTAGATGTTGCATTGGGATCACCACCATGAAACATTGGGATCATCACCATGCTAATTCAACCTTGCCTTGGTATCATCACCAGAGTGGTTCATTAGCCTTGATTCCCTGAGTTAACTCCTCACTACTCTTTGTTTAGTCAGTTAAATGAAGACTAGTTGACTAGTTAACTCAACTAGGTGGCAATTCACTCCCGTAACTACCTGAGAGACTAGAATAGGTGGAATTTCACTCCCGTAACTGTTGGTGTGTGTCCAAATCACTGTATACCACCACTATGGTGCATTGGTTCACCTCAATTTGAACTCATTGAGTTATGCAAAGTATATCATGTGTAAATTTTTCATTATTCACAATTGTTAATGAGAATTCTTCCATTCATTCTCTCCTTCTTCTTTCTCCAATTATCTCTGAAAATGTGTGTATTATTGTTTAGATAGATCTATTCTGTGCAGGTTCAACACATTTACATGGTATCAGAGCCGAAGGACAGCTAAGCAAAAGCTACACCAATTTTTTTTTTGCAGGTACAAAAGATTGAAGACAACAAAAAGATGGATTATTCGCCAAAAATACTTCTCACGCCTCATAGCTATTTGGAATGGAAGCCAAAAATTATGCTTATGCTCAGATGCAGAGGCTTGTACCAAATAACTATGGCAATGGAAGTAGAGCCTAATTCTATCGATGAGAAAAATGACTTTCTCAATAGACAAGATATGGCCATAGGATGTATCCTCTATTTTATTTCTCCCGAAATTCTCCATCAAGTATATGATGGCTCACAAGAATTCACTCCAAATGATTTATGGAGCAGATTGGAGGTTTTATTTGGGAATAAATAATAATGCATGCAAAATGTTGACAAGATAGAGAATGTAGAAAAACCACTGGAAGATAAATCATCTTAGTTTGAAGAGCCTTCTACACAAGTATCTACAAAAAATTGTATTCCATTAATTGAATATGTTGTCTACTCCATTTCAGATTTGTTTTCTGAAATTCATGTGGAAGATATATGGCATGCATCTCAAGATTCACATGCAGATACTTTTCCATGCACAATGCATGCATATTAGGAGACAAAAAGGGAGCCGTGCACATCAGACTCAATTATGATATTTTCTGAGCACTATTTGCATAAACAAATTGGATATTTGAATTCATGTCGGTAAATTATCCAATTTCAAAAAAACAATCGTCCAAAACAAAGTCTGGAAAGTGAAGTTATGATCGTTTCAAAATCAACAAAATTTCATTGTTTTTCCGTAAATGGTCGCACGGTTTTCAAAGTTTTATCCAAAATGTATTTGGATATTGTTCATTACAAGAAGAGAAAGTGGATATGTGTGGACATCCCAATGATTCATCTACTTCATCAAATCTGTGCAGACATCTACAACTTCAACAAAATCTTCAACGAGCACAAACTTGCACGGTTGTGAGGTCTTCTTGGAGTGAAGGACATAATTGCCTAACAACTGTAGTTCTTCTTTTTATATAAATTGTACCTTGAGGGGGGGGTTTTCCCATGAGGTTTTCCCTCTTTCCTCACTTTATTTTCAGTGTATCTTTTGTACTGGGGTACCTAACATGACCTCGTTGCCGGGACCCAATCTTTATTTTCACCATAGTGATGTTCAGGAGGGGTGTTGGAGTTACTTCACACACACCTGGGATTTCTTTTTTCCTAGGGTTATTCCTTGTTTATTAGTCATAATTATTCATTATCTAGTCTCCTATATTTTAGGGGAGAATATTCCACCTGGAGAATATTCTTTTTCAATTGACACTTTAGTTTGACTAGTTGAGTTGAGTTTAGATGTTGCATTGGGATCATCACCATGCAACATTGGGATCATCACCATGCTAATTAGACCTTGCCTTGGTATCATCACCAGAGTGGCTCATTATCCTTTATTCTCTTATTTAACTCCCCACTACTCTCTGTTTAGTCAATTAACTGAAGACTAGTTGACTAGTTAACTCAACTGGGTGGCAGTTCACTCCTGTAACTGCCTGAGAGACTAGAATAGGTGGAAGTTCACTCCAGTAACTACTGGTGTATGTCCAGATCACTCTAGACCACCACTATGACACATTGGTTCACCTCAAGTCGAACTCATTGATTTATACAGAGTATATCATGTGTAAATTATTCATTATTCACAACTATTGATGAGAATTCTTCCATTCATTCTCTCCTTATTCTTCTTTCTCCAATTCTCTCTGCAAATGTGTGTATTATTGTTTAGCTAGATCTATTCTGTGTAGGTTCAACACATTTACATAACTGTCAAGGCACAATAGGGCTGAATTTTACTAAGGCACAATAGGGCCTAATTAAATATAATATAATAATATTATTCAACTCTCTCTTAGGTAGAATATTCTTCGAAGTTGCAATATTTCAACAATAAGTGTATAAATTAACTTGTTTAATTTGTGTATGAATGATGTGTACATGTATTTGTCTAATTTAAATGGGAAATGTGAATTCTTTTAATCAATAAATGGAATCCATGAGTAATGGGGACATGCTAATTGTTTCCATTGTTTAACCTGTCAAACTGTGAATTTGAATAAGTGTGGACAATCTGAGTCCCTACAAATCTTGTAGCTTTGAGAGGAAAGTTTGCAATATATGGACAAAATATTCATTTCACAGTAGCCCAAATTATCTAGTGTGGGGATGGTTCCTATGAGGATGAAAGGGATGTGTTTTCTAAGGAAAAACCCAAATCCTTAAGTGGACAGCTTGCAATATATGAAAGATATTTCTTTTGATGAAGTTAAGAAGTCTCCGATAGTCTCAGAGTAGGCTTCAAACTTATGGATATTCTGATAAGGTCTTGTAGAACCCATGGAATTGGATAAGTCCCAACTTCAGACCATTATCCATTATAAKAACCTTGCGTTGAATCAGGATGACTCACAAACGTCGATTATGTGTCCCAAGCATATCCAGATTGTTAGTTGGATGGTGTCACCATTAGAGTGACCATGGGGAAGGTTATGTTAGGACCTTGATGGGGAATGCTCCAAGTTGACGAGAATCGTTGACTTATCGGAGGGAGGTGACGGTGGATTCTGGATCATTTGATCTCATAAGAATACTTTCCAAAGAGGTTCAGGAGGATGACTAAATCAAGAGTCCGATGATAGAAGTTCAAGAACCATAGATCCATTGAGAGGTGTTATGTGAAATCTAGGTCATTGGAGCTAATATAGTTTGATCTGAGAAGTTGTTCCTAGAACCCATATTTGTCGAGTGATTGTGACCTATGAGTAATCTTAGGCCGTTAGGTGGTGTAATCGAGGACCATCAGAGCTATGTTGTTGGAGTGGCACTGAACGTTGAAGATGTGAGATTCTGATGGTGAGGGCTCTGAGAGTAAATTTGAGCCATTAATAGAAATATGACTGATGGGCAGTGACAACCGTGGATATGTTGTAGGACCCACTTATCCATTTAACAATTCCAAATGAATCAGGGAATAAATTGCGGGTAATTTGAGGCCCGAAGGGTAAATCACAACCGTCAATCTCTGTCTCTGAGGACCATTGGATTCACCAACAACAACTTGCTGGAGAAGTCTTGTTAGAATATATTTTGAACGGGCAGGAAATTGATTCCAACGAGAGAGAGTCTGAGGCACTTTGGATCATAAATATAATGCCGAGGGGTGATCCTAATCATCCAATTAAGGGTGTTTATGCTCTGAGGTGATGTTACTAATTTGAAAAGGGATTTTCTTGTGATTGGGAATCAGAAGAGGGAACTTGGAGAGAAACCTGAGTAGGAGTTTATTGGAAGAAAGAAAGATAATTGAATGCCTCACTAGCCTAAGATAGATTAGGGGGTCAGGTGTGTTTCAAAGTGGCTTGAATGGGTCGCAAGACTGCTTGAAACCATTTAAGAAAATTTTGATGTTATTTAACACACATAATTTTGAATTGGTAATGTGATTACTAATAATAGTTGTTTTTTCAGCACATAGGAAGTATTGAAAGACAACATAGGTGAATGGTAAAACACAGTATGAAAGACACCTCACGCCTCAAAGATGAGGAATCTAATGGTCATAGGGATAGAGAAACCCCTCCATATTTGATGGCCACCGTTAGAATTTTGAAGACAAACAATGAGAGGCTCATGAGAGATCATACTGAGAAAGAAGAGTTGAATGTAGTGTTACTATAGAGCTTGTTGGAAATTCAAAACATCTTAAGCAAGGCACAAGTAATGCATAGTTGCAACAACTAGAGAGGTTGAAAACCCCTTCAGATGATTAGAAGCACATATTGGATGACAATGATGTGGGAAAGAGTTCTTCCAAAAGGAGGCATCAAGATGCCAAGAAATGTAGTTCTAGTGGAAGTGTTTCCACAACGTCATCTATCAGAAAGACTACTTCAACAGAGCTTTCCAATAGTGGCACAAAGTCAAGTGTCCCTAAGAAGAGAAAGAGGAAGAATTCCTAGAATTATCTGACTGAAAAATTCAAGAAGGCTAAGTCGCCTACCTTCGATGGAGAAATTAATAAATGAGAAGAAGTTGAGGCATGGATGTTTGGTTTGAAGAAGTACTTTCGTGTACAAAATTACTCCATGAATACCAAGGAAATGATTTCCATTTTTAATTTGAATGGAGGATCCTCCATTTGGTGGGAAGACCTCAAGGTAATAAATGGATTGAAGGAAAAAAAACCGACATGGAATCATTTTGATAAACACTTATGAAAATCATACCTATCGGAGAAGTATTGTGATGAAAAAATTAAGGAATTCCATGAGCATAAGTTGGGACAACTTACCATTGATGCTTATGAAAAAAGGTTTATGGAACTGTTGAGGTATGTCCCTTACCTCAATTATGGTAAAGTGAGAGTGCACCATTTTCTGAGTGGACTTCAACAGTCTTACCAGGATAGGATTGAGTTCGATAGACCCAATACTTTGGAGGACACTATTTGGAAGGCCAAGTGTTTCTATGACCAGTCTAAGTATACGAAAGAGCCTTCAAAAGATTGGAAGAGGAAGAACAAGAGTGAATTCCAAAAGAAGGGATTCGAGTCCTTTTTATAGAAGAATTCAAGGAAGGGTACATATTTTGGTCAGCCAAGTAGAAGTGTACACCAATAAAACTATCCTTCTCAAATTGGAAATAAACCAGTGAAGCAAACAAGAGAAAGAGAACATGAACCCAAGAAAGGACGTTTTTAATGTTGGGGATGTGGAGAGCCACACATGTTGAGGAATTGTCCCCATAAAAATCATGACACCAGGAAGGTGTATAATGTACATGAAGCTGCTATAGTCAACGATGTGTCCAGAAGCATGCCAATAATATATGCAACTGTGGAAAATCAAAAAAAGATCACCAAGCCTCCATGGTGGAATTGGAAGGTATTATTACCAAGAAACCTATCTCTATTTTAATTGAACCTGGATCTGACCTCAATTATATTTCACCTCTAGTTGTTGAGGCATGTTCATTACAAAGAAAGAAACATGCAAGAGCATGGTTGGTTCAATTAGGCACAAGAACAAAAAGGAAAGTGGTTGAGGTGATTGAATCTTGTCTAATTGAAATGAATAGACTATAGACTCAGGAATCCTTGAATATCCTACCCCTAGGATCATATGATGTGCTATTGGGAATGTATTGGCCAACTACCTACAAGGGAAAATTAATTTTTTATGAGAAGATTTTGGAATGTGAAGATGATGAGGGAAATGCAAGAATTTTCCAAGCCGTTCGGAATCCAATTTCAGTAAGGAAAATATTAGCGTTGCAACTTAAGAAATTCAACAGAAAAGGGTGTCCCTTATATGCTATACAAGTACTTGACTTAGAAAAAAGCAAGGAGATGAAGGTTGAATACCACCGTGTACTATGGGAGTTTAAGGATGTGTTTCCAGAGGAAGTGCCTGGACTACCTCCAAAAAGAGATCTTCATTTTTCAATAGATCTTGTTCCTAGAGAAGTGCCAGCTTCAAAGGTACCTTACAGGATGAGCACACAGATTTGGTGGAGTTGAAGGTACAACTGAAAGAGATGTTGGATAAAGGTTACATTAGTCCGAGTGTATTTCCATGGGGAGGACCAACCCTTTTTGTGAATAAGAAGGATGGTACCTTGAGATTATGAATTGACTATAGGCAGTTGAATAGGATGACCATCAAGAACAAGTGTCCTTTTTCTAGTATAGATGATCTCTTTGACCAGCTCAGAGGAGCTGCAATTTTCTCAAAAATTTATTTGAGGTCGAGATATCACTAAGTTAGAATCAAGGATGAGGACATCCACAAGACAAACTTTAGAACGAGGTACATGCTCTATGAGTTTGTAGTGGTGCCATTTGGGCTTACAAATGAACCAACCACATTCATGTGTCTGATGAATAGTGTGCTTAGCAAGTATTTGGACAAGTTTGCCTTAGTCTTTGTGGGTGATATTTTGGTGTATTCCAAGACCATAGAAGATTATGAAGAACATATTAGGATGTTGCTATAGGTGCTGAGGGAGAACCAATTGTACACTAAGTTCAAAAAATGTGATTTATTCCAAAAGGAAATTCATTATTTAGGCCACATAATCTTAGCAGAAGGAATGGCAGTGGATCCTGAAAAGATTAAGGCAATCATGGATTGGCCTGTCCCTAAGAATGTCACAGAATTAAGATATTTCATGGGATTGGATGGATATTATAGAAGGTTCATAAAGGGATTTTCCAAGATCGATAATCCTAATACCTCATTGCAAAGAAAGGGGAAGAGATTTGCATGGTCACTAGAGTTTGAAGATAGCTTTCAAAAACTGAAGCATCTTCTCACCAATGCTCCAATTCTAAAGATTGTAGACCTTGAGAAAAATTTCTTGGTTTTCACTGATTCTTAAAAAGAGGGACTCGATGGAGTTCTTATGCAAGAAGGGAAAGTGTTTTGTTATGAACCATGAAAAATTGAATGAGCACGAGCATAAGTATTTTAACCACAAACTAGAATTGGCAGCAACCGTGCATGCATTGAATATGTGGAGGCATTACTTTCTTGGGAGAAGATTTGTCCTAATGAAAAAACACTGTGGTATAAAGTATCTATTCAACCAACATAAGTTGAATGCTAGACATGCAAGGTGGATGGAACTGATCAATGAGTTTTATTTCTAAATAAAATACATAAAAGGAAAGAAAAATAGAGTGGCAGACACACTCAACCGAAGTGTGTAGACTATACACTTAGAAACAACAAGTGTAGGGGAGTATGTGATCAATCAGAGGATTAAAACCCTCTTGTAGGAACGTGAGTTCTTCAATCAAATCATGAAATATTTACAAAGAGAACATAGGAAATAGAGATATGAAGGATATCAACTTGGGGCTAATAGTTTGTTGCTGTATAACAATATGATGTATGTGACCAATTCAACATATTTGAGGCACTTTATTATGGACGAGTTCCATAAAATACTATGTAGGTCACCCTCGTTACCAAAAAATGGTGACAATAGTAAGGTAGTTGTATTATTTGACGAGAATGAAGCAGTACATTTCTTAGTACATTGAAAAATGTTTAGAGTGACAACACATAAAATTTGAGCATAGACACATTGTTGGGTTATTACAACCTTTGCAAATTACAAAGTGGAAATGAAAAACAATTTCCATGGATTTTATTACAGGTCTACCAAGGACAATAAAGTAACATGATGCAATCATGGTTGTAGTGGATAAGTTGAGCAAAGAAACTCACTTTATCCCCATTAAATCTACTTTCAAGTCCATAGACGTTGCTAATGTTTTTATAAAATATTTTTTTAGATTACATGGTTTTTCCAAGACCATAATCTTAGATAGAGATGCCAAGTTTACCTCAAGTTTTTGGAAAATATTGTTCGCATGATTGGGAACACAATTGGAGTTTAGCACGACCTACCATCCTCAAACATATGGTCATACCGAGAGAGTGAACATAGTGCTAGAAGACATGTTGAGGATGCATGTTATGTATCGGCCCAAGAAGTGGGAAGAGTATCTACTCCTGGTAGAGTTTTCCTACAACAATGGTTATCAATAATCATTGAAAATGATCCCATTTGAGGTTTTGTATGGTAGGAAGTGTAGAGTTCCAATCAACTAGGATAGTATAATGGATAGAATCACAATTGGAACATAATTTCTAAAATAGATGGAACATGCCATGGTTAAGATAAGGTAGAATCTAAAAGTAGCTCAAGACAAAAAAAAGAGCTATTTAGACAAAAAGAGGACTCACAAAGAGTTCAAAGTGGATATCATGTGTATCTCACTACTACATATGGGCGGATTATTCCACGAAATTTTTCCACGTTTCCATTATTTTCATATTTTTTTTTTAATAGGGCGGGATTTTCGTCGATATTGCCACAAAATTTCATCGCAATATCCACAAATACGTTATTTTAACTTGGTTGAGATTTCCGTCGCTATTTCCATGAAATTTCATGGCAATAGCGAAGAAATGTTTTCCTATCTCATTGGTCGGTGTTAACGGCTAGTTGACTATTTGATCTATATATACCTGACTTTAAGAGACTTTGCGACACAATTGCTATAGTTGCAACACTATTCTTGGATTTTGTTTGAGCTGTTTATTTTTTCCGTCACCCACCGGTTGAACAAATCCAATTCTCGATCTACATAGCTCAGATTTTGAACTTGCAAGGTTAGTATGTTTTTTTTTATTGATGTACTCATTTAACTTGTAAATTTTTGTTCAAATGTCCAAATTTCATGTAGCTTGTTTTTCCTTGATAATATATTATATGTGTAGTACCATATTTCATGCCTTTGGTTTTTGGATCTAGTTAGTATATTCTATGGAAAAGGGTATGTGGATTCCATAATATTCTAGGTTTATGGAATCCACATACCCTTTTCCCTTCAATTGTAGCTAGAATGTCTCTCTCTTTTCATTGATAAAGATATGAAAGTGCTCTTGAAACTCAACCCTGATCGGTGAAATGATAGTAATTGATTGTCATTTTCTTCTCTCTTTTGTTTTTAATAACTAACAAAAAAATACCAACAAAGCTTGATTGAAGCTTTGATACCACTTGTTACATCCCTAGTACCCAAATGGGATCACACTTGCATAAATTGAAAATAAGATAACAATGACAATAATGGTTGGGATACTTKCACACCTAATGGTTGGCTAGCACTTACTAATTCAATTAAATGAAGGAAGAAATCTCCATGAATAAAATCTTGAAGTTGATTGTTATATTGATAAATGATAAGTTATGGTATATATAAGATAGGGAGGAAACTCATGTTTATAACAATAAGATACATAAACACTAACCCTAAACTTATGTTAGGTATATATGTCGTTATTATATAAAGGAAACATTTGTACACATATGACCTTATTATAAAGATGTTATCTATGTCGTGATTATGTGCATAACAATCACTTTTAACTAACCACCTTCAACCATCTTAGCTTATGGTTAGCCACCTTTAACTTTCTTGGCTTATGACTAAGCACCTTTAACAAATGAACTTAAGATTATATACCATACTTTTCCAATATAAATAAAGTATATTTGTTTCAACTTTCTCAATAAAATCCACATACCCTTGTCTTATATGTGATGTTGTTTCTCTCAATTTTTTATAATCACACTCAATTCTAGATGTAGTGATTAACTTTAGTTTGTAGTTGATGTAACTTGTTTATACACTATTTATAAGGAGTATCTAAAATATAAAAAATTCATGACGAAATCTACGATAACATGATGAAATCTGCTAGTTAGACAATGAAAAATTAGAACATGCCAAAGTGTCTTAGAAAATAAAACTGTGACCACTTTAAGTAGCATAAAATTGTGACCATTGTATGTAGATGCAAATCAACACGTCATAATTTAAACCAATCCAACCCAATTGTGGATGACAAGTGGTTGGCATTCTTTTTTAAGTGGTGACTTTCAAAGATTGGCATTTTGTCTACAAAACAACTTAGAGGCTAGTGTATGGTGTCGAGTGATTCAAGTTTGAGAAATTTTGACCACTTTCATTAAATGGTGTGTAATTATTTTCCTTGGTGATTCAGTACACACTACTCTAAAGTACAAATTGAAGCATATCAATCTTAATAGTTAATTGATAATAATAATAATAAAAACATGTCAAAATGTCTTAGAAGAAATAATTGTGAGGATTGTAGGTCACTGTAAATAAACATATCATAATCAAAAGGAGTAGCTAAAATATAAAAATTTGACAACTTACTGTTTGGCATGGTGTAGGTAAGACAATTACTTGTCAGGACAAGGATTTTTCACTATGAATGAAAATGACAAGAAGCTTGCTCGGTTAAGAGTGACATTAGAGGCGAGGGGCAATGGAAAATTTTATTGCCCTTGCTATGATTGCAGAGGCTTGCAAAAAAAAAAGACTTTTAATAACAACAACTCAAATACATTGTAGGCAGAAGGGGCACGTCAAAGGGGGTTATGAATATCGTCCCTTGGTAAGAGGATTCAATATTTAATGTATTCTCTGTAATAATCAGTATGTCATGAATTTTAGTAATATTTCTTATCGGGATTTTAATATTTTCTATACACACTAACTTTTCTACGTTGTTTTTAAATATATAGACGATGCCCCCAAAATGTCGACCTCAAGAGAGTTATTTTCCAAGTACTAGCATAAATACTCCTTTACAGGGTGATGAACTTCAAGATCAGAATATTGAATCTGTTGATCAAGTTATTAATGATGATATGGATGGAGATAACATTAGTGATTCAAATCAGGAATATGAGATACATAGATTGATCCAAGACACATTTGCTGCAATGGACGAGGACAACCAAGATTATAGTCATGATGTTGATCCTCTACTCGATAAGTCACGTCAACCTCTTTATGAAGTCTCAACACCAAATATTTTATCTGCTATATTGTTGTTGGTGAACCTGAAGGTTTTGAATGGTTTATCAAGCACATGCCTCACACAAATACTAAGGTATTTAATTTGTTAATTATTTATGCCTGCATGTTCACAAATACTTAAAAGGTTCAATTTTTCCCTATATTTCTATTGTTTTCTAATTTGTAAATTAGTATATTGGATGAGATATTGATGATTAATATTGTTTACATTGACTTATTGTTTAGAATTTTGTAGATTGTTAGGTGAAGTTCTATTACCGACGTCAAATATTTTTCCACGCACATCGAGAAATATCCTTGATTATGAAAGAAATTGGAATGGACTATCAGGATATTGATGCATGTCCTAATGAACATATCATATATTATGGAAAATATGCATTATAAAATGAATTCCCACGATGTCAAATAAGTAGATATCGAACCGATAAAGTGTCAAAGAAGGTGCCTCGCAAAGTTCTTCGTTATATTCCGATAATTCCACGTTTCCAACAGTTGTTTAGGTGCCAAAGTATAGCATAGTTTATGGTTTTCCATGCAAAGAACAAAAGTCAAGACAATGTTCTTCGAATCCCTACATATGGTTCTGCATTGAACTACATCAAAGAAAAGTTGCCAATTTTTAAAGAAGAACCTTGTAATGTTAGACTTTCGTTGGCAACTGATGGTGTCAATCCAATTGGAGAGATTCGTTCTACGTACTCAGTGTGGCCTGTTTTTTTTATAAACAATAACCTTCCTCCTTGGATTTCGATCAAGAGAGAGCACACAATGTTGGCAATGATTGTTCCAGATATTTAATTATCTTTTATTTTCTTTAAAGTATGACAAAATATTTCATTTCTTTGTTTCGTGCATGGTAATTATTTCTTTCATATATAATGACATCTAGATAAGTATAATTAATCATACAGTATGTTGAACCAATTAGGTAGGTATCAGGTTAAAGATATGAATGTATATATTGAGCCTCTTATCGATGAGTTGTTGAAGTTATGTGCTGACGTCACTATGTATGACATCTCTAGACCAATAGGGAAAAAATGATTTCAATTCCATGGAATACTATCATGGACAATTCATGATGCTCCCGGGTTAACACATTTTTGTGGTATATTGTTACTTTATTTTGTGATTTAATATTATATATATTTATTGAAAATATCATGCATTATTTTAAATTGTAACTCTAATTTGACGCTACATTAATTCATATATCTTGTAGGTCTTCAAACAAAGGGTAAATTTGCATGCCCAGTTTGTGGTCCGAGGATAAAATCTCATCGTTCAAGGAGTTTAGGAAAGGAAGTGTTTGATGGGTATAGGCACTTTCTGCCTAAGAACCATAGTTATCGAACTACAAACAAAGCAAATTTCAATGGTAAAGAAGAAAATGGAAAAAAACCACGAAGAATGACACCTCACCTATGGAAGTTGGAATATATTAGAAATTGTCAAGGTACACAAATTATTTATGTATGACATATTATATAAATCTTTGGTTAATTTCATTGGTATTAATTTCATTTCGTCCCATTAATTAGTGTTAATTTCAATTTGTTGATGTTTCATGAATGTCGTTAAGGCACGAATGGGCTTCCACGAGGAATTAAAAGTTACCCGATGCAATTCAGTAGATTGCCATACTACGAGCACGTACAAATAGTTAATCTGTTTGATACAATGCATATCGGGAAGAACATAACATATTTGTTATGGCAAATATTAGATGGAAGGACTGACAAAGAGAGAATTGGAAAGATTTGTTGTGACATCCAGGAATCTAATCACACATTGCAAAGTATTATTATTAATTCTAATGTCAATGGTCGTGAATAGAATACTAGTCTTCCTTGGTTATTGACAGAGCAACAAAGCAATATTGTAAAAGAGGTCATTCGAAAAATTAGGTTCTCAACGGGGTTTTCATCGAACATACAAAATATCTTAACGAAAAAAGGTAATTTTGGTGGGGTTAAAACACATGACTGACAAACATTCATTAAGGTAATTGGTAGGTTATAATATATTTCCTTATTGGTATGCATTTTTTGGAAACAAATACTAATTATTTGTTTTTTGTTACAGTATGTTCTACCTTTATCTCTCCCAGATGACTTTGACAACAACATATAACAAATTATTTATGTACTTCGCAAATACATGAGGTAAGTATTGTTTTATAAGGAAAATATACTTCTTATGTGATTTGTAGTGAAACTTATTGACATATTATGTTTTATCTACAAATTTATGTATGCCTTGATATTATTTTATTGCATCGACATTTGTAGGTGGCTATCATCAAAAGAAATCCATAAAGAAGATATAAGGTATTGGAAGAGAGAAATTCCCCAACTAATGTGTCAAATGCAACAATATCTACCTCCAACATTTTTCAATGCACAAGAACAATACCTCATACACCAAGTTGAGGAGATTGAATTATGTGGACCAGTACACTCAAGGTCGATGTGGATGGTGGAGAGGCAATTGAAGTCACTGAAGGATTTTGTTAGACAAAGAGCACGTCATGAGGGTTCTGTGGTTGAGGGATATATGATATATCAATGCATGGTGTATATTAGTCAATATCTACCTAAATTAGCAGAAAATATGAATGTGCCTCGCATTTGGCATCTCGACTCCATCAACAAATTTGAAGGGGAGGTCCTATTGGGGAAAGGTAAAATGAGGACTGTGAAAGGTAATTATTAGATGTTGATGTAGATTTAATA
>JASDQU010102376.1:51916-81963 GCA_032191745.1 Picea mariana
GATGCCTTCATCTCCACTTCATTTCCCTCTCTTTGTTGCATTCCTTCTCTCAATATCAACAAGACAAACTTTTTGATGTTGCTAATGATTCTCCTCGCTTGATGATTGTCCATTAAAGAGAGTTTAACATTGTTCTTGTGTGCATTTATGGTGAAAGCCATCCCATATTTGATAATTTGGTATTGATTTGTTCTCCTCCTAAAGATGCCATCTCTCACATATAGTTATGAATATTCCCAAGATAACTCCACACACAACCAATGGAATTACATTTGCTACCACGTCATCTACGAAGTTTCGGTTAATGAAAAACTAGAAATTGCATTATTTGATCACTCTCAATCCAAGTCTTGTCTCACCCAACCCAAGTTATGGTTGTGAATGACCATGAGTCTCTAGGCCAATATTTTAAACTAGTTGTGTAGAGATCAAATTCAATTGTGAATCGATATCAAACAAGTAATACACTTTAGCTTATCTCATGTGGATATTGTCATGAAATAATTTGGTCATATATTTTTGTTTTTTGGGACTATCATTGATTAACGATACGTCCTTTTGAATGGTAGTGAAAATAATTAATGCTACCTCCTTTTGAATGGTAGTGCAACTACTTCTTCTTTTAGCTTATAGAAGTGCTTGGGGAATTTATCGAGATGTAATTTCTAGTAGTCTTGGTGTGTCACTTTCTCTCACAAGACTTGTAATACATGGAGGGAGGTGTTATTTCTTGCATCATAGCTACAATATTTTTCGCAGCCCACTTCTTATTCTTCCCATAAATGACAACTTGAACCACCACAAATGACCTCTCGAAGGCATCCTTTGCCAATTAGGTATATAGGTAACATTAACATTCTTGAGCACTAGGTATGGGTCTCGGGGCCTTGATATGGTCAAGGGAGGAAACATGAAATTTAGGCATTAAAGGAAGCTTTCAACGAGCCAAGGCCAATAAGGATGCCTCGTATAACCACACAAGGCCTTCTAAGGGTATTCCAACCTATGGTTGGGGATGTTGGTGCCACTAGGTGTTTTTGAGTAGTAGGTATATTGTGTCTCAAGGTCTTGGAAATGATATAGGGAAGAAGGCTATGCCTTAGGTTATAAAGAAAGATTTAAGTCATCTATAGCCATGAAAAATGCCTCAAAGTACCACACATAAACTCCAGAGGGGTATCCTTGGCCTCTAAGAAATGATGTTAGTGCTCTCACAAGGTTTTGAGCATTAGCTATGGGTCTGAAGGCCTTGATATGGTTGAGGGGGGAACCCAAGGCTTATTCGAAGTACAAAGATTCTAAGCATCCATGGACAAACATGACACCTCAAACTAGCACACCCAATCTCTCAAGGTTTTAGGAAACTTCTAGGGCTCAAATTTCATGAATGACACCGCAAACCAACATAGATGACCTCTTGAGGGTATCTTTGGCATTCAAGTGGGAGTATGGGCATCAATAGGATATTTTGAGCACTGGGTATGGGTATTGGGTCTTGGACAAGATCGAGAGAGGTAACCCAAGCCTTAGTTCCTAAAGGAAGTTTCTAGGTATGTAGGGCCTACTAGGGGCATTTATTAGAACACCTTAACTAGGGACAATATTATGTAATAAAATATTATATATAATATATATAATTTATAATTTATATATTATAATTTATAAATTATATAAATTATAGTATATATATATATATAAATATTATTATATATATATATATTATTATATATAAATATAATAAAAAGAAAAAAGAAAAAACAATACCAAAAAATAAACAAACAACAAAACATAAGTTTGAAAAAAAAAAAAAAAAACACATTTGAACTCATGAACTCTCACGCGAGCTAGCTGGAGCCGAAGTTGGTCGCACTCAGAGTAGAGAGGAGGGAACGTAGAGGAGAAGGAGGGGAGGTTAGGGCACACATAGGAGGTTAGGGCACGTAGAGGAGAAGGAGGCCGACACACAGAGGAGAAGGAGGGCACATAGATGAGAAAGAGGGAACACATATGAGAAGGAGAGGAGGTTAGGGAATGCAGAGGAGAAGGAGAGGAGGTTAGGGCATGTAGAGGAGGTAGGTTGCACGAAGAGAAGGAGAAGGGGGTCAAGGCAGAGAGGAGGGCACACAGAGGAGGAGAAGGAGAAGGAGTTTGAGGGTAGAGAGGAGGGAACATGAGGAGGAGAAGGAGGTCGAGGGCAAAGGGGAGGGCACGCGGAGGAGGAGAAGGAGGTCAACCTGCATGTGAGAAAAAGGAGAAGGAGGTTTAGGGAAGCGAGGATGGAATGGCATTTGAAACCTATGCGCGAGGAGAAGGAGGTCGACAATCAATTCAACATGGTATTATTTCTCTTAATTGGTCCTAATATTTCTCTTAATTCAATATTGATAACTTTCAACATTTTTGGGTCTTGAACTTCCATCTTATTTTTCAAGGTCTTCTTGTGCATTTTTTGAAATGGTTGATGCCTAAGGAAAAACATCTAAATGATATTGAAAATCCATAAATTATCTTTCCAACAACCTAAATAAGACCTAAAATGGAGCAATAAGTGAAAAATTATTGTCATAACAAGGCTTCCCTTTTTTACAGTGAAACATCACACTCAACCTTCACTTCATATCAGGGTTAGGGTTCTTGCATTCTAGGGATTTTTCTTGTTAGGGTTCAAAATTCTTATAAAATGTAGTTTTATCTTCTTGTTATGATATTTTTGTGAATGGTTGTAGAAAACATCTCTTTTTAAAGATAGGCACTCACATTTTATCCATTCTACTTGTACATTGTTTTTCACCATTGTTTCACCAATAAAAATTAACTTTCACTAAATCTTTGTCTTAATTAGATGTGTTTACTTATATTTCGTTTCATTCTAATGATAATATGGATTAGGGGAATCACAATGATAAACTCTCTATTGTTTTTCATGCATGTCCCTCATGAGATTGTGTACATGAAGTTGGGCCTTGAGCTAACTGATCTTGGTGAAGATATTCCTTGCTAACCCAAGTGGTCTCACATTATGGATGAAAATAAAGATGATGAAGTAGGATATACCATCAAGTTTTTTTGTCCATGAATCCCTTGAGTGGAGAAGGAATGAGGTAACAAATCATTTCACCTAGATACTTCAACGACTCCCAATGATTATGGAGTCATCTTCGAAAAAAAAACATTTCAAAGGGACGATGACAAATTCAAGGTACAAGTTAATTAATTTTGATGACCTTATCCTTTAAGGAAAGATAGAAGAAAAATGTTTTGAGAGATGATTATATTAGTCAGTATAGAGTTTTTAAATGTTGTTCACATTTCCAATAGTGAAAAGATTTCCTTTTCATTCTTTTTTTCACCTCCCATTAACATTTGTGGGATACCTACAACATGTAACATTAACATTTTGGGGATGATTTTGGTAGTTCATCCAAGTTTATCATGAAACCAAGACTAACATCGAAAATTTTCACAATTTTTGGGTCTTGAACTTCTAGTGCATTTTTCAAGGTCTTCCCATTTATTTTTTGAAATGATGATTCCCAAGGAAAAACATTCAAGTGACTGTAAATTTGAAAATTCTCTTTCAAACAAGCTAAAGAAAACCCAAAAACAACAACATGCAAAAATTTATAGTCCTAGCAAGGCTTCCTTTTTTTGTAAAGCTCAAGATCACACCTAACATTAACATCATTTTAGGGTTAGGGGTTTTGCCTCTTAGGAATTTGGAATTATTATAAATGAAATTCCATCCTCTTGTTATGTGATTTTTATGAATGTGCATAGCAAACCTCTCTTTTCAAAGATAGTTATCACAATTCTGTCATTGTACTTGTACAATGTTTTTCACCTTTGTTTTCATTGTATCTATGTGAATTTATTGTGTTAACACTATCTTAGTGAAGAATTTGGGCCTTGAGATAACCAAGCTTAGTGAAGATATTCTTTTCCAAACCAAGTGGCCTCACATGGAAAATTAAAATAAAGATGGTGGAGTGGGATATCCCATCAGGTTGTTGTGTGAATCTCTCAAGTGACCAAGGAATGTGATTATAGATTGTTTCACCAAAATAATTTAATGACTCCCAATAGCGATGAAGGCACCTTTGATAAATAGTCATTTTATAGAAATGATTCTCTTCTAGGTGTAAGTTAGTTTTTGTATCCCTATGTTTGAAGGCAAGTTATGAGAAAAATATTTGTAGAGTTATCGACTAGTAGAGGTTTATTGAATTTTTTCACATTTTCGACATTGAGAATATTACCTTTGCACTCTTGATGACTATTCCCCATGTCAAAAATTTATGGGACAATTGTCATGTATAACATTTGGGAGATGATTTTGGTTAGTTTATTTGAGGTCATCTCATAACTGGTTTTGGTAATGATACTTTTTGTAGTTTTCAGTCATGAACTTCCAATGCATTTTACAAGGTCTTCACATGATTTTTTCAAAAAATTTAAACCCAAGGGAAAGCATTTACATAAGTCTACAAACTCATAAATTATCTTTCTAATGAGCTAAAAAATACCTAGAAAAGAGCAATGAGTTAAAGGCTTAGGTCCCAACAAGGATTCCCTTTTTTTTATACATTTTGGCATCAAACTCAACCCTAACTTTGTATTAGGGTTAAGTTTGTTGCATCTTAGGGTTTTCACATTATTATAAAATGTAGTTTCAGTCTCTTGTTATGTTTTTTTTTAATGAGAGTAGTAGTTTTATCTTCACCCACTATGCATATTTTCCATCCTTGTCTCATCTTGAATGAACACCATGTAGGGAAATACTATGCTTTTAATTATATTTCATCCCATTTGTATTCCATGTCTCATCCCTTAAATTCTACATGGTTTTTTCTTGGACCTAAAACATTATAGAATTCGATTTTGGTTTGAGGTCAAGTCAGTGGGAAGTGTTGCAGAACTAGACAACATAAGAATCTCACTCCACCCATTCTAGTATTGGACCGGAAATATCATAAAACACATGTTAAAACTTTATGCAACTATATGAATTGTGTATACACAATGAAACTAAGATAATTTTATTTTATGACATCACAATAATCGTGGCCGAAAGAAACTAAAGTAGTTTCCATACAAACAAGTTTCTTAAGAGAAACATGTTAAAGTATAGCCCCTAAAAGTTATCCAAGTTATCTGCAAGAATGTGATCCTCAATATTATACTCTTCATGCACATTGATTTCTTCATGTTCCTCTCAATCTACTATTGGTGCACAATGATGCATGTGCCAGAGTTTTCAGTCCATACCTCGATGAGCAAAAATTTTATGAGCTACCTCTAAATTTAAAAGTATAGAAAACAGATAATAGAGTCAAGAAACAATAAAAAATAGGAGCTTACTGTGGCTTAGGTAATAGAAGCTTGAAACAATTCTATTTCGTTTCTTTTGGATATGGCAGCTAGGGGCATTTATTAGAACACCTTAACTAGGTGTGTTTATTATGAATAATTGTTTACCAATTTATCTTATATAAATGGTACTCTGTGCTCATATATGGTATGAATTGTCCATACAAAAGGATAGTAAGATTGTCGTATTTCTTGACATCACAATGATCATGGCCCATAGAAATTTAAGTAGTTTCCACACAAACAAGCTTCTTAAGAGAAACATGTTGAAGTATAGCCCCTAAGAGTTATCCAATTTATTTGCAAGAATGTGATCCTCAATATTATCCTCTTCATCAATATCAATTTCTTCATGTTCCTCTCAATCTATTATTGGTGCACAATGATGCATGTGCTAGAGTTTTTGAACCATAGCTTGACCAAGGAAAATTTTAGGAGCTACCTCGAAATTTAAAAATATAGAAAAACGATAATAGAATCAAGAAACAAGAAATAAAAGGAGCTTACTATGGCTTAGTTAATAGAATCATGAAACAATGATCGAGGGATACAAAAGAAGATGAAAGATAGCCTATTGATAACAATATTTTTTCATTGGGACCACAAAGCTCAATAATTGTATCAAACCCTTTTATTGATGTTTCAAGTACACAAAACCTTCTATGTTTGATACTTATGCAAAAAAAATTATATTGCACTCTTGGACACGAATTTGAATTTATTTTGGTATTTTGACTACAATTGGTAATTTTAGAACCAATTCTTCTATCATTGTCATGAGAGGAATATTAAAGGAGCTAGACCACAATGATTAAAGAAAAACATTATGAGTGAATGCAAGTAATGTGAAATTATAAAACCATGATGAGAACATAAGTTCCTAATAAACATGGAGTTACCTTTGATGTCCTGAGGAAGATAAAATAAAATAGGACAATATAGTTATAATGTTAATAAAATAGGCTTGCTTTTTCTCGCTTGCAGCCTGACATGCAGTTTCTTTTTTACCACCATGGTTTAGTTGGTTTCATCAACCTTACGGACTTGAAGAGATAGAGGAGGTTAGGTTTACACATTAACTTTCCTAACGTACAATGGACAATCTCTTTTATGTGATTTGTATGAAAGTATTCAAAATATCAATATACAGAAACACAAAACATATTGTTGTAGAGTACTAGTTAACTATTGTCGAAATTTCTGCTATATGTGCCCTATTATTTTACACATTACGTATTAGTTTTCATATTTCCAATTTGTTGTTGTGAGTTTCTACAAGTTTCCATTTATGCTCATTATATCATATCAAATGTAAGTCAATTCTAGACCCCTAGCCTCCTTGGGAATTATATAAAAGTTCCACGATGTCGATGGGAGGCATCTCTTCTTGCTTGTAGGTTGTTTCCTCCAAATTTCAAATTGCCTATAAGAAGCATATTCAATTTTCTATATCCTATAGTAGAAGGAAAAAAGAAAAAGAACAAAAAATGTCTTTCTGGAAAGATATTGTTAGCTATGGTGGTGATTCTCCTTGCAAGTAGTACATCTTGAGAAAATTGTCTATGAAGGTCATTCTCAAAGTTGTTCAACACCCAATTGCATAAGTCTTCTACAAGTACGTCAATTCTAAAGGGGATTCCTAAACACATTATAATATATCCCATCTAAATAACTTCCCATCTAAAATTTTATGAGCTACCTCTAAATTTAAAAGTATTGCAACTATATGCAACTATATTGCAACAATTTCGTATGCAACTATATGCAACCATATGAAACTATGCAACTATATGTAGCTATGCAACATGCAACTTATGAAACTTATGCAACTTTATGGAACTTATCCAACTTTATGGAACTTATACAACTTTATGCAACGTGCAACTTTATGCAACAATGCAACTTATGCAACTATGCAACTATATGCAAATATATGCAACTTATGCAACTTATGCAACTATATGCAACTATATGCAAATATTCAACTATATGCAACTATATGCAACTATATGCAACTTTATGCAAAAATGCAACTTATGCAACTTATGCAACTATATGCAACTTTATGCAACTATATTGCAACTATATGCAACTATGCAACTATATGCAAGTTATGAAACTATATGCAACTATATGCAAGTTATGCAACTATATGCAACAATGCAGCTTATTCAACTATATGCAACTATATTGCAACTAAATGCAACTATATGCGACTGTGTTGGTACCACAAATGTATATTGACACGATAACTTATCTTCTTGTTTTAACGAGTGTAGGTACCACCAAATAGGTATCTGTCGGATCTATCTTCCTCAAGTGATGATCAAGATATACTAAGAGAGGTTGAAAGTGAGACGTGTTGTACTAGATCTACCGGTTCTAGATCAACTAGATCTAAAAAGGTAAGAAAAAGATTTCGTAAACGCATGCAATTTTTTATTGCCAACGGAGGGTCACGTAATTATGATGTGGAGAGCATAGGTGACATTGAGTTTCCCTTGAGTTATAAACATATAGTGCAATGATGGGCACCTAAGGAGCTACCTGAAGTGGACACAGATTTCTTCATCAGTGGGAGGATGTATCGCATTTCTCTTTCGTCCTTACATGGATTGGGGTTATTTTCCATGGATGGTAGAAAGGTCGGCTATGGAACTATAACTGAATTGATGGAGTATGTTAGACCATTATACAAATACAATCACTGGTTGATGTTGGTCCGATATACGCAAAGTATGCAGAGATACGAAGTTGTCGTAAATTATATACAACTAGTAGATAACAATCAAAACAAAGGGGAAACTATGTATATTGATGGAAGGCCAAAAGCTACTAGAAACATCATGGGATTTATAAATAGTACACAACCAATGGAAACAACTAAGAAACTGAATTGCATATTTGAGGGACGCGAAGGAAATCGTATATTTGTATGTGCAACAAAACAATAGTTCCAGGTGAAGAGTTGTTGATTGATTACAACTTAAATCAAATAGATGGAGGGGGTGTGGCTATGGGGATAAATATATTACATACCATTCAACTCAACCTTTGATCAATCATTGTTACAATTTATCGGTGCAATATTTCAATTTTTTACTGCATATATTTCATTTTTCATTATTTATTTTTCATAACTCTTGTTGATTAATTTATTGTGTCAACATCTATCTAGGGTGATCGTGAGATATCATAGACTACATCTATCCAGGGTGACCGTGGAAAGGCACCCACTATGCCTCAATAGGTAAATGTTAAATACAATAACAACTTATGACTACAACAACTAAATTTCAAAAATTTCATTATTTTTTTTTGATATTACTGCAATATTTCATTTTTTTTAATGTTACAGATGAATTTCATAACTTTTATTGATTGATTTATTGTGTCAACATCTGTCCAGGGTGACCGTGGTAGAAAATCACCCACTACATCTGTCCAGGGTGACCGTGGTAGAAAATCACCCACTACATCTGTCCAAGGTGACCGTGGAAAGGCACCCGCTATGCCTCACTAGGTAAATGTTAAATACAGTAACAACTTATGACAGTAACAACTTATGACTACAACAACTAAATTTCTGAAATTTCATTAAATTTTTTTTTTTTCTGATATTACTCCAATATTTCATTTTTTAAATGTTACAGATGAATTTCATAACTTTTTTTGATTGATTTATTGTGTCAACATTTGTCCATGGTGACTGTGTCCGAAAATCACCCGCTACATCTGTCCAGGGTGACCGTGGAAAGGCACCCACTGTGCCTCACTAGGTAAATGTTAAATACAGTAACAACTTATGACTACAACAACTAAATTTTTGAAATTTTGTTATTGTTTTTCTGATATTACTGCAATATTTCATTTTTTTAATGTTACAAGTGAATTTCATAACTTTTGTTGATTGATTTATTGTGTCAACATCTGTCCAGGGTGACTGTGTCCGAAAATCACCCACTACATCTGTCCAGGGTGACCGTGGGAAGGCACCCACTGTGCTTCACTAGGTAAATGCTAAATACAGTAACAACTTATGACTACAACAACTAAATTTCTCAAATGTTAAAGTTCATCTCAATAATTTTATTCATCAATGTATTGTGGCATGGTCAATGTGAGAAGGCTAGGATATTGATGAGGAAAAAATATTTTATTTGACTAACCCAATGAAAACTATAACGAAGGCCTTGAAGAAGGCTAACATAGAATATCTAGGTTTTCTTAGCAAAACACCCTTGAAACATGAGGACATGACAAGAATTGTAAAGCTACAAAATGCAATAACTAATTTTGGGGTAAGTGGCATCTTCACATATTTTTATCAGCTATGATAATTTCATATCCTTTTTTTTTGTTTTATATTTTGTATATGATCTGATAAAGTAAAGTTTTCCATTTTCAGGAGTTTTTAAACCCTGTGCATGGGGAACCTGTCGATCATGCAACTTCTATAGGTAGCAGTGATGGTCCAATGCAAAACAAATCTCAACATAGCAAAGTGAAAGTGAGGGTCTTTGAGCCTCCTGAGGTTCCCCTCAAATCCATTGATGAGCGAAATGATTTTGACCGGCATGACACGACGAAACATGATGAGCCGGAGCCTGGGACTCCACATGACTTCGGAGAGGAACATAGTGTAGATGGAGAGGATACTATTCTGCATGGAGCAGAATGAATTAAAAGCACCATATCACTAGATGTCACCTTTCTAGTAGATGACGCATGTGTTTCGATCAAGATTAAGAAGATTGCAGGTAATTGTTAATTAATTGATTCATTTTTTTCATGAAATTGAAATGGACATTTGTTGATATTATTATAAATTAATGGATAGCACGTTTATGTAGGAAAAAATGTTTTCTATAGAAACTTAAATGACAAATCATTGGAGTTGTTTGGCCCCACCATCCGCACATGATGGAATGACCAAGATAGCAAAAAATAAATATGATTTAATAGACTACATGGTAAACTTGTTCGGCAACACTTTCAACAAGAAAGTGGTTACAAAGTTAGCCAATGAGAATTTAAAATATACCAGGGCCCAATATAGGGAGAAATTGCAATTAGACCTCAAGCAAGAGCGCCCTTCCATGGTTACCAAGAAAGAGTGGAAGGCACTAGTAGAGGATGCAAATGAGAACTAGTTTAAAAAACAAGGAAGACATCCACGAGCTGGTCAAGCAAGGTACAACACATGTCATATTATCAATGAAATATGATCATTTATGTTTTTCTTTCTTGTTTTAAGTAACAATTCCGATATCTAATGTTTTTCAAAAATTCCATATGTAGGCTACCAGTCACCTCCAAAGCAACCAAGGCCAGAGTGGAAAAACACGACCAGCATAAACTAGGCCAGGGTGTCTATAGAAAACTAAAATCCTGAATAGTAAGATTTAAATGATTAATTGTAGTTAATATTTATTTAATAGTAGCGAACAAATATATGTTTTTGTTATTGGTACTTTTAATGGTGTTATGCATTGCAGTTAAATATGTTTGACATTGTTGCCACCGAGGAGAACCTAAATCTTGGTTACAAGCATGTTTTTAAAAGTGTGATTGAATATATAAAAATATTGGGCCAGACTCCTATATCCCCAACCACGCAGGTAAATCAAATGAATAAGGAAACTGCAGTAGCATGCTTGTAAAGTCTATTCATATTTTATTATATCACCCTTAAATAAGTATTTATGTTTGTTTTCAAGAAAAAGTGCTATCGCAGTAGTGAATCTAGCGATATTTGGTAGACACCACATCATACAAGGGTGCACATGTCCAATGATAGTGTAGAGCAGAGTACCCATTCCGGTATGTATTCTTCAAAATTAGAAATATTTACTGTGATTGTAGATATTTATTTCCTAACTTATACTTATATATTATCTTCTCAAAATTGAAGAGCATGTAGCTCAGGAGGGTGAACTGGGAGAGGAACCAAGTGGACAAGAAATTAATGCACCAACTGTCACAACTACACAGACAAGTAAAGAGAAATAGTGTAATGTTAATCAAAATAATGAATTAGTTATTTCAATTATATTTCAACATATCGATATGATCATTTTTGTTGTTGCAGTTCACGACCCTGAACAGATGCCTCGATGCCCTTCTCAGTGGCGTACCATAAGTATGGTACATGAGCGCGCACAAACAATAGTAGGACAGGGCACACAAAATACAATGTCCTTAGATGATTATGATACCCCAATTGTCAATTCTATGAATGTAAAAAAACATAAATCAAAGAAAAATTAGATGTATAAATTCATGACTTGTATTTGGATGTTTATCGATGTTTATATGTTCATATGCTTCAATGTTTATATGTTAATATGTTTTGACATCATGTATATAAAGAAAATCATTTGTTGGGTATGGGGATTTGAGAGCGATGTGAGGGGGGGAAGGGGCCATATGAACTTCCACCTTCATGTGGTTGGCCCTATTCAGTAGAGAATAACCTATTCTTGAAACAAAGAGAATCTCATTAAGGTATGCGACCACTTAATTTTTTTCTATAGTATTTTACATAACTAAATGCATGTTTATTTGCTTATTAATTATTTACTCATATAAAGAATTTGTCTTTTATGATTCATGCAGGTCTTGGTGATGGAAATGCATCTCGTGGACAACTCTTATCAAGTTGTATGGGCTAATGGATCCGACGAAAGGACAATGAAAAGGTAAGGGTTTTGACGTGTTTTTTAAAGTAGTTTTTATACTAGTAAAAGTTCACAATCCTCATGAAAGGATACAATTGCATTTTTGGTAGAAAAACATCAATTTTTTTAACAAAGTATGAATCATAGACTGTGGGAAAAACCTTTTTTTTAATTATTACATTGACCAATACAACTATAACATATTTTTAGTACAAAATCTTAACCACACACACACACACACATATGAACCCTAAGTAAACAAATGATAGAAGATAAAGGGAGAATATGTACTGATAGGAATGAATGAAGATAATAATATGAATAATGGAGTGTAGAGTGCACTCTAGCCTTGAATTGAATGATACTTGCATCCAACATGTCTCATTGTAATGTATGTTGTGATAATTGTGTCTTCTCACTATGATGTATATTTTTATGTCCATCATGGGATTCCTAGTGCACCACCTATCATTCATGATCCAACACATAGAATTCAAGAATCCCATCCATTACTAATATGTGAAAGTACTGTATGATTAACTAAKAATTTGTGTCCTTAATTATGAGCTATCAATCTTTACTATCACTATATTCTTCTAGTGCATGTACATTTTTATTTGAAGTTTTGAATATTAGTGAAGAATTCAAGAACTACAACTTCCATGCAAAATATATCCACATTTAACACTTTATGAGCTATCCCAACATTGTTCCAATTGTGGATTTTTGAGAGGTGATTAGGTCCCACATTTTATTTACCTAGTTTAACCACCACTTCAAAATCAAACTCCTAAAATAGTAGCAAACATCGATAGAATTAACCTTCCAACATTGTATTGTTAACCAAATACTTGACCACTAAATTATCAATGGACAACTTGAAGGATTGGTTCAGAAGATAATACTTGAAATTTTGTAGCATATACGCCATCACCAAGCCTTTGCCTTTCATGGTTGTGTAATTAATTTTTTTTTCTAGAAAATTACCTGGGGTGGTGTAGCATGTGTTCCCCTAGCTATGCCAACATGTTCCCAATGCAATGGTAATGGAATCCACATGGACATGGAAAGATCCCAATGCAATAAAATGCATGTTGGGTTCTTGGAATAGTTCAAATTATTTTGATAATAATAACTTTGATCTGTTCTACCAAGAAGGTCTAAGGTTTGAGCCCGTATAGCCCTATACATTCTAGTAAGTTACACTACTCTTATATATATCCCCTCACAGTCCCTATGACTTGGAATTTCAAATTCTTTCAGATCATATCAATATCTTGTCCTTATCAAGATCGATGGATGGGAACATGGGTCAACACAAACCTTATGTCTAGTAGGTTCCTAGTCCTACTATATCTTCTAGTGAGTCCAAAGTTCATAATGAAATTCCCACAATCATTCAAGGATATATACGAAAGTGATATCCAATGTTTATACCCTCTATTCAAACATGATGTGTTAAGTTATGTGTTCCATAAACTTTGTGGCATTAGTTGTGCCATTAAACACTAGTGGGTCTTTAATCTCTACATGAATCCACTTAATGAAATTTGGTAGTGTGCATATTTGTGTCAATTAATTCTCATACTCCCTAGGTGTATGAGAATGCAAAAATGAAACTTATGCAACTTATGCAACTATATGCAACTATGTTGCAACTATATGAAACTATGCAACTATATCCAACTATGAAACTATATGCAAATATGCAACTTATACAACTATATGCAACTATATGCACCTTTATGCAACAATGCAACTTATGAAACCATATTGCAACTATATGCAACTATATTGCAACAATTTCATATGCAACTATGAAACTTATGCAACTTATGCAACTATATGCAACTATGCAACTTATGCAACTATATGCAAATATGCAACTTATCCAACTATATGCAACTATATGCAACAATGCAACTATATTGCAACAATTGCATATGCAACTATATGCAAATATGCAACCATATGCAACTATATGAAACTAGGCAACTATATGCAACAATGCAACTTATCATGTTTTTTAGTGACTATATGCAACTTTATGCAACTATGCAACTATATGCAACTTATGCAACTATATGCAAATATGCAACTTATCCAACTATATGCAACTATGCAACTATATGCAACTTTATACAACAATGCAACTTATGCAACTATATGCAACTATATTGCAACAATTTCGTATGCAACTATATGCAAATATGCAACTATATGCAACTATGCAACTATATGCAACAATGCAACTTATCATGTTTTTTAGTGACAATATGCAACTATATGCAACTTTATGCAACAATGAAACTTATGCAACTATATGAAAATATATGCAACTTTATGCAACAATGCAATTTATGAAACTATATGCAACTATATTGCAACTATATGCAACTGTGCTGGTATCATGAACGTATATTGGCACGATAATAAATCATTTCATCAACAACCTACAACTCCCCATCGTCTAGTTGTATACTACAATTCCCTTTCCCAATATGCTAGTTGGATATTGCAATTCACTTTCCCACTATGCTATGGGAAATGCATGACAATGTTGCATCTAAGTATAATAATATAAGAACTCTTTCTCCAACCACTAAGACGGATTTTCGTGAGCCTTTTGACAATCTAACTCTTCATTTTCAAAAATGTACATTACTAAGACATATTTTCATAAACCTTTTGACATTTATGAGTAGATTATTTGTGGCCACCCTTCACAAGGTGTTTTTATCGTCAAGTTATTTGTCAAATTTAATATGTAGATATTGATATATATGCCAAGTTCCATGTGGTGTTTTTATTGTCTAATTTATTTGTTATTGTCAAGTTATTTGTCAAATTTAATGTGTAGATATTGCATATATGCCAAGTTCCATGTGGTGTTTTTATTGTCTAATTTATTTTCAAATTTAATGTGTAGGTGGTTGTACAGTACATCGAGTGTACACTCTTTACCTAGCTCAAATTTCAACTATAAATCAAGAACACTAAAGAGGTATTTTAAATATAATTTTGGTTTACTTGTATCTTTTTTGTAAAGAAGTATAACTATTTTAGAGAACCCCCATATACAAAGTCTTTATCCATATCCTCATTGTGGAAAATAAATTAGAAAATATCCCTCACTTCATTCATTTCTATAATCCTAACCTTATTGCTATCCCTAGTCCAAATACTAGTTCCTATTAAAAAATGCATGAGGTTAATCCCAATAATATAGACCCCTCCTCTCATCCCACATGTTAGTGCAAGTATTATAAGGCTCCAAAGGACACTACTACAAAATGCTTATTCTTATAATAATAATTCACATCCAAATCCTTGTACATAGACGAGAAATCCCTTGATGATCCTAGGGTACACCAATCTTTGGACACTTCTCGCCAACAAAAAATAGTCCCTATTCCAAACTCTATTGAAAAATATCCCTCATTACTCATAATGACGAATGAAATTTATTCCCATCTCTAAGTATACTTTTTACTCATAATTGTTAGATCAAATACCAACTTGCCACTATAATCCTTGACAATTGTAACCAAAATAATCACATTTTCCATCACTCCTCACCCCTCTCCTTATCATTGGGGATTTGTACAATAAGACGAAACTCATCTTCTCATTAATAAACATTGTGGAGTCACCCTTTTCATAGGGATTTTTCAAGAGAATGTTGAATGTTATGTATCTCCCCTTGATTACTCTAATTTAATCTTGAACATATCACATGAACAAAAATGAAATGATTTATAAGATGTCCATTGAAATACCTATCAACTCTTTAAAGATAGAAAAACCTATGAACTCATCTTTATTGCAATACCCTTTCCATGTAATGATGTGACCAAGACATCCTACATAAATATCTTTCTCTCTTAGTTGTACCTCACATCCAACCATTTCATATGGTTTCACTTTCTCTCTTCCACACATTCCAAATCATACCTTCTCATCCTTCTACCCCATCAAAATCAATGAAATTCTTTATAATATGCTCATTGCAATACTTATCAACTCTATAAAGATGAAAAAAACTATGAACTCACCTCTTGCAATAACTCTTCCTTATGATGTTAAGACCCAACAAAACATAATACATAAATACCTTTCTCTCTCACTTTTACATCACATCAATCCATCTCATCTCATCTCATATGGTTTCACTATCCCTCTTCTAAAATCTCTAAATAATACATTCTCATCCTTCTACCTGGATGCACTCTCACTCTGCTATTCTCATTCTAAATCCCAAACCTCCCCAATTATTTTTAACTCAATGTTTTTTTTTCTACCACACATCAATTAACAAAATACATATATGATCTATTATACCTAGTTCCATAATTGCTTTTCCTTGTCCTCTCATTGGCTACAACAATGAAAATTACAAGACTTTTACCAGATAATGTTTGCACAATGTAGGATTTGCAAGAACTAGCACCCAACCACTACACTTTTGTATACAATAGTTCTTCAGAAATTGTTCCTCACCAACTATAATATTTATGTCATTATTAGCTAAATTTTCCAGCAATTTAGAACTACATATAGAGAGTTAGATTTATGACCATTTTTCTTAAACAACACCACAGCCTTAACATTCTATTGCTATGTCTATTCAGCCAGATATTGTCCACATCGACACTACACACATCAGATGGCTTCTCTAGTTAGAACTACATACCTATATAGGTAGATGTACAACCATTCTTTCTTAAACAACAACAACACCACAACGTTAGCATTCTATTTCTACATCTACTCAGCCAGATATTGTCCACATAGACACTACACCTCAGATGGTTTCTCTAGTTAGAACTACATACCTATATAGGTAGATGTACATCCATTCTTTCTTAAACAACAACACCAAAGCCTTAGCATTCTACTACTATGTCTACTCAGCTAGATATTGTCCACAATGACACTACACCTCAGGTGGCTTCTCTAGTTCTCCATCCTTCAATGTAACTCAAACACGGCTATATACATTCTCTTCATATGTATACTTCACCAACATGGATGCACATCACCACTAGTGCTTATTTGTACCATAGAACACATTCCATATTCATTGTGCACATTAATTGTTGGAGTTTTCTTGTTTACACTCTAGGAGAAACACATCAGATCATGGACATGACATATTCAATGGATACTATCACCTCAGCCCTACAAAAAGTTCTTCACATTAACACACAAATAAGTATTAGTCCTAGATAACCACAAGCTCAGACTAGAACATCCTTACTATATTCAAATCCCATGCATTCTATTTTTCCACCAAGTCTATCATGTCCTTGAAAAAGAATAGTTGCAAGAGATTGCAACAAAGCACACTCAACCTTGTAGGATCATATCAATAGTTCATGCCATACCACCCTTTAATCTTTCCACCAAGTCTATCACCTAGAGTAGTGTGATCACCCTTCGTTTCAAAACATTGTGATCACACTAACTTTATTTGGTGTGAAATACCCTTCAAGTTAAACATTTCCATTTCTCTTCATTTATATGGTATCATGTACCTTCATTTGAATAGGGTGAGTTACCTTTACTTGAATAGGTGTAAGTGTCTTTGTTTAAACAAGTGCTCCATTGTTTTGATCTACCATTCTTTCAAAGTGTTACAACTTTTTTCATGGGAACAACTTTGAATTCTTTCATTCATATGAGTGTGAGTAACCTTCATTTTTTTGGTAAGGGAATGACTCAACCACAAGGCTATGGGTCAATCATGAATCACAAATCCCAACATCCAACTTATCAATATGGTATACCATATTACAATGTAATATGGTATACCATATCTCATGTAGATTTTTTTTTTTTAACTTAAAGGAAGTGTGGAAATATCGACAATAGTTCATCGCAAGGCAAGGATTTTTTTGAACAAGCATGGAAATAGCGACGAAAGTTCTTCGCACTTTTCCACGGTTTTGCGTCACACATATAACATCTGTGTCATAAGTTTTGTCTCTGCCAAACGTTTTTTACGCTATTTCCATGCTTTTGCGTCGCAACTTTCCAAAGTTTTGTGTTGCACGTATGGCATCTGTGTCGTAATCTGTTGGTAAGTTTTTTACATTGGCACGGTTTTTCGTCCCTATTGCGATGAAGTTTCGTCACTATTTCCATGCTTTATAAGGTAAACCTATCCTGATGGTGATGACACGTGGAGGGATAATTTCGTTGTTGTTTCCACGAACACCTGGTTCATGGATATAGCGACGAAAAACAGTCTTTTCTTTCGTGGAAAGTGCAATGGATATGTGTGGCAATAACAACGAAAAACCGTGGCAACTTTGGTCATATGTAGTAGTGTCTCCAAGTGAAACCCAAGATAAGTTATTTGAGAATGGGGATGTGTGCTAAGTTAACACCCCACTACTGTGGACCTTTTGAAGTCCTAGAGAGAGTGGGACCTGTAGCATACATACTTGCATTACCACCTACTGTTAGAGATCATAATGTGTTCCTTGTGTCTTTGTTAAAGAAATATGTCCATGATTTTAATCATGTTGTTTATTGGACTGCGATACAGGTGAAGCCAAAGGGAGAGTTCGAACCCAAATATCAATGCATCTTGGACAAGAGAGAAAAAATGATATGGAACCGAGCCATTGCGTAGGTCAAGGTGCAATGGAAGAACTTTGGAGCATATGAGGCTACATGGGAGTTGGAAGATGCCATGAGACTAGCATATCGATTTTTGTTTTCTATATTATTGTATATACATGGTGTTTCAAACACTGAGGACGATGTTTCTATATGGGGGAGGGGAATGCAACACCCTTTTTCCCCCCAAGACTATAATTATGCTTAATACTTCATATGATTATGTTTATGAAGCATGTAATTGTGTTTTAACTAATGAAGAAACCAAAAAAATGACTGAGAGGGAACATCCTTGAAATTACTGGCTATGATACACAAGTGAGAATTGATGAAGCAAGGATTGATTGAGTGGTTGTGTAAGGTGGAGCTAAGCTATTTTTATGAAGAAAACATGAAGCTAGTTTAACAAGTTAGCTTATGCTTGCAAAAGTGAACTCATACACCTACCAACGTACTCAGATCAGAAGAAAACCATGAGATCAATTATGGAGGTCAGATCGATGGTTGAGGAAGTTAATAACTGTTGACGGGTTGGTCTCTTGGAGAAGGCAAGGGCCAGCTAAAGTGATATGATGCATAGAGAATTGAATATTTTCCCCTTAAGGATGGGAATTGTAGGCTACATGTTACATCTACAGAAATCCACAAGAATCCTGAGAGGAGTGGTGGAGGAAGAGACCAAAGGTGGAAAGACACTACTAGACCAGTCAGTCGACCAATAGAGAGTGGTATCAAAAAGAGAAGAGACACACAGAAGGAGAGTAGACCAATAGAGATAGATATGCGAGAAGACTACCCAAACATGCATAAGACAACAAGAGAAGCACATAGTGCTCGTAGAAGACAATACATTGAGAAAAGATGAGCTACGAGCTCAAAAACAACGAGAATACATAGAAAAATTTTGTTCTTTAGTGTATATTGAAGAGAAGAATAAATAGGAGAGATTTCCTTGAAGAAACTAAAAATCTTGTCTAAGATTTTGATGATCACCCTGAAACAGAGAAGACCTGGATCCATACTGGATCAAAAGAGGGCTACAAATTGGTACTTACTGGAAAGAAACTAACACTAGTAAGGGGAGGTCATCGAGGGACTGTATAGAAAAGAAGGGACTCCATTGTGTAGAGGAAATCTAGTTGATAAACTACCTGATAAACCTGTAGAAACCCTTATCTTAGTGGGAAGGGGGAAACTTCTGATGTTATCAGAGGAGGAAGGAGAGTAACTTTCCTAGATCATATTATGCTTGGAAACTAGCTGAATCCTTCCCCTTATGGTATCATGGCTTGGCATGGGGGTGACATACTGTAGGAAGGTACTCTACAGTAAGGCCTAAGTTTGGGAGGAAATGAGTCCTCTCTTAGTCAGTTGGTTGTGGACATTTTCATGATCAGATAAGTGTATAAATTAACTTGTTTAATTTGTGTATGAATGATGTGTACATATACCTATCTCGTTTAAATGGGAAATGTGAATGCTTTATTAAATGAATGGAATCCCTAAGTAATGGGGACATGCTAGTTGTTTCCATTGTTTAACTTGTCAAACTATGAATTTGAATAAGTGTGGACACTCAAAGTGCCTACGAATATTACATCTTTGGGAGGAAATTTTGCAAGATATCAAAAAAATCGTCATTTCATGGTAGCATGAATGCTTTGGTGCAGGGAAGGTTCCTGTGAGGAAGAAAGGGGTGCATTTTTTGAGGGAAAGCCCAAATCCTTAAGTGGAAATCTCGCAAGATATGAAAGATATTCCTTTTGATAAAGTTAGCAAGTCTTCGATAGTCTCAAAGTAGGATTCAAACTCCTGGAGATTATGATAAGGTCTTATAGAACCCCTAGAATTGGATAAGTCCCAACTTCAAACCATTATCCAGTAAAAGAACCTTGCATTGAATCAGGATGACTCGCAACCATCGATTCCATGTTCCGAGAAAATCAAGACCGTTGGTTGGATGGTTTCACCATAAGAGTGACCATGGGGAAGGTTGTGGTAGGATCTCGATGGGGAACAATCAGAGTTGACGAGAATTGTTGAATTACCGGAGGACGGTAACTGTGGATTCTGAATCATTGGATCCCATAACAAGACTATCAGAAGAGGGACCATCAGAGGTCTAGGAGGATAACTGAATCAATATTTTGATGGTAGAACTTTGAGAATCATAGATCTGTTGAGAGGTGTTACATGAAATATAGGCTGTTGGATATAATATTGTTTTATCAGAGAAGTTGGCCCTATAACCCATATCTACTGAGTGATTTTGACCTCTGATCAATCCTACATCATTAGATGGTGTAATCAAGGAACATTAGATGCATCTGAGCTATGTTGTTGGAGTGGCCCTGAACGTTGAAGTGGAGAGACTCCAATGGTGAGGGCTTCGAGAGTAAATCTAAGTTGTTGATAGAAAGGTGACTGATGTGTAGTGACAAACATGGATCTGTCGTAGGACCCACTTACCCATTTAAGAATTCTAAATGAAGTTGGGAATAAATTTCGAGTAATTTGAAGCCCCAAGAGTAAATCATAATGGTTGATCTCTGTCTCCGAGGACCGTTGGATTCACCTAGAACAACTTGTCAGAGAAGGCCTGTCATAATGGATTTTGAATGGGTACAAAGTTGATTCTGATGAGAGAGAGAGTCTGAGGTAGTTTGAATCGTAAATATGATGTCTATGGATGATCCTAACCGTCCACTTAAGGGTATTTAGACCCTGAGGTGTTGTTACTAAGTCCAAGAAGGGATTTTGTTGTGATTGGGAATCAAAAGAGGGAACTTGTAGAGAAACCTGAGTAGGAGTTTAATGGAAGAAAGAAAGAGAATTGAATGCCCCACCAACCTAATATATATTAGGGGGTCAGGTGTGTTTCACAACCATCTGATCCATCTCCATACACATCAATCCTTTCATTATGAAAAACATATTGATCAACAACAAGATTTCTTCCAACAATCTCTTCCAAGGACCTTCAACAAACTTTCTTTTAGCCTCGCTGAAAAAATCATTGTATTCTATGGAGAACTCAATAATGTATCCCTCCTTCACTTGATAAAACTAGAAATCGATTACTTGAGCCCACTTATTATCCAACATTTTTATTCTATCGATTGTAGTCTTGTCCCAGACTAGTGGTTCTAGGGGTCTCAGAGCAGTATTAATGGAGGTTTGCCTCTTCAACCATTCAAAGAGAAAACATGGAAACTTAGAAAATAAAATATCATGCAAGTCAATATTGATATACCTCTCTTCAAAATGTTTAATGTTTGTTATCATACCCTTGGTCTCTCATCGTGCAAACTCATCTTCCTTCACATATAACCATTCTTGTATTTCCTCCTAAAATGGATTCCACCTCATTCTCTCCATTCATCATGAAATACAAAACCTTCAGGTCCCGACAACATAACCATTTTTTAGCTCGCTTACACACATCTTTCCTAAAACTAGGGGGTTCATCCATAGTTGACCAATAAAACCCCTAAGCGTCAACATATCAATATTTAGTCAAGGACCGAATAAAGTGTCACCTAAGAAGTTATGAGAATCACAGAGACCATTTGGTCTTGTGTCATATATGAAGGGATAAAGCAGAAAAGGAATCCATCTAGTCTATCATTCATTCATTCAATAAGACTCCATTAAAAAACAAACAACATAAATCATTAACACAATCATCCATTAAACATCAAAATGGATACATCAAGAAATCCACATTACAAATGGGATCATCCTCCGCTCTCTGATCCATTCTATAGTTTTTTCATTACAATGCTCCATGCGCTCTCTATCCATACTCAACACTACTAGCCATGCGCTCTCTATCCATACTCAACAATACTGGACTGACTCCATTACAGATTCTAAACATGAATTTTCTAAACTCATGCAAAACTGTCACAAAGCTCAGAACATGTCTCATACAAAACTTGGATTTCCTCCTTGTAGACCTCAGAAAAATTCTTCTCTTCTCCTCTCCCTCTGGAAGACTTCTCTCTTTCTCATTTCCTTATTCTTCTCTTTATTCTCTGGTGCTCTATCCCTTCCTTCTCCACTCCACTTTCTCTAATGATCACTAGTTCCAAACACTTCAACTGTCTTCATGCAACCCATGTAACCATTCTTGGAGAATGGAAGTCTAATGAACTTTCTATGTCATCCATCATTTGTCCCACGATCTCTCGTGCTATCTAGGTTCATTATTTGGGAATATTTTCGAAGATTTTATTTTGTCTCAACGTGCATGCTGTATCTTTCCACTCTTCTGTGAGCAATATGGAACTGAATTGGTGCACATGCCTTATTCCATCCATCGTGCAACTTCTGATGTGTGTGCACAAAAATGACATGCGCACAAGGTTGATCTACTATCCAAAAATTTGGGTGCCAAAATTATGCTTAGAGTGATGTTATTACATTGATTGGTTAATGAATCAATTCTTGTGATTATGACACAGACCTCCTGCCCTCGGGCCGAGATCCGCACAGGATCGTTCTTCTTCAAATCCACAAAATTCAGATGGTTCTTTCGGGCCCTCACTGGAACCCCACGAATTCGATCCATAGGTCCTTCCATGAAAACCCCACCTACACGACATGCACCAGGCGTGAGTCTTCACCTCCTTCTCACCGAACCCGAAATAAAGTTCTCCCTCGACCCAACGGTCCTGGCTGTATCAGGATTTTGGTAACCGGGAGTTTGAAAGGCAATGACCCAAACCACTGCCTCCTCTACCTGTCAAACACCAAAATGTTGAAATGTCGAAAAGGGGGTGTTATTCCTCCGAATGCTTTCGAGATTTCATGATATCGTGAGTCAGGACTCCACGTCTCCCAACTCCTGGTCTTTCGAACACCTAGGTCTCTGAATGCCAAAAAGAGTTTAATGGGCTTTGGCTCCTTCACTCCTTTCCCTTTCAAATCCTTGGTGTCTGAATCCCCAAATTCCTGAAATGGCTCAGATCATTTCGGGATTTCGTGAACCGGGAGTTCACTACGCAGTGACTCCAAAATCACTCATCACTCCAATCCCAAAATTCTGAAATGTCAGAATGCCGAAATGGGCTCAACGACGATTAACCCCTGACAAAACCTTGGTCCATGTGGCTACTTCCTCTGTGACCACGCCGTGCTGCAAGAATACCTCGTGTTTCACGAATTCAGGGTTTTCAATGCAAAGTGCCCCAGCTCCTTGTCATCGGTATTGTTGAAATGTTGAAGCCCGAAATGTCAAAATGCTAAAATACACTTAGCCTTAACCTTCTCATAGATCTGTGATATCCGACAGTCCATGGGATTTTTAGCACTTCTCCACAAAGCGTCTCCACCATCCATTTTCAACTCTTCTCCTACGCGACCTCCCAGAGGTTAAATTCCACACGCCTTCCTCTGGATATGATGGCTATCGATCCTTTGTACTAGATCTGATGGCCCAGATCTATTTCTCTTCCTGGTGCTCTCTCCTTCTGTTGTCTGGACATGAAACTCAACGATCCAGATCTCACCTCTCCAGCTGATCTAACGGCAGTTGTGCTCCCTCCTGATCTTGAGAAATCCCTTCCTCCCCTTGGGATATTTTCTGAAGTTTCAAAGGCCTCAACCTTTTCTTCCTCTACGAGCTCAATTTCATTTGGATATTTCCTACGTTCTAGGAATGCTATCCCTCCTGAGCTTTCTTGACTGTGAAACCTCAAAGGGTTTCTCGACCTTCTTCTCACTCTGTTTTTACTCGGTGCGCTAAGCCACTATCCTTTCTGAGCTTTGTTTACTCGAGCCTCTAGGGGACTCACCCTTCTATGTCCTCAAAGGAAAATTTGGTGTCCTCCTGACTATCTTCTGCTCAAGCCCTCCTTGCTGAGATTTATTTCTCTGAACCTCAAAGGTTCCTTCGAACTCTGCAACCTATTGCAAGGACCTTTGCATGAAATGGTGCTATCTCTTATGATCTTATCTGTGGCTCTGACCTCAAAGTGTCTATGTCCCTTTCTCTCCTTGAAGATATGTAAGTGCTCTCTGGCAACTTCCTTCTCAAGCACGCTTTGTTGAGCCTGCAGGGTGTTCAGTAACCCTGTGAGTGTCTCCTCCTGTGACACTTCTCTTCTCTCTAAACTCAAACAAGATTTCCTTCTGTGCACACTTGCACCCACTCAATGCCCACCTGGAAGAGTTCTCCAGAATCCTCAGTGACTCTGTCTTCTCACCGAACTCGAAATAGATTTCTCCTCAATGCATCCTGTGCATTTTCTCAATGCCCTCCTGGCAGAGCCTTTACAGAATTCTCAGCAATTATGCTTCTCCTCTCTGTGCTCTCCTCTGCATAGTTTCTCCTTCAAGGTGTTAAACAACCTTGAGGCTTCCTTCTTAAGTCAATGACTTCCTCTGGTGTGCCCTCTAGGCATGTCTTTGTCTAGAATTCCAAAGAATTTAGAAGTGCACTCCTTGCACTGGCTTACAGAACCTGTAGTATTCTGTCATGCAACCTCTTGCATGAAACCACAAAGAATCCAAAATTGAAATCAAAGAACTCACAGATTGGAAAATCTATCTATCTCCTGCATATGGAACTTAACATACATCTACAGCATGAATGAACACACAACATTCATAAAAGACACATAAACACATAGAAAACACATATGCAGGAAAAACTGCTTTGTATTAACATCAGTGTCTAATTACAATGTGTTCGAGCTCTCACTGCAACAGAGTCTCGACTCCCTCTCTTTTCTCTATCTTATGTTCTATCTGCCTCTCTACTCTACCGACTAACCTAGATACAAAGAAGATATTTTCACAAAAGGGGGCTCCTCGAGCGCTTCCCTCCATCTCACCAACTCTCATTAATTCACATTCAATTACATTGAATGGTTGTCTAGTCCGAATTGGATCTAGATCTCATCCTTACAACTATTTAAGGCAACCTTTTATCTAAATCCTACGCACATGCATGGATTTTGGCTCTTCGCCTTACAACATTTAATACAATTTGAAAATTTGAAAAATGAGAGGACTGCGCCTCTCTCCTTCCATTGAATGTGCACTTTGATGTGTTGGTTGGATGGTGTGTAGATGGCTTGGAGCGATACTCCTGCATCATACTCCTCTGCTATGAGAAATTCATGAGCTCTTGCTCATGAGCTTCCCAGCATGGCTGTTGAAATCCCCCTGGATCCCAAACAGTTCTTTGGAGCTGTCCATCTGCTCCATTGTTTCGCTGCTGCTGTTGCTTCTGCTGCCCTGTTGATATGGCAGGTCCTCCTCTGCTCAGCTTCCCTTTGTTGATCACTTCTGCTAATCTGATCATCAGCCTTATGATCTCCTCAATTATCTCGTCCAGCTGCTCCCTGGGTTGGCTCTCCTTTTGCAGGCTGCTCCGCTACTCTTCATCCCTGCAAATGGGTAGATAAACTCGATCCCCCTTGTAATATTCTCCATCTCCTATGGACTTATCTTGCCACTCTACTGCAGATTCCAATTTTGCAGTCTCCTCATTGATCTATTGCTCAGCTTCTCCCTTTGACAGCTTTTCTTCTACCATTTCCACTGCTGGTGTATTTCCAGCTTCCTCCAGTCACTCCTTGGGCTAGTATTCTCCCTCTGTCTCCAACCTGATCTGTTGGATGTGCTTTCCCTGCACCTTCACTCTTCTCTCCAAGGCTTCAATTTCTTCACACAGAACAACAAAATCTATGTTGTTTGCTTCCTCCTCTTCTGCTTCTGTAGTCTCTAGTACTACAGTTACCTTTTGTTTGACTCCCTGGCCAAAAATTTTGAGCCATTCCAGTGAATGCTCATCTTCTTTTGCTGCAAGCTCCTGTGCTGCAGTCATCTCCTTTTCAGCTTCCTGGCTGAAAATTTTGAGCCATTCTTTCGAATTCTCATCTCCTTCATCTCCTTGGGAAAACGTTAGTGTCTTCTCCACTTCTTCCTCCATGACAAGTTTTTTTGGTTGTCCTCCTGCTGTTGCTACATCTGCAACACCTTCGTTGGCCTCAACTGGGCTACGTGGCAGGTATACCCAAATTCCCCCAATCATCAGAATTCTCTTCTGATCCTCACCTGTCAGCACTCCTTGCTGATCTGAATTCTCCTATGAGTTCATGAGACTTTCAGAGAGTGTCATCTCCTTTCCCCTGGCCACCTGGCAATTTGGGAATTTTTTGTTGCCCACCTGGYAGTCTATGAGATCCCTTTATCCCATCTCATTKCCCACTTGGAAATATAAACTTTCACCACTGCTCCCCTAGMAGTACACAAGACCCTCCACTGATCTCTTTCCATTTCCCACCTGGCAACTTGAAAGTCCACTTCTGCCCACCTGACGGTTTATGAGATCCTCTGTTAATCTCATACCATTTCCCTCCTAGCAATATGAATTTCCATGGATGTCCTCCTAACAGTATATGATATTCTTCAATGATCTCATTTCATTGCCCACCTGGCAATTCAAAAATTCATCCCTGCCCTCCTGGCAGTTTATGAGATCTGAAACTGATCCCTCTTCCTCATCATCACTGAGATTTCTCCTAGCTTCTGGTTCACACACATGAACCACTTCCTCTGTGGCCCTGAGGATTTTCACATACCTCAGCCACCTCCTCAACAACCTTTGTTGTCTTTTGGCTAACAATTTTCTAACTGGCCACTTTGCTTTCCTCCTCAGAGGCCATTCATACACCCAATGTGTCTTTGCATTCTGATGCACCTGTAGTGCAAGATCTTCCATTCTCACCCTTATATTAGTGAGTTCTTCATCCATCTCATATTTTCTCTATTGCTGGTGGTTCTTATTTCCACTACGTCCATGGCCTTCAGTAGCCATCTTCCTGTTCCTGTCTACCCTCCTGGCAAACTCGTTGTTGTCACTCTGCAATCGTGAGTGCTTCCAGCATCTTCTACAGCCCTCCTAACTGTCTACTAACTGTTTTGCACCTTTCAACAATCATCACAGAGCTTCAACACTCTCTCTTCCTTCTTCTTCTATCTGTAAGCAAAGCTTGACACTCCCTTCCTCTGTCGCCTATAGAAGTCAAATCCTACTCTAATACCACTCTGACACAAACCTCCTTCCCTCAGGCCAAGATCCGCATAGGATCGCTCTTCTTCAAATCCACGAAATTCAGATGGTTCTTTCGTGCCCTCACTGGAACGCCATGAATTCGATCCACAGGTTCTTCCACGAAAACCCCACCTGCATGACATGCACCAGGCATGATTCTTCACCTCCTTCTCACCGAACTTGAAATAGAGTTCTCCCTCGACCCAACGGTCCTGGCTGTATCAGGATTTCGATAATCGGGAGTTTGAAATGTAGTGACCCAAACCACTACCTCCTCTACCTTCCAAACCCCGAAATGCTGAAATGCCGAAAAGGGGGTGCTATTCCTCTGAATGCTTTCGGGATTTTGMAATATCGYGAGTCGAGACTCCATGTCTCCCGATTCCTGGCCTCTCGAACACCCGGGTCCCAGAATGCCGAAAAGGGCTTAACAGGCTTTGGCTCCTTCACTCCTTTCCCTTTTGAATCCCCGGTGTCTGAATCCCTGAATTYCTGATATGGCTCAGATCTTTTCAAGATTTCGCAAACTAGGAGTTCACGATGCAGTGACTCCAAAATCACTCGTCACTCCAATCCCCGAATTCTGAAATGTCAGAATGTCGAAATGGGCTCAACGGCGGTTAACCCCTAACCAAACCTCGGTCCATGTGGTTGCTTCCTCCGTGACCACACCCTGCTACAAGAACATGTTGTGTTTTGCGACTTTGGGGTTTTTAATGAAAAGTGCCCCAGCTCCTTGTCATCGGGATTGCTGAAATGCCTAACCCTGAAATGCCAAAATTCCAAAATGCTAAAAGACACTCAGCTTTAACCTTCTCATAGATCTGTGAGATCTGACGGTCCATGATATTTTCGGCACTTCTCCACGAAGCGTCTCCACCGTCCGTTTTCATCTCTTCTCCTGCGTGACCTCCTAGAGGTTAAATTTTGTGTGCCTTCCTCCAGATCCGATGGCTATCGATCCTTTGCACTGGATCTGACAGCCTAAATATGTTTCTCTTCCTGGTGCTCTCTCCTCCTATTGGCTGGACATGAAACTTGACGGTCTAGATCTGGCCTCTCCAGCTGATCTAATGGTAGTTGTGCTCCCTCCTGAGCCTAAGAACTCCCTTCCTCCCCTTGGGATATTTTATGAAGTTTCAAAGGCCTCAACCTTTTCTTCCTCTATGAGCTCAATTTCCTTTGGATATCGCCTGCGTTCTAGGAATGCTATCCCTCCTGAACTTTGTCGAATGTGAAACCTCAAAGGGTTTCTCGACCTTCTTCTCATTCTGTTGTTACTTGGTGCACTAAGTCACTATCCTTCCTGAGCTTTGTTTACCTAAGCCTCTAGGGGACTCACCCTTCTATGTCCTCAAAGGGAAATTTGGTGTCCTCCTGACTACCTTTTTCTCAAGCCCTCCTTGCTGAGCTTTATTTCATTGAACCTCAAAGGTTCCTTTGAACTCTGCAACCTCTTGCAAGGACCTTTGCATGAAATGGTGCTATCTCTTATGATCTTATCCGTGGCTCTGACCTCAAAGTGTCTCTGTCCCTTTCTCTCCTTGAAGAGATGTAAGTGCCCTCTGACAACTTCCTGCTCAAGCATGCTTTGTTGAGCCTATAGGGTGTTCAGTAACCCTGTGAGTGTCTCCTCCTGTGACACTTCTCTTCTCTCTGAACTCAAACAAGAGTTCTTTCTGTGCACACTTGCACCCACTCAATGCCCACCTGGCAGAGTTCTCTATAATCCTCAGTGACTCTTTCTTCTCACCGAACTTGAAATAGAGTTCTCCTCAATGCATCCTATGCATTTTCTCAATGCCCTCCATGCAGATCCTTTATAGAATTCTCAGGAATTCTGCTTATCCTCTCTGCACTCTCCTCTACATATTTTCTCCCTCAAGGTGTTCATCAACCTTGAGGCTTCCTCCTTGAGTCAATGACTTCCTCTGGTGCGCCCTCTAGGCACGTCTTTGTCTAGAATTCCACAGAATTCAGAAGTGCACTCCTTGCACTGGCTTACAGAACCCACAATATTCTGTCATGCAACCTCTTGCATGAAACCACAAAGAATCCAAACTTGAAATCAAAGAACTCAAAGATAGGAAAATCTATCTATCTCCTTCAGATGGAACTTAACATACATCTACAGCTTGAATGAACACACAACATTCATAAAAAATACATAAACACATAGAAAACACATATGCAAGAAAAACTGCTTTGTATTAACATCAATGTCTAATTACAATGTGTTCGAGCTCGGACTGCAACAGAGTCTCGGATCCCTCTCTTGTCTCTATCTTATGTTCTATTTGCCTCTC
>JASDQU010102376.1:86632-100104 GCA_032191745.1 Picea mariana
CCATTTTGTTTCTAAAAATATTTCTCAGAAAATATCATAATTGAGTTTGATGTACGCAACTCCCTTTTTGTCTCTTGAGATGCATGCATTGTGCATGGAAAAGTATCTGCATGTGACTCCCGAGATGCATGCCATATATATTCCACATGAATTTCAGAAAACAAAACTGAAATGGAGTAGACATCATATTCAATTAATGGAATACAAATTTTTGTAGATACTTGTGTAGAAGACTCTTCAAACTGAGATGATTTATCTTCCAGTGGATTTTCTACATTCTCTATCTTGTCAACATTTTTCATGCATTCTTCCTTATTCCAAAATAAAACGTCCAATATAATCCATAAATCATTTGGAGTGAATTCTTGTGAGTCATCATATACTTGATGGAGAATTTTGGGAGAAATAAAATAGAGGATACATCCTATGGCCATATCTTGTCTATCGAGAAAGTCATTTTTCTCATCGATAGAATCAGGTTCTACTTCCATTGCCATAGTTATTTGGTACAAGCCTCTAAATCTGAGAATAATCATAATTTTTGGATTCCACTCCAAATAGTTATGAGGCGTGAGAAGTATTATCAGTGAGTAAAACATAAATTCCATATTTTCTACGTTCTTCAATCTTCAGTACCTGCAAAAATAATTTGGTGTAGATTTTTCTTAGCAGTCCATTGGCTCTGATACCATGTAAATGTGTTGAACCTGCACATAATAGATCTAGCTAGAAAATACCACACACATTTGCAGAGAGAAATTGTGAAAGAAGAAGCAAGAGAGAAATAATGGAAGAATTCTCATTAATCGTATTCCACACTCAAAGAGTGAATAATTTACAATAGATATAGGATACATGAGTAAATAATGAGACATAGTGGTGGTCTAGAGTGATCTGGACACACACCAACAGTTATAGGAGTAAACTACCACCTAGTCTAGTCTCTCAGGCAGTTACGGGAGTGAACTACAACCTAGGTGAGTTAACTAGTCAACTAGTCTTTAATTAACTGACTGAACAAAGAGTAGTGAGGAGTTAACTTAGGAAATCAAGGGTAATGTGCCAGTCTGGTGATGATCCCAAGGAAAGTGCGCATTAGTTGGTGATGATCCCAATGTTGCATGGTGACAAAACCAATGCAACATCTAAACTCAACTCAACTAGTCAAACTGAAGTGTCAACTGAAAGAGAATATTCTCCAAGTGGAATATTCTCCCCTAAAATATAGGAGACTAGATAATGATAATTATGACTAATAAAAAAGGAAAAACCTTAGGAAAAATAAATCCTAGGTGTGTGTGAAGTAAATCCAACAAAAGGGACTATTACAACCTTTGTTGAGAATGATATGGGAGGTTGAATTCTAATTTATACTCCCTTATAAATGGTTAGAAAATATTCTACATCCAAAATTTAATAGAGGGATATTTGATAATATTTCTATATTCATGTTTTCTCAATTCATTTGAAATTATAGTAATATTTTCAGGAAACATGGAATTGAACACATGTGAAATTCCTCAAAAAGCATCCATGAAACAAGCAAACTCACATAATACACAAGTGATCTCTCATACAAATGGTATGGAGGTTTTGAAGCTAGTTTATACTTTTTAATAAATGTTTCGATGATATGATAGTATGAAAATTAATATTGGATGAAGTTCGAGATAACCTTTTTCTTGTGGAAAGCGCACATATGTTAATGTCACCGACTTCTTTGTTCTAAGTTATCCCTTAAAAATATAGGATTTCCTAGCATGCATTTTGAAGAAAGAAAATTCTATTCTTTGTCTCATATTGTGCTGAATGGATCAATGGATCCATGTTTGTGTGCTTTCCCATTTAATTATATATGCAATGAATTAAAACTTAAGAAGTTATTTTTCAACCTCTTCTTAAGTTCATCCCCATTCTTTTGATCATGATATCTTCTATATATGAAATCATGATTAATACACCCTTATGAAAAAACCTAGTTGATTGCATATCAAGTAGCGTTCAATAACTTACCACTGTCACTTCAGATGAAATATACACTATCGTTCCATATTTTGTTGAAGTGATCATGATTCATCATTATACATCCACAAAACCTCTATGAGCTTAATAAAATACATATTATAAAGTAGAGGGAATCCCCCCTCTAGCTTGAGAACTAGATCAAACTTTTGGAGTGGAATGGGAAGGTTTCCCACACATTATTCCCCAACATTCATCCCTATAAAGTTTAGGAATGACCTGGGGGATAATACCTATTCACACAATTAATGTTTGAATTAATGTGTCAATTCAAATATGTTATGATGGGGCCTTGGATAATGTGTGAGGTTAACTAAGTGTCAATCCGTTCATAAGGGTCTCGATATTGTTAGGATATTTAGACACTTAGGAATTAGTTAAGATTAACTTGGTCTAATGTGTCATTAGGTTAAAATGTGCTTATTAGTATGGTTCTTTAGTATACATTTGTAATCCATGGTCATGATATGTTACCAACATAGAGTGATCTAACGAATCATATTCTCCTCAATCTTAATGACTACATTGATCTATGGCTTAGCACTCGATTGGTCCATGATCTTTTTTTAGAAATCATGGAGGGTCATTTTCCGATGATCGATTGTGATAAACTATCTTGTAATTTTTTTTTGCATTAATAAATTGCCTCAAGTGGCCACCTTGGCTGGGGCCATGGATGTTTCCCCACAAGGGTTTTACCACGTAAAAAAATCAATATGTTGATCTTTGATATGAGTATGTGAGTGGTTATTGTGTTAGGAAATAAAAATATGAGAGAGTTAAAAATTCCAATAACATATAAACAACACACATAAATCACATGAGATTTATCTTGGTGTTAGCGTCGGAAGTCACTCCTGGATTGCTTGCAGGAGTAGAGCCCAACACCCATCAGTTTAATGTCACGATTTGTTTATCAGGTATGATCAAATGGAGATAATGGCTCGAGGAGGTATCACTCTAAATCAAGGACTGAGTCTGGTATGTAAAGAACAAAGGAGGTCTAGAATCCTAACTTCAGCCAGTGGGTTGATTAAGGGTGAATAGGTGGAAGACTTGATAAGAAGGGTGAACAAATGGCGTTGGGAAACAGGCTTACAGCAGTTTGCGGAAGAAAGACTCTGAATGCAAGATCCTCTTGGTTTTGGGTCTCAAGAAACTGAAAGGGGACTTGACTGGATCCGCCAATTCCAAGTCGCTCAGCGCAGGGAAATCACAATAACCGATTAGAGACAACGCAACTACTATAGTGATCCATTACAACATCATACTATAATAGCTACAGCTCGACTGGATCCTCCAATTCCAAGTTGATCTAACACAGTGTAAACAAAAGCATGAAAGAAACTGGCATTCATAAGGCAAGATGTCTCAGAAGTTCATACATAATCAGATTAACAGTGCTTCGTTAAAACTTTACAACCGGGAGCTCTGCTCAACCATCGATCCTTACAAAAATGGAAAAAATGCCTACATATGCTTGGAGCTGACTCAGGGGTTGAAGGCGCGATCATATCATGAATTCAATGCTTGACGTTAAGGAGCTTCTCTATCAGGATGGGCTGTCAGTCTACCTCAATCAAATCTGTCCTCTGCTCCCCTATCATACGCCTCCTTAATTCAGCATGGCTCGTGCCAGGGGGTAGCTGAGCCCTTTGAATGTTGAACTGGCGTGTGCAGGTTCCTCTGGTGATTTGGAGACTCGGCGTGGCTTTCCTAAAGAGAACCGGTACAAGGGAACCTCCTGGGTAAATTTCAGCCGGGACCTCCATACTCTGCAATAAATGGGTGACGCGAGGCTTCACCCACCCTCTTTCTCCTTTTCTGTTGAGCCGAAGCGGCTCTTTAGATCCCTGAGTGGAATCCCTGATGAAAACCTGACCCAGTCCACAAGTCTCTTCTTCTTTCCTCACGGTCTCCTGTTCTTCACCATGACTTTTCCCCGACTCTTTATCGGGTTTCGGGGTTTCGTGTTCCCCGTTGTCAAGAGTTCTTGACCCTTTGAACTCCCGATAACCGATTCTCTGATGAGCGCTCTTTTTCCCTTAGCCCATCCAAGCTATACAATGGTCCATGTGACCTGCTACCATATGACCACAGCCATATAGCTTTCCATCGGGGTTTCGAGGTTTGCGACGTCAATGTGCATGCATCCTCCAGACTCGCGTTTCTCCGATAAGCTTGACCTCCACCCGGTTGACAACTGGCTCATGCACTATGGTGCTCCTCTTGGTCCCACCATGACTGACAGTTGTTCCCCATCAATCGGGGTTTCGCGGATCGCAATTTTGAAGTGCACGAATCACTCGTCCCCGGGATCCCCAATATCCCGATGGCTTCAACTCCGATGGACGCTTCCCTGTCGGGACCCTCCCCGATAACGCTGATCTCCTGCCACGCATCCTTTCTAGATGGATGGTCCCTATTAACTCTCGGGGATTCGGGACTTTCACTGTCTTGTTTCTATTTGTTTTCCCGAGACAAGAAATATCGCTAACACTTGGAAAACCCTTGCGGGAAAAACCAACCAACAATATATCTATTATTTCCCTTGGTCAAACCCGTCCAAACTGACAAATCTCCTAGCCTCAGCCAAGTGAGCCTTCATCGCTCAACTCTTGACACATTAAATTGGATTATCACTAGATTTTCAAGGCTTTCATTACATGTAATCCATGGGCTACCAAAACCATATGCTTGAAACCACAACTATTGGCCTAAAAAATTTGACTCTTTCACCTTTCACTGAGTCAATTTTAACCTAACATTCCCCCCTTTAAACTTGAATTTGGTTTTCCCATGACCAAATCTAGCCAAACCTTCCTCAAATTCACGGTATCTGAGAATCCTACATGCTCCCCCCATCACCTAGGTCTATGTTTATACTTTATCGATGAAATTTTAAACCCAAGGTGTGCATGCCTAACCATGTCTTATAGTTGTATGCCCATTTACATTCAACTCCATCAATTTTTATTTATTTTTCAGTGTTTCTATCCTGACACTTCTTCTCCATCCTCTCTCCTTTCCATTGTAGAAACCAACGTGACTCTCCATAGCACGCTCCTCTCTGTGTTCTTCGTCCACCATAAAATCTACCATTTCCTTGAACCTAGTTGAGCCTATCAACACTCCACTTTACACATGTTGCCTCGTTCACAATTTCTAGTCAAAACCAAGAACTACCCAATGCCAACCACCAATATCCATGAACTTCTTACAATTCAACAATTTATTTCTATATCTTCTTTGCAAAATACCTTCACATTGACCCGATCTCACATCCGATGTGCTTTCTAATTTTTGAGGGTGCCTGCCTAGTCTTCCTCTTGGCATATCATTTCTCTTTACATTGGGATAAACTACTCGATCATCATTGAGGATAATTTACAAATCATTCTCACTGTCACTATCCCATTCATTCTCTTCTTGTAAACCTTGATTCTCTATATCAGCCAATTTCGCTGGAGGTGTCAAATCCTACCTTGCAAAATATACTTTAGCAACCCAGTTCTCTATGTTTCCTTCCCCATATTCATCATAATCTCTCAAAAGCCATGGAATTGTGGTTTTCACACCATTCATCACCATGCAAAGACATGGAATATCTACATGTTGTGGAAAACCATTATTCACTTCAATTTGGAACACATTTTTATGGTGTGGCAGCTAAGTTGGTGCAAATGCTGAATCTCAGTCAGTTTTCTCTTCCTGGTCTGTTTTGCACGCCATTGGATCACTGAATGGGTTTTCAACATTCTCTTTATTTAGTTTACCCTCTAGCTCCCCCATCTTGATCTCTGTCTTGTCAAAAAAATCACCTCAAGTTGTTCATTCCCACACCCATGCTGTCAGGTCTGTGAAGTTCAGCACAATTCCTTGAAATGAGATGTAGATGAAGATCCACTACTTGTGGGATATTTTATCTGAGGTAGAGGGAGGTATTTGGGGTCTTCAATCAGTAACCACCAAATAAGTGACTAATCTGGTGCCACAATGCTGGACTCAAATAACATGCTCTCTAAATCTTCCATTCAATTTATTCTCTGATCTCTTTCTCCTGCAAACCCTTTCTCGGTATTTCTCTCAATGGAATCATGGCTCAACTCTTCTCCTTATGCTCTTTATGGATCTCATATTTAAAACCACTCTTTCTAGAGAGTCCACATTAACCTTTCTCTGATACCAGTTGTTACGAAATAAAAATGCGAGAGAGTTGAAAATTCCAATAACATAGCAACAATACACATAAATCACATGAAATTTATTCTAGAAAACCCTTGCGGGAAAAAATAACCAACAAGAGATCTACTATTTTCGTTGGCCAAACCTAGCCAAGCCAACCAACCTCCTAGCCCCAACCAAGTGAGCCTTCACTACTCAACTCTTGACACATTTCATTAGAGTATCACTAGCCTTTTAAAGGATTTCATTACATGTAATTCATGGGTTACCAAAACCATATGCCCGAAACCAAAACTATTGACCTAACAAATTTGAATCTTTCATCGAGTTAATTTTAACCTAACATACTGAAGGTTTTCATCCTATGTTGGAATACCTGTGTTTTCGAGCATGTATCAGAGCACATTTGAAGACCCGCTCATGTTGTAGATCGAGATCTTGAAGCCTTGTTTCCAAATATATGGTTTATGATATTTCCATACATTTCTCAGTCGATAGGATTGTTCCATTACATTTATGATGCAGATCCCCCCCTTCTCTCCTCAGGGTTGCGTGACCTCTCGATATAGGATATTTAACTATCTAAAATGAATTATCTCCTTGAGATATTTTTGGCCCCAAATTGAATTAAACATAGGCCCGTTTATCACCTTAGGTGTAGGTCGTATGACACCTGCGGACCCCTTTCCTTAGCACCTTTAAAATTGTAAGTTTTGGGCGCTAGCTCCTTTTCGCTATCCCTTCTCCACATGCAACCTCGGGTTGTGTCCTGGGGCTCAATCTCTTGAGCACTTCGTAAGTTCAAGCCTCTACTACTTTGGATGCAGCATATCTCTTTCCATGCAAAATCCAAACTGATGAAACTACTCGGAACCAAATCCATGGTTTGCGCATCCCTCTCACAACCAATGGTGGCTATCTCCTTCAGAATTTTGGCTTTGGGGTTTCCAACCATTTCAACACACTGTCTCTCCTAAAGTTCTTCCTCTCTGAATCTATAGGATGAGCTCCATGTGCTCGCCTTGATCTACGGTCAATATTGCTCCTTGTTTCGCTTCAGTTGACCTGTGGTCAACACTCCTTCCATGTTCTTTCTCCTGGAGTATCAAATCTATGCAATAAATCTCCATGCTCCATGTTTCCTCCTCGGATCTGGCGCTCTAGATTTCCCTGCTCTTCGCAAATTCATGAAAAATTGACTTTTGCTCCACGTAAGACTCCTGAAGCTCTACCTTCCAAACTCGCTTATCCGTTGCCACGTATCCTCCTCACATCCAATGATTAGGATCACTTTGTGATTTTAGACTTCATCAATATCACTCCTCAATACTTCAAAACACTCCGAACCACAAAGTGCCAAAAGGATTCATGGCTAAATTCCATGCAACTCTCCCATATTTGATGGTCTGGAATGATCATGCTTCCTCCTGAACAGATCTTGACCACTCAACTTTCAAACACTTAGAAAATTCTCCTTCTTGAAGGTTTCTCTTTCCAAAGTTATGGAACTTGTTCTTTCTTTGAACCTCCAACTCCCTGAGGGTTTTCTTTGACACCTAGTCAAATTTGATCCTTTTCACACCTTGCAACAGGTCTCCTTACACAACTCGATTGCTCCTCGTGAACAATGTGATATTGAGTGTGTTTCTGCATGCACACACAATCCTTACAAGGTTCCTTTTCACTCTTTGCAAATAATTTAAGTTACTCCTCCTAAGCTTCTGAGTCGAAATAATTTTTCAATGCACTCCTTGCGGACAATAAGCACCCTTGCTTACAAATATTAATGTTATCTCTTCTAAGCTTCTGATTCGAAACAGACTCTGTCAATGCACTCCTTGTCGACAATATGCACCCCTTGCATGAACTCAAGGAAGAGAAACAATTGAAACTTATCTAGTGCTTCACAGATCCATAAATTCAACAGTATAACTCATACATTCATGAAAACACAAAATAATAGAGAAGATATAAGCAACAACAACACCTCACATTAGGTCAATATCCCTATGTTATAGTCATTCAAATGTAAATGGCTACAGCTATGATAAAAACAACAACTAAATCACAACAACCTCCTCCTAATTCGCAACAGCCTCATTTGGGCATACAATGCATCTAATTATACAAGAGATATCATAGTGTTCCATCTGACTACCCATCTTATCAAATTAAAATCTTACAACTTCTTAAGTCATGTTACAATAAACGTCTATGACAGACAATTAAGGTGAATGTTCCATATCTACGCCAAAAATCAATTAAACTAAAGGAAAATCTGATCTCCCTTGATCTTACGTGATTGTTCAACCTCCCACCATTAAGACTTCTTTGATTTGTCATTCATTCAAAAGATTTATGAGATACACTATCTTTTAAAATTCAAAATTTATTCAAAAAGGTGCTCTAGGCACTGTGTTGTCTTTCTATGTGTGCTTTGCTGATGATGCTTCTGCATCATACTCCTATGGGAAAAAATTCATGGACTCCTGCACCGACTTTCCATGCTTCTGGACATCAGATTCATTTACCCAACTGGCGTCTTCTATTTGGTGTACCTTCCATTTTACCAGATAATCAAAATAGGTCTTTCTCCTGGTCTTCTTACAAATCCTTTGATCAATAATCTTCTCCATCTGTGGCTTTTCTACTACAAGAATCTACTTCTCCCACTGAATCTTCTCTTGATCTTATGATCTTTCTGTGTCATCTTCCCTGTAAGGATACAAGTCTAAAATGTTAAATATGGGTGATATAACCACATCCTCTGGCAACTCTATCTCATAAGCATTGTTACCAAATTTTCTTAGGATCTTGCATGGTCCAATCTTCTTTAGCCTCAACTTGTTATATGTTCCTCTTGGGAACCTTTCCTTCCTCAAGTGTGCTAAAAATTTATCTCCCACTTCAAATTGAAGTTCTCTTTTGTGTTGATCAACTCTGCGTTTATACTCTGCATTATTGTTCTGCAACTGCTCCTTGATCTGATTATGAAACTTCTACATTTCTACAACGAAGTCTTCTGCTCCAGCGCTTCTGAATTCACTTTGCTCCGAATCTCTCAATTCTGATATTCCCCTTGGCTTCATTCCATACAATATCTGAAATTTTTTTTTTCATGTACTTCTATTGGGTGAATCATTATATGCAAACTTTGCTTGTGACAGAATTTGATCCCACTGGCTATGATGTTCAATGACCAAACTTCTCAGCAAATTTCCCAAGCTCTGATTTACCACCTCAGTCTTTCCATATGTTTGAGGGTGATATGCTAAACTAAAAGACAATTATGTCCCCAACTTCTTCCATAATGTTCTCCAGAAATGACCAACAAATTTAGTGTCTCTATATGAGACAATGCTCTTGGGAAATCCATGAAGTCTCATAAATTCTTTGAAAAACAAATTTGCAATGTGTGTTGCATCACTCGTATTATGGCATGGGATAAAGTGTGCCATCTTTGAGAATCTATCAACCACAACAAATATGGAATCACTTCCTCTTTGGGTTCTTGGAAATCCCAACACAAAATCCATGCTTATTGAATCCCCAGGCCTATCTGGAATAGGAAGTGGCTGATACAACCCTGTGTTCCATTTCTTTCCTTTTGCATACTGGTAAATTTTACACTTGTTCACAAAATTATTCACCTCTGCTCTCATACTTTGCCAATAGTATGAACTATGCAACTATGAAAATGTTTTGTCATGGCCAAAATGCCATGCTAAACCTCCATTGTGTTTTTCCTTCAACGAATTTTCTTTCATTGAACACTTTGGTATGCACAATTGGCAACCTTTAAATGACAATCCATCTTGAATCATATAATTTGTCCACTGGCTTCTGTCTCTGAGCACAGGATTTGCACATGCTTCATATGCTTCTTTGAAATCTAGATCATCACAATACATCTCCTTAAGGTGTTCAAACCCTAAGGCCTTGACCTGAAATTCCTGCTGAATTAGACATCTCTTGCTCAATGCATCAACAACTTTGTTAGCATTACCAGAAATATGTTTAATGACAAAAGTGAAATTTTTCATAAATTCTATCCACTTAGCATGTCTCTGGTTTAACTTCTCCTGTCTCATTATGAATTGTAAAGCTTGGTTATCACTATACAAGAAAAATCCCTTTGGAACAAGGTAGTGCCTCCATTTCCTCAAGGCTTGAATTATGGCATAAAAGTATTTGTCATATGTGGAGTATTTTCTCTTAGTCCCATTCATCTTCTCACTGAAATATGCAACAAGCCTATTATCTTGGCTCAAGACTGCTCCAATTGCAACTCCATTGGCATCACATCTCACTTGAAATGTCTTCCTAAAATCTGGCAAGATTGGAATCAATTGTTCTTTTTATCTTCTCCTTCAATATATTGAAACTTCTCTCAACTTCTTCTGTCCACTTAAAAGACTTGTGCCTCTTCTTCACTGTATCCAATATTGGTGCACAAATTCCACTGAAATTTCTAATGAACTTCCTATAGAAACTTGCTAATCCATGGAAGCTTCTCAACTCAAATATGCTTCTTGGTGATGGCCATTCTTTGATTGCTCTCACCTTTTCTGGATCCATCATCAATTCATTTGAAGAGATCACAAAACCCAAATAAATGAGCTCTATTCATTTGAAGAGATCACAAAACCCAAATAAATGAGCTCTACCTTTATAAAAGAGGACTTCATTAAATTTATCAACAACTTCTCCTGCTGCAATCTTCTCATCACTAATGTCAGATGTCTCAAATTCTCTTCTTCAGTTTTACTGAAGACCAATATATCATCCAGTTATACATTCACAAAATTACCAATGAAATATTTCAATACCTCATTCATCAATCTCATAAAAGTACTTGGGGCATTTTTCAAGCCAAATGTCATAACAAGCCATTCATACAACCCTTCATTTGTATTGAAGGTTGTCTTCCACTCATCACCTTCCCTCATCCTTATCTGGTGATATCCACTTTTCAAATCTACCTTTGAAAAAACTTTATCTCCACTTAAACAATCCATTAAATCATCCATTCTTGGAAAAGGAAATATGTACCTAATGGTGATATTGTTTATGGCTCTTGAGTCTATACACATTCTCCATCCTCCATCCTTCTTTGGACTCAATACAGTTGGTACTGCACATGGACTCAAGATTTCTTTGACCAACCCTTTGTCCAATAAATCCTAGACTTGTCTTTTCACCTCCTCATTCTCTTGAGGTGTCATATGTATGCTACTTTGTTTGGTAGACTTGCTCCTAGTATCAAATCAATCTGATGGCTAATACTCCTGATGGGTGGAAATGAGCTAGGAAACTCATCCACTACTATGTCAACAAAATTCTCTAACAGCTCCTGAACTTCCTCATAAAAATCATCCATAGAAGTACTTGTAACGACAACTCTTGGTTTCCTCACCACAACAAACTGCATCTCCTTGTCCTTCTTGAATTCAGTCAGGAGTTCCTTCCCATTCATGAGAAGTATGCTTGTGTTGGCATCCTCTTTTACTTTCTTCTCTTCTATTGGCAGCAACATGTGTGTCCTACCATTATTTTCCAAAGTGTAAGTATTACTTCTCCCATCATGAATGAAATTCCTGTCAAACTGCCATGGTCTCCCCAAAAAAACATGACATACATCCATGGGAATCACATCACACAGAATCTCATCTCTATATCCTCCTATTTTAAATTCAATGAGGAATTGTTTAGTTACCATTACCTGGTGTCCTTTCTGCAACCATGAGACTTTATATGGATTTGGATGTGTAGTTGTCTCCAACTACAATTTCTCACCATCTCTGTGGATACTACGTTATCAATGCTCCCCTTGTCAATTATCACTTTGCATACCCTATCTTTAGTCTTGCAAGCAGTCCTGAATAGACTATTCCTCTGCACTGGTTTTTCAAATTCTGGCTCTGGTTTTAAGAGAACCTTCTTCAGCATCAAGGATTTTCCATCCTCTGCACCTTCTGCTTCAACACTCATTTTCTGTGCTTTTGAAATGTGAGCTTACCCTCCTTCCTTATTTCTCTCAAGGCATTCCCAAGACATGTGTCCTATATTTCCACATGTATAACACCTTACCTCTCCGCCTCTACTTCTTCCTCTTCCTCTGGAAAAATAATTTCTTCCACCATACTGTCTCCCTCTAGATCTTCCTCCTCTTTCTGAGTTACTGTGGTTTTTTTCATTCTCACCCTTGGGCTTCTGTGCCTTATCATGGGCAACTCCTTTACCTCAGTTTGGGATTCTTCATCTTCTTCCCTGGGTTTATTTTCTAGCCAACTTCTCCTCTGCTTTCAGTGCAATCTAATATGCCTCCTCTATTGTCTTCACTGACATCATGTTGATCTCATCCTAGATCTCATACCTCAAGCCATTTATGTACCTGGAAACTTTCTCTTCATCTTTCTCCCTCTGTCTAGTCCTGATGTTCAGCCTGTAGAACTCTTCTGTGTACTCCTTACTCTCATTCCTTTCTGTCTCAAGTTCTATAATTTCCTAAACAAATTTATCTGGTAGTCCTTAGGTATGAACTTAGCATTTAGCTTGGCTACCATTCTATCCCAATTATTTATCTTTGGCTTACCTTTGCTTCATCTTTCGGCCTACAGTTCATCCCACCACAATGTTGCATGTCCGTTTAACCTAGTTACCACATGTCTCACCTTCTTCTCATCGACGTCTTCATAGCCAAAATATTTATCCATGGATCTTATCCAATCCAACAACTATTCAACATCCAAATTGCCTTCACACATTGGGATGTCTATCTTTTCTCTAGCTCCCAACTTCACAACATCTTTCAACAAACGTTCTTCAGCAGCATCAACCCCTACAACTTCCTCAACTTATGTTTCTTCTCTTTCTGCCTCATTGACGTCTCCAGCATCATGTGCTCTCCTTTGCGATGTCTCCATTGCCTCCAATCTTTCACGAAGCTCCCTCATTGCTCTTTATACAACGCGATTAGCTACAGGAGGCTCTACGTGTCCCCTTGGTGACATTGTGCTGACTTTTTCTCACACACAGAGTACAACTTTGAGTTCTTTTTAGCTCTAATACCACTTGATGCAGATCACCTCCTTCTCTCCTCGGGGTTGTGCGACCTCCTGGTCTAGGATATTTAACTATCTGAAATGAATTATCTCCTCGAGACCTTGTTGGCCCCAAATTGAATTAAACACAGACCCTTTTATCACCTTAGGTGTAGTTCGTATGATATCCGCAGATTCCTTTTGTTGGGCAACTGAGAGGGA
>JASDQU010102376.1:145204-155233 GCA_032191745.1 Picea mariana
AACCAGATGGAAGCTACAACTCTCTGTGTTCAAGCACCCACTTGAAACTCAGAGGAAAATAGTCCTCCCTAGCACCTCCCTTCCACCCTAATTAGAAAAGCTTCATTACTGAAACTTATTACAGTGATGCAGTGTTTATATATAGCTTACCAATCTCATCACCATTCTGTTGCACTGTTATTCTCTGTCTGCATCCGTGTCTTCTTGCTCGCATTCTTCTTTGAGCTTTATGTTCTTCTTCTCTATCTCTATGCGTGCACCTCACCTTCCTTTGTCTCTCTCTCAGATATGCATTTCTATTCTATGCGCTACACCTCTTCTGTGTATTTCAGCTGCTGCACACAGCTTGCTTTTTCTCGCATGAATAATTCATTGCTAAATCTATTTTATATCCTCTCTGTTCCACACATATTTATCATACCCTATCCTTTTTCAGATCATCCATGCAACCCATCATATTCTTTGGAGGTTACACTGAGTCTATTTGTCATCATCGACTTATCCNTCAGCTGCTGCACACAACTTGCTTTTTCTCGCATGAATAATTCATTGCTAAAGCTATTTTATATCCTCTCTGTTCCACACATATTTATCATACCCTATCCTTTTTCAGATCATCCATGCAACCCATCATATTCTTTGGAGGTTACACTGAGTCTATTCGTCATCATCGACTTATCCTGAGATTATTTTCCTTTTCTGGTGGTGCGACTCTTCATCTTCTCTGTCACAATCGAGATTTATCCTCTCTGTTGCAGTTACAGACTTCGACACTTTTCCATCTGTCAATTTTCTCTCTGACTAGTCTTCATTCCAATGGAAGTTACCTCGAAGCTCTTTAGATCCTCTAGTGATCACCCTGCAACTCCTTTAGTTCTCTGGCCGATTTCATCACCGCGTTCTGAAAATTACAGCCAGTCAATTATGGCTTCTTTGACTTATATCCTCTTCCTTCATGTGACCATCGGTGGTGACCATATGCCTAACCAAAAGTCATTTCACGATTTTTCATTTCAGGTGATCAACTGTGAGTCACCTTGTTTTTCCCAATTTGTGAAACTCTAAAATGGAGCCTAGCACCACTAGTTCCTTCCCTTCTCTTCCCTTGATGTGACCACTGGCTGTGACCACAGGCCTAATCAAAAGGTGCTTCACAATTTTGTGTTTCACGAGTTTTGTTGTGAGTCACTTTGACTCTTCCAACTCCCGATCATGAAATGGAGCCTAGAAACTTGCAAGCTCCTTCCTTCATGTGACCACCAACAATGATCACCGACTACTACAACAGGTGCTTCGCGATTTCACACTTCGGGACATTGCGAAATTTGTCAATTTTCTCACCTATCTTCTCCAAATTCTTGATCCTCGAATCGATGAATTCCTCGAGACCAGATCTACGGTCCTTGATTCCCTTGCAATCAACGACTCAGATCAACTTCGCGATTTCGCATTTCGGAGATTCTGCAGTGAGTTGTCTCCAAACTCCCGATACGTGAAACTCTGAAATGGCTTCTTATCAAATCAATGGTTGAGGTCTCTCCCTCTGATCGATGACTGTGATTAAATCACGATTTCACATTTTGCAATTTCCTATTGTGATTTTCCTCGAATCTCTCAACTCGTGAAACTCCGAAATGTTTCATATCAGATCAAAAGTCGAGATGTCTTGGTGATCCGACAACTATCCTCTGCCCCAAGACTTCAGCCTTCAGGACTTATTTGGAGTGTTGATGGTAAAAATCCTGAAGAAAAACTCTCGGAGTGATGTAAATCTTGCTTCACTCGATGACGTGTCATGAGTCGAGAAACTACCATGTGTCACTCGGATTTGTGATTTCCACGTACCTGAAATGCCGAATCAACTTGACACTTTTCATTGTCTGATCATGCCATGTGTCCTTGCTGACATAGTTTTCCCCCTGTCCTTGCTGACGTGGTCTACCACAATCTAACAGTCATATCTCTCCAGCCAGCCAATGACTGAGATCAAATCACGATTTCGGACTTCGCGATGTCTGAGGACTGCTCGACGCAGTTCTTCCAATTCATGATTCTGCGAATCTTCTTTATCTGCTGCCACATGTCCTCTGGATCCAACGATCAGGATTCCTTTTCAGCTTGGGAGTGTTTATTGATTCCTGGGCTTATCCTCCTTGCAGCTCCACTGGATCTAATGGTCACTCTCTGATCTCCATATCTGACGGTTGACAAAAATTCACATTCCGGAGATTTCAAATCTCAAACTTTCAAGAGTGTAAACTCCTCGCATCTTTAGACCCAGACTATACTTTGTTCGTTGATCATGTTCTCAGATCGATGACTCGATCTTTTTTCACGCTCCTCCTGTCTGGACACCGATCCGATGACCATTGTTGCTCCTCCTACTAAGATTACGATGTCTTTCGAATTAGAAGGGTTTTCTAAGTATTTCAAAGGTTTCAGCCTCTAAACCTTCTCCTACCATTGATGTTGTTGTTCTTCCTTTATTTCCTGTTTTCCATTGTTGTTCTTGCCATCAATGATAATCACACTCCCAACTGTAAACATGCCAACAATCTCCCCCTTTGGCATTAATGGCAACCCTCAAAGCTATTTTTACCTCCAACTCTAGCATCCACACCTTTTCTCCCCCTTTGACATCAATGTCAAAGAAAACATGCTCCCCCTAAGCTGTTGCAGTATTTTTCAAAGATATCAGATATTGAACCAACACATACTCCCCCTGACAGAATGGAATCTCTTAAGTTGATAATGGGGTCATGCCCAACTTCTGGCGTAGATACTCAAACTGATATTGTGCAAGAGGTTTAGTGAAGATATCAACAATCTGATCTTTGGATGGAATATAATGCACAGAAACCATAGAGTTGGTTACCTGTTCCCTCAAGAAGTGATACTTGATGGGTATATGCTTGGTCTTGAAGTGAAAGACAGAATTCTTTGACACACTAATTGCATTGGTATTATCACAATGAATTGGGATTGGTGCAGTATATTTTACCTCCAAGTCTTCAAGTGTCTAAATCATCCACAATACTTGGGTACAACAAGTGGCAGCTGCAATGTATTCAACATCTGTGGCTGATAAGAAAATGAAACCTTGCTTCTTTCTCAACCATGAGACAAGGGAATCTCCTAAGAAGAATGCACCTCCACTCATGTTTTTCCTTTCATCCACACAGTTAGCCCAATCAGCATCTGAATAGATTGATAGTTGAAAATTCTGATTCCTAGGATACCATAGGCCATAGTCCATTGTTCCTTTAAAGTATCTGAATATTCTTTTGACATCTAACAAATGACTCTATTTAGGTGCAGACCAATACCTTCCTACCATGCCAACAACATGCATTATCTCTGGACGAGATGATGTGATATACAATAGGCTGCCTATCATAGACCTATATGAAATCTGATTAACATAAGGTGAGTCATCATCCTTGCTTAACTTACATCCAGTGACCATAGGTGTGCTCATAGGTTTTTTATCTTCCATTTGAAACATTTTCAACATTTCTCTTAGATATTTCTCCTGAGAAAGAAATAATCCTTCATACCTCTGAGTAATTTGCAGACCAAGAAAAAATGACAGTTCCCCTATCATAGACATTTCAAATTCAGAATGCATGATAGAAGCAAACCATTGTACCAATGAAGCATTATTGCTTCCGAAGATAATGTCATCTACATAGACCAACACAATGAACAAATCATCACCCTCTTTTTTGATATATAGATTGTTGTCAATTGTTCCTCTCTTGAACCCTTTGTCTTGAAGATACTTATCCAGTCTGTAATACTAGGCACAAGGAGCTTGTTTCAACCCATATAAGGCTTTCTTCAGCTTGCAGAAAAATTCAGGGTTATCCGATAGTTGGAAACCCTCTGGTTGTTCCATATAGACTTCTTCCTTTAGGTCTCCATTCAGAAAATCTAACTTGACATTCATTTTATAGACTTTAAATTGTTTATGACAAGCATAGGCAAGAAACATTCTGATAGCTTCTAATCTTTCCACGGGTGCAAATGTTTCATCAAAATCCAGTCCTTCTATTTGAGCATATCCTTTGCAGACCAATCTATCCTTATTTATTACAATATGTCCTTGTTCATTCATCTTATTTTTGTAGACCCATTTTGATCCTATTACATTTTTATCTACTGGCCTAGGAACGAGTTCCTAGGTGTCATTCCTTTCAATATGGTCTAGTTCCTCATTCATCAATTTTAACCAATTTACGTCTTTACTGGCCTCATTAAAATTCTTAGGTTCCACCATGGATATGAAGGCTATATGTGATTGCTTGATGTATTTGATTATCCTTCTTATGGTATGTACACCTTTGTCTTTCTCACCAATTATCTGACTTGCAGGATGACTTTTTCGAGTAATTCTGGAGGAAGGATTTGATGTAGTCTATTGACTTGAGTATGTCTGAGTGTTGGTGTCTTCATTTGACTCAAAGTATTATTTTCCTGATTCTTGGACTTGTTCATCTTCATCTTCAACTGTGTTTTCTGTAGCAGGCTCATTATTGCTCACCTCTATTTTTTAGACTCCTTCATCAACCTTTACATTAATGCAATCAACCAATTTATGCAACCTCTTATTATAACATATGTATCATTTACTATTAGTAGCATATCCTAAGAATATGCCTTCATCAACCCTGTCATCATACTTGCCAAGGTCTTCATTATTATTATTTACGTAACACTTACTCCCAAAGAATTTGAAGTGTTTGATTGAATCAAGTCTTCCATACCACAGTTCATAAGGTGTCTTGTCACTGTGTGGTCTGAGGTGGGATTTGTTAAGAACATGGACTGTTGTGTGTATTTCTTCTACCCAGTAGTTTTGACCAATGTTCTTCTCATTCGTCATTGCCCTGGCCATTTGCTGCACTGTTCTATTTTGTCTCTCAACTACTCCATTTTGTTGTGGAGTTCTTGGGATTGTGTATTCTCTCTTTATCCCATGTTTATCACAAAATTCCTTGAAATAACTTGACATAAATTCTCCTCCTCTATCTGACCTTACTGCCTTTAACCTGTTGCTTGTTTGATTCTCAGTTAAGGCTTTAAATATTTTAAATTTCTCAAATTATTCATCTTTTTCTTTGAGAAAGGCAACCCAAGTAAGTCTGGAGTAATAATCAATGATCAACATGAAGTAGTTTTCTTTCCCCATGCCTTCCTGTCTTGATGTTCCACATAAATCCATATGAACTAGTTGGAGCAGTTTCTCTGTTGAAGTAGAGCTCTTGGATTTAAACAGTGTCCTGGTTAGATTTCCTACTTGGTAGGGTTTACACACATAATCTTGTGGCTTTGATATTCTTGGAACATCTTTTACTGCCTCAAGATTTTTGAGCTTGATAAAGTGGTCAAAGTTTATATGTCCAAGTCTCCTATGCCATAACCAACTCTCATCATGTTTGCTTAGATGACACTCTTCTCTATATTCTTTCAGCACATATACATTACTTTCAATCCTTATGCCTTTAGCCACCACTTGTCCTAAGTTTACAAGATTTATCTTACAATCTTTGGAAATGAACACCACTTCACATCCTCTATCACACATCTGACTTACACTGAGAAAATTATGTTTCGGTCCATCTACAAGAAGGACATCCTGGGATTTTCCTTTTCCATTATTTAAGCTCACCATCCCTTTACCCTTGATTTCACCTGGTTCATCATTTCCAAAAGTTACATTTCTTGTTTTTCTTTTACTTATAGACAAAAACTTATCCTTGTCTCCAGTCATGTGCTTGGAGCATCCACTGTCTATATACCAAGGGCTCTTTTGTCTTTGAGCTGACAACACTAATCCACACTTGTCACTTTCTTTCTTCTTCCAAACCTTGACATTTTTAGTAGAGGGATTCAAATCTGGTTCATAATTCCTTAAGCAACAATCAACAGTTGTATGTCCATAATTATGACAGGTATAACATTCTAGTTCATTGAATAAAGGATCATAACGATTGTTATGCTTAACCTGTGTGTTTTTCCCATCCATCACATGATTTGTAGTCTGTGGTTGTTTGTTACTTGGCTGTCTCATTCTTTGTTGTGGTAGATATCTATACCTTGAGTGTCTTGATTGCTCATAGCTAAATCTTAAAGAATAGTTCACAACTTTATAACCAAAGTTAGAACATAAAAAACAATATCCATAGAAAAATCCTTTCTACCTGGAAAATGGTTGTCTTCTTTGAGTAGGTCAATTTCTTCCATGCTGATGTTTTCTTTGAGCAGAGGGTGTAATATTTCTCTGTTCTACAGTTTCAGTTCTAGTACCTTTTTCTTTACTCCTCCCGGGTAGCTGGTTATCTCTTTTTGTTTCTGCAGGTTTGTTATTCTCATTGGTTGTAGATTTGACAAACTTGATGGGTTATTTTTTGTTTGTCTGACCACTAATTGATCCCTCTTCATAACCAAAACATGTTTTCAACTTTGGATTCCTTTAATGATTCAGAATGGCGGCCAATCCTTCTGAGGCTTTGATACTTGATAGATTCTGATGATACAAGGCTTGAAACTTCTCCAACTCTTTCTTAGTTTTCACTACTTATTCTTCCAGAGCTTCACATATTGCCTTCTTTTCTGGTAACAACTGTTTCAGAATGTCTTCGATTTTCTTTGCCTCTTCTAATTCCACTTTTAGCAGGGCAAAGTCTTCATCCGGGTTTTTAGCATTCTTTTCAAATTGCATCAACAACTATTTTTGTTTTCTCTTCTCGAGTCTGAGTTTGTTAATATCTTCTAAAGCATTGATTAGTTCACCTTCCATATCAACCACAAATTTTTCATCACTAACATCACTTCCTGTGTTTTGATTAACATAATCCTCTTTGGCCATAAGCACAAAATCATTAACCTTATCTTCACCATCAAAATCACTATCTTTGTCTCCTGAAGAATCATCATTGTTTACACATAAACTTTTCTTTATATCAAATCTCTTGGATTTATACTTCTCTTCACCTTCAGAGTTCTGGTCCTTCTTCTTGTGTGGACACTTATATGCAAAGTGACCTATCCTTCCACAGTTAAAACATTTTAAGGGAAACTTGCCTTGATACTTGCCTTATCCTTTGTTTAGTCTTCTCACGGATTTTTCTTCAATTTCATCAGGCTCAAAATCCTCATTCTTGTCTTCTTTAAAATATGCTTCTCTAGAGGTGGGTTTATCTTTAACTATCCTCGTTTCACATGCAGTCAACATTCCTAGAAGTTGATCAAAATCCAAATCTTTTAAATCATTAAGTTCTTCTATAGCTGAGACGTTTGGGTTGAACCTGTCTGGCAGAGATCTCAAAATTTTATGAACTAAAGAGGGTTCCTCAATTTTTTCACCAAGTGCTTTCATTGCATTTACTAGTTCTTCAACTCTTAGAAAGTACTTCCCAATAGTTTCATCTTATTTCATCTATAGTTGTTCAAACTGTACTCTCTAGGTTTGAAGCTTGACATATTTTACTTTTTCATTACCTTCATAACTACTAATGAGTTTGTCCCACATGTCTTTGGCAGTTTCAAAATTCATAACCTTTACAAATTCTTCTTCTGCAAGCCCACTTAGAATAAAATTCATAGCCTTAGCGTTGAAGCTAAATTCTAGCTTGTCATCCTTATTAGCTAGTATAACTGGCTTTACATAACCAGTCTCTACCACATCCCAGATAGCTGCACCTAAAGCCATTATGTAGGTTCTCATCCTAACTTTCCAGAAGGAAATGTTTGTTCCATTGAATAGAGGGGCCTTGTTGGTTGAAGTTCCTTCATGGCTAGTCATGTTTAAGCTCTAGGTTCTACCCTTAGATAAAAGGGGTTGACTCTGATACCAATTGTTGGGAAATTGAGAGGGGGGGGTGAATCAGTTTTTACTGTGCTTAGACAATTATTCCCATTTAAACTCTTTACAGAACACTCAATGACAATCACAATAATGCAGCAATAGAATATTCAACATCAATCACATAGATGAAATATACAGAGACAAATATTTCCTGAGGAAAACCATAAAGGGAGAAAACCTCTTCTTCTTGATATGATAATTATTTTCTGTACATTATCATTCTTATGAGCAACAACTCATAATGAGGCTACCACCTCTGTCTTGCAAGCTTCTACTTGCTGAGAGCACCAACTCTCTAGTTTCTATAGCACCCACTAGAACGAAGCACCAACTCCCTGAGTGTTCCAGCACCAACTGGATGGAAGCATTAACCAGTATATCATAGAACCAATGTTTTCCCTTGCACCACCGTGCCACCCTGGTTTCTCTGGCTGCAACCGAATGGAAGCTACAACTCCCTGTGTTCAAGAACCCACTTGAAACTTAGAGGACAACAGTCCTCCCTAGAACCTCCCTTCCAACCTGATTAGAAAAAATTCGTTACTGAAACTTATTACAATGATACAATGTTTATCTATAGCTTACCAGTCTCATCACTGTTCTGTTGCACTGCTATGCTCTGCTTGCATCAATGTCTTACTGCTTGCATTCTTCTTTGAGATTTCTGTTCTTCTTCTCTATCTCTATGCCCGCACCTCGCCTTCCTCTGTCTCTCTCTTAGATATGAATTTCTATTCTATGTGCTACACCTCTTCTATGTGTTTCAGCTGCTTCACACAACCTACTTTTTCTCGCATGAATAATTCACTGCTAAAGCTATTTTATATCCTCTCTGTTCTGTGCATATTTATCATACCATGTCCTTTTTCAGATCGTCCATGCAACCCATCGTCTTCTTTGGTGGTTACACTGATTTTGTTCATCATCATTGGCTTATCCTAAGATTCTTTTCCTTCTCTAGCGGTGCGATTCTTCGTCTTCTCTATCACAATCGAGATTTATCCTCTCTGTTGCAATTACAGACTTCGACACTTTTCCATCTGTCAATTTTCTCTCTGATCAGACTTCATTCCACTGGCAGTTGCCTTGAAGCTCTTCATATCCTCTGGCGATCACCCTGCAGCTCCTCTAGTTCTTTGGCTGATTTCATCACTGCGTTGCATCCAAAATCTCAATACACGAAACTCTGAAATGGATTCATATCAGATCAACAGTCGAGGTATCTCCCTCTGATCGACGACTGCGATTAAATCATGATTTCATGTTTCACAATTTCCTGCTGTGAGTTGCCTCGAATATATCAACTTGTGAAACTCTAAAATGTTTCATATCAGATAAACGATCCATATTTCTCGGTGATCCGATGACTATCCTCTGCCCCGGTACTTTAGCCTTTAGGACTTTGGGGGAGTGTTGATGGTAAAAATCTTGAAGAAAAACTCCTGGAGTAACATAACTCTTGCATCACTCGATGAAGTTTCATGAGTCGAGCAGCTACCACGTGTCACTCGGATTTGTGATTTCCACGTACCTGAAATGCCGAATCAACTTGACACTTGTCATTGTTTGATCGTGCCATGTGTCCTTTCTGATGTAGTCAGCCACCTATCCTTGCTGACATGGTCTGCCACAATATAATGGTCATATCTCTCCAGCCAACCAACGACTGAGATCAAATTGTGATTTCAGACTTCGCGATGTCTGATGACTGCTCGACGTAATTATTCCAATTCGTGATTCTGTGAATCTACTTTATCTGCTGCCACATGTCCTCTGGCTCCAACAACCAGGATTCCTTCGAAGCTTTGGAGTGTTGACTAACTCCTAGGATTATCCTCCTTGCAGCTCCACTGGATCTAACAGTCGCTATCTGATCTCCAGATCCGACGATTGACTAAAATTCACATTCTGGAGATTTCAAATCTCAAACTTTGAGGAGTGTAAACTCCTCTTCCTTTAGACCGGAACTATACATTGTTTGTCGACAATGTTCTCAGATCAACGACTCAATATTTTTGCATGCTCCTCTTGTTTGGACACTAATCTGACGACCACTATCTCTCCTCCTCCTGAGCTTACGATGTCTTACGACTTAGAATGGTTTTCTAAGTATTTCAAAGGTTTCAGCCTCCAAACCTTCTCCTGCCATTGTTGTTGTT
>JASDQU010102376.1:181431-195165 GCA_032191745.1 Picea mariana
CATTTAAGTGGGGTAAAAGGAGGTTGCCCCCTCGAAGAGGCTTATTATTTGAAATTCTCTCTTTTTCAAGGTGTTGAGCACTTTTTCTGAGGATTTTCTATGCTATATTGATATTTGGTTCTTAATAGGGGGGGAGTGAATCGGTATGGAAAGTTTTACCACTTTTAACCACAATATATACATGTCAACTTCATCAACAATATATCATCAATTTATCATCAATATATCATGAGCATATAAACATACACAACATCATATCAAATACACAGTACACCATAATTTATGTGGAAACCCAAATGGGAGAAAACCATAGAATGATTTCTTATATATATAATAATACATTTATTGGAAGCACCAAAATCCCAATTCTCTAGCTGCAACTTGAAGGAGGATATGACCCCCTAATTATAGGCTCCAACTTGAAGGAAGCTACAACTCCCTGAATTTTTTGGCTGCAACTAGAAGGAGGCTACAACCCCCTGATTCTCAGGCTCCAACCTGAAACAAGCTCCAACTCCATGAATTCTATGGCTCCAACTAGAAGAAGGATACAACCCCCTCATTCTCAAGATACAAACTAAATAAATATCCAACTCCCTAAGTTCTATGGCTCCAACTAGAAGGAGGCTACAACCCCTTTTCCTTGCCCCATCCTGTCGCCCTGAAATACAAGTGTAGACTCATTATCACTACCACTAATACTATTACTACCAATGTCACCAATACATCAACCAACCTGTCACTATCACTGTCACATAAACTAGCCTATCACTGTCACTATCACATCAACCATCTTGTCATTGCCAATGTTACACCAACCAACCTTCCACTATCACTGTCACATCAACCTGTGACTACCACTGTCACATCAACTAACCTTTCACTATCACTGATATACTATAACCAACCTACTGATCCACTCACATGGATACAAATACCATCACCAAACCATTTACATCAACCATGTACATCAACCTGTATCAACCATGCATATAATCCTATACCATATCATGTATCAACCATGTACCATACCAAGTACTAGAACCTTTACCATACCATGTATCAACCATGTACCATAACAGATGCCAAGTATCCAATATGTTCCTCTAACAATGTATCATACCATCATCAAGGTGTACCATGCACAATCATTACCATGACATGTCTCAAGCATGTACCATAACAACACAAGTATAAAAATAAAAACTAACACATAAGCATACCTCTAATCCTATAGCTGACCTGATACACAAGATTACATGCCTATAGCTCTTCCTCAACTTCAGAACCAAGAGAATAACATCTTCAACAAACTTTACCTCAGTCTCACGGGACTAGTTATGGATTAGTCACAAACCCTAACTTTAAACAAGTATAACTCCATACCTGTAATGAATACACGTATGAAATTTTAACCATAGATACTATGAGATCTTTCTTCCAGCTCCTTAAAATTTCAGGGTTTGAAACTTCTTAGAACAAACATTATAGAGAAAATGGAAAACCTTCCTGAATTTTAGCCTATTCTAGAGAGGAATTATGTATAGCATGCCCCACACTCAATATTTGATATATGATTCTCAAATGAGCACAAATGATACTGCAGATTGTTATCTTTCCATTACAACTAGTCTCACAGAATTTGAATCCTCTATGAATAAGTTATGACTGTTTTACCCGGAACACCCGTTTGAGACTAGTTTCAGGGCTAGCCAAAAATCTTATCTTTCACAATGTGTATCTACAAAAATACAACGACCAAGAAGATGAAATTTTTACCATATGTACCTTGACATGTCTTCTAAATTTCCTCCAAATTCAGCTATCTGGATCATTCTATAAAAACAGTTATAGAAAAAATGGTAATATGACCTTTAAATAACATACCTTAGAACACATCATCACAAGACTTCATCCTCCCTTGAAATTTTTCCCTTCTTCACTTCATATTACCTTTGAAATTATCCTCATATCTCCTTGGTTACCTCAGATAAGAATCATTTGCTCACATAGAAGATATTCAATAGAATGTGTGTGTGAATGTACTTATGAGTGACTTCTTGAGGTGTATATATACTTTTTCTAAGTAACCTCTTTCCTTAACTTTAGGGATTCTTGAACTTTCTTGTTACAACCACTTTACCCTTTCATTAATGACTTTCAACCAATTACAGGCTTCTTAACCCATCTTTGGGGCTTCCATAGGAGCTTCTAACCCATATTTGGGGCTTCCAACTTCATGACCTCATAAATCCTCAACCGTGAGGAACTACATGATGTTCCACCTACCATTGGAAACAACATGACAAGGACTATCCATCTTGAGTGCGTTACCTGCATTTACACTATACTTCATGTCCTTATTCCCAAAACAACTTCAGTTCTCATGACCACACCTCTGGGGCTTCATGTATACTTTGTCAAATGCACCCATCACATATGCTGACATCAACCACTCTTGTTGACATCAATGAAAACTAACTCACCATCAATATCGACTGCAACTCTGAGGTATCTAGAATTCTCTATGGTTTGACATCAATGACAACCAACTATCCAACATATTATGTTTTCCAAGTCTTTCCTGCAACCTTCTATCAATGTATCAGGTCACTCATTCAGGTGAAGGTAAAAACGTAGAGTTTTCACCTCACCAAGTTGTAGTCAAGGATTTAAAATATCCTAGGCATGTCCTCGCAACTAGAATTGTTGATTATATTACCAGGATGTACAAGTTTGACAACTTTGGGTCATCATCGTTTCCATCAATTTTTGTTACTCATAGCGATGACTTGAAAAAACTTTGGCATGAGTGGTTTGGTCATCTAAACTATCGCTCACTGCAACAACTATGTAATCAACACATGGTGATTGGTATTCCTCTTTTTTCTTGCATAGATGGTGTTTGTGTCGATTTTGTTCTCGAAAAAAATCATCAACACAATTTTGACAAACGTGCATCTTGGCATGCCTCAACCCCTTTGAAACATTTTCACATCGATTTGAATGGTCCTCTTTCTTCTCTTTTTTTCTCTGGGTGCAAGTTTTTCTTAACCTTCATTGATGACTTCTCTAAACGCACTTGGGTTTATTTATTAAAACTTAAGAGTGAATTTTTTGGCCTACAAGGACCTTGTAAAAAAATAATATGGACATCAACTTCAAAGGTTAAGAACAAATAATGGAGGTGAATATGTGAACAATAAGTTTACAAGTTATTGCATTGCATAAGGCATTTATAAGTGAATATGTGAACAATAAGTTTACAAGTTATTGCATTTCACAAGGCATTCATATGCAACAAACTGTTCCATACACACCACAACAAAATGGTTTTGCTGAGAGAAAGAATCACACATTAAAATAAATATCTAATTGTATGATCCAATCTAAGAGACTAAGTCTTGATTATTGGGAGGAAGCCATCAATTGTGAAAATTGCATAGTAAATAACACTCCCACAAAGGATCTAAAAAATATAACACTGGAAGAAGCATGGACTAAAATAATCCACATGTAAGCCACTTCTGTGTATTTGGTAGTGTAGCATGGGCTCACATTCTTGATGAGACAAGGAAAGCATTGCAGCCCAAAAGTGAGAAGTGCATTTTTGTTGGATATTCTGAAGATGTCAAAGGTTACATAATTCTTCAACCTCATTCCAATGAAATTATTATTAGAAGAGATGTTAAATTTGATGAAAATATCTTGGCATGCGAGCCTAATTCTGTGTTTGTGCTATCTTCAACTTGCGATCCATATTCGGTGTTTGTGCCATATTTTGTTCCTATTATGGTTTCTTCTTTTTCATATGATGATAGTGAGGATGAAAATCCACCTCCTCATGCTCACCTTACTCCAGATGATTCCATTGAACATGAACCTGCACCAACAACACCAACAACACCACTTCCCAGATGAGTCCATTCAACTCGAGAATCAACTGGTGATCTTGTTGGTCATCCTTCAAATCAACACCACACATGTTCACAGTTCCAGTAAGACTCTTTTCTTTTGGCTCAAGTTTGAGAAAATCATGATCCAAAAACATTTGTATAAGCTTCATGTCATCCATATTGGGACACAACAATGAATGAAGAGTATCACTCTTTAATGATGAATGATACTTGGGATCTTGTACATCTTCTGAAAGGAATAAAACTTGTCAGATGTAAATGGGTGTACCAAACTAAGTATGCATCATATGGAAGTGTTGAATGAGACAAGGACCGGTTAATTTCCAAAGGGTTCTCTCAAGTTGAAGGTATTGACTATAATGAAACCTTTTCCCCTAGCCAAAATGAATTCCATTTTCCTTGTTCTAGTCCTTGCTACCTCACATAAATGGGAGGTCCATCAGATGGATGTTAAATCCACCTTATTACATGGGGATTGACAAGAATAAATATACATGTAACAACCTCCTAGCTATGTCCATAATGTCTCCATCCTTGTTTCTCACCTTGATAAATCTCTTTATGGTCTCAAGCAAGATCCTCGAGGTTGGTATGCCAAAATGGATAGCTATCTTCTTGACAACAAATTTTCTAGATTTCATTTTGGCCCTAATGTCTATACCAAGAAAGTAGGAATCCATCTCATAATCCTTGTTATTTATGTTGATGACCTTATCCTCACTGGTAGTGACCCTAAAATTTTAACCTTTGTGAAGTCTATCCTTAAAAATTATTTTGAAATGACAAACTTAGGCTATTTGCATTATTTTCTTTGCCTCCAAGTATTGCAAACCAAGGAATGAATCTTTCTTTCCCAGTCTAAGTATTCTTGTGACCTTCTTTATCGTTTTCACATGGATGATTCTAAACAAACCCCTTCTCCCTTTCAGTCTAGAGTCAAATTTGTTGCCACTTGTAATTCTCCCAAAATTGATGCCACCTTCTACCATCAGTTAGTTGGCAGCCTCTTATATTTGACTCATACTCATCTTGATATTTCCTTTGTTGTTGGTATTTTTTCCCGGTATATGAAAGCACCCCATGAAAGCCATTGGAAATAAGCTAAAAGGACACTTCAATATGTCCATGGTACTATTCAGTTTGGGATACATTACAGTTCATGGGGGCTCCTTTGTTGGTTGGTTTCACTGATTCAACCTTGGTGTTGGACCTGTCACTTGGGATTGTAAGAAAAAATATGCTATTTCTCTTTCTTTAGTAGAAGAAGAGTACCGAGCAGTATTTTATGCAAGTCAAGAAGACTTGTTGCTTCAAAAAATCCTTTCAGAGTTTGGATTCCAATAGCAACATCCAAACACCCTCTGGTGCGATAATCAGAGTACCATAAAGATCACCAAAGATCCAATTTAACATTAGTTCAATAATCACATATAGCTACACATGAACTACATCATAAAGCTCATTCATGATCGAGTTATTGAATTTCTCTTTTTCCCTACAAAATATCAAGTTGGAGACATTTTCACAAAGTTTCTTACAGAAGTGAAGTTTCCAAAACTCTGATCTATGTTAGGAGTTCCAAAAGTTGTCATTAAGGGGGTACATGCTCTAATTCCTTCTTCCTTAACCTATTGTGTCACCTTTTAAAATAATTAAATCCTATCCCAAGTTGTTCTTAAGGGGGGATGATAGGATATTTAGACACTTAGGAGTTAGTTATGATCAAATTGGTCTAATGTGTCGTTAGGTTAAAGTGTGTTTCTTAGTATGTTTCATTATTATGCATTTGTAATACATAAATCACAATATGTTCTTGACATAGAGTGATCTGAGGGTTCATATTCTCCTCGATCTTAATGGTTACATTGATCCATGGATTAGCACCTGATTGGTCCATGATATCTATTTAAAGAGCATGCATGATCATTTGTTGATAATCAATTGAGAGAAACTCTCTTGTAATATTTGTGTTTTACATTAATAGATTTCCTCAAGTGGCAACGTTGGATGGGGCCGTGGATGTTTCCCCATAGGGTTTTCCCCACATAAAAACATTGGTGTGTTGATATTTGATCTAGTTGTCTGACTGGTTACTGAAGGTGTTCTTCCTCTGTTGGAATACCTGTATTGTCGAAAAATTATTGCAATGGTATTCCCCACATGAATCCATTGTAAAAAAGATATGATGTAGGGTGAAAGCCTTGAAATAATTTAGAAAATTAGAGACTCATTAGAATTGGCACATCCTTAAGGTGTGGAATTACACTGAAGGATGTTTGTGTTATGTGGTGCCTCCATTAACCTCCAATCATGTTTCTAAAAAAAACCTCCCCCATTAATATCCAAACGTTATACATATCACTTTCATACATCCCTAACTCTTCATTCCCCACCAACTGAACCACTAACAATGTAGACAACTTTGAGTCCCATACTTCATGTTCATTATGATTCTTATTTACATTTCTCACTATTGTGGTAAAATAGTTTTTAAAGATATCCTTTAATGATATCTCTTTCCTTTTAGTAGGTTCATGATAGAAGTTTCTTAATGAGTATGATGTAACCACTTAGGTTTGTAAAATTTGGACTTAATTTAAGGTTGATCGAAGTGTTCAAAAAACCATACTTATTATTATTTTATCCTTAGTTTTGATCAACCTCCAACGAAATTATACACATGTTAAAAGTTGAGCATCTCAAGAATTTTTTATCTCATGCTAAGTGAACCCAAGACTAAAATTGTTTTTGAATCTATGAAGGTTTTAAACTTAGGTGAAGTGAGGCGAAGACAATGGGTTGAAAATAATACAACATCAAAGTACCAAATTGAATCTAAACCCTAAACCCAAAATTTCCCATGCCTTGTCCCTAAAACCTAAAGCCAAACCCTCCAACGTGTTGATATTTAATCCTAACCCTGTGTTGAGGCGGATGGATTCCATTTAAATCAACATGAGGGATCACACCTGAGGACGATACCAAAGTATGTTCTTCCCCATTTGGTATGGCGTTATCCTTTGGATTAATGACCCAAAAAACATTCAATGAGCTTTAAGATTCTTCAATTTTCCATCTTTTGTTCTTTTCCTGTTTTTTGGGGAATGGTTTTCCGTATGCTTAAAACATAGTTATTACTAAAGACTTCCCAAAGGGATAACCTCCGAAGTAAGTCACAACAAAAATCACGTGTGACTTACGAGAACTAATTCCGCTAGCCAATCACATAGAAAGAAAATATTTAAACAATACAATTTCCCTTAAAGCTAACTTTTCAAAAGAAATATAAATAACAAGTAACATATTAAACGATTTATCTACCTCCGAGAAAAAATTCCGTGAAAGATATAATAAAAAAATATTAGATCATGTATGTAAATTTACAGCTATAAACCTGTCAGTTACCAAGAAATAAGTCCATAATTACTAATTATCAAACTAAATCTAAACACTTACTAACATGTTGATTTAAAACAAAATATGAAACTAATGATAGTATCATTCACGATTTGCAAGATAAATTGGTAAAAGGAAATTTTTACTAGACATCGATAACAAACAGACATAGCATAAAATAATCCACCCTTTATTCCCCAAATACACAGTGGTTCAATCCAACTTCTGGGCTCTAGAGGATCTTCTCTATTAATTATTGAAATAATCTCTCCAATACAATAAAACAAAAAATTATTTTGTCAAAGGTCCTTAACTATCGGGAAATCCCTTTATTTATACAAACTTATCAAACCAAATATAACAATTTTGGTGGTTTCAAATACATAAACAATGAATTGATTCAAGATGAATCGGGTGATCTGGGGGTTTTTGGACTCACGTGTTCATCCAAATATTCAGTTTGCTAAGAGAAAATATTGGCACATCTATCTCCATATAGAAATTGATGTTGCTGCATTGACATACTCAACGCATGCATTTTGTCTCGAAATTGGACAATATACTTTTGCACTTTTCCAGCTAACTGCTCCAACAGATCGATGATTTTGTCTTGATTGATGACATACTTCTACATGTGTCCTCGTTCCACAATAGTTATCATGCATAACTCGTGCTTGTACTCATCGACCTCTCACTGAAAAACTAACAATACTTTATATATCGACCAAAATTCCATGGGGGAACCAAAGATCGATAATTGGAGATTGACCTTACACCGATTCAATTTCTCCGCACCCGATTGTAGTGCTCCCATTCTTATTCTACTCTTTCCCTTGAATCCTCCACAATATTTTCCCATTGCTTAGCCACCAAATGCATCTAATATAGCCATTCGCTCGAAAAGAGTTCTATGTTGTGGTCCTTTGTACCCTTTTCCTTTTGTACCTCTTTGATGAAATTGACTATGTCTAATGCTCTAGCCCCTTTCTCGGCCCACCGAAGCACTTCTTTGTATGTAATCCTGAGTAGTAGGGACTCCTCTTGAAGGGAAAGTGCTTTCATCACGAAATCTTTCTGCACCTTGAGGAATTTGTCATGTTCCTCCAATAGGTATTTGTTCAAGTTTGCCACCACTCTAGCTTCTTGATAATACTATACTTGATGCTTGAGGGAGGCTATCTCTAGTTTGAATTGTTCCAGTTCTCTTTATTATGTAATTTATTTGTCAAGTGAGGCATGGGAGATAGCTAGGACTACTGAATAAATTTGTCTCATCTTTTCTTTCTTAGTGTCTATGATCACCTCCTCTAAGGTATAGAATACACTGTTGTCAAATGTAGTCTTCCTCTTCCGATGAGTTCTCTTAACTATATACCTCCTTTTTGTGTCGTAAGAAAATGACTCTAAGTCAGCCACTTCCTCCTCCATTGGATGAGGTATGGTATGATCACCACAAGACATGATGTTACTTAAACTTGCAGGAGTATAGAAGTGATTTTAAATGGGATCCCGACTTTTCTCTTTTCCTAGAGAATCCTCATATTTGCCTTTATCTTTCTCACTAGGATTCACTTCATATGTGGAAGTCCCCTGGGGTTTATCCTAAGTTTATTCCACTTTAGTTTCCCCCATATTTGATGAGTCATCCAATAATATTTCATCTTTCTTCTCGACATCTTTATCATTGTATAGAGTTGACTCGGGAGTGGTGCTGATGTCCTCTTTGTTTTCCTAGTTGTGCTTTGCATCTCACATGTATCACTACCATTGTTTTTATTGTGTCCCCGATTTTCATCTATTAGGTTGAGTGTTTTTAACATCCATGTCTCCTCCCTAGATTCCATGAAAGGGTACCTCTAAGTCTTGTCCACTAGTTGGACCTTGATCTAGCTCACTGCTAGTTGTCGAGTTGTCATCTTTGTTTATGTGAATATCCTGCTCACTACTATCATTTCATGTTTCCACCTTCTTCTCACCCACTGGTTTTGATGGAAGTTTTTATTTATTCACATTCCCATTTATGAAAGGGACAAAAGTGTCCACCACATTTTCCTCATATGTTGTTAAATCAATAACTATTGGAATACTGAGAGGGGGCGGGGGTGAATCAGTATGAGAACTTTTTACCTTTCAATCACAATATATTTAAAATTCGAATTTATCAACAATATTCAATAGTTTATCACTTATGAATTCAACATATCATTGCATCATAAAAAATATCATTCATTTGTGCATAATAACCAACCACATATACACAATACACCAGAATTTACATGGAAACCCAAATGGGAGAAAACCACAGAATGTTTTCTTATATATATATCAAGAATACATTCATAGGAAGCACCAACTTCCCAATTCTCCAACACCAACTGGAAGGAGGATCCAACCCCCTATTTAAAGGCTCCAACCTGAAGGAATATACAACTCCCTGAATTCTCCAGCTACAACTGGAATGAGGCTCCAACCCCCTAGTTTACAGGCTCCAACCTGAAGGAAGCTCCAACTCCCTGTGTTCTCTAGGTCCTATCGAAAGTAGAATATGAAGCCTTGATTTAAAGACTCCAACCTGAAGGAAGGTCTAAATCCCTGTGTTCTCTGGATCCAACTGAAAGAAGGCTACAATCCCCTTTCCTTGCCCTGACCTGCCGCCCTGAAATATAAGTGTAGACTCAACCTATCCCTACCACTAATACTGTCACTATCTCTGTCACTAGTACATCAACCTATCACTTTCCAACCTGTCACTATCACTGTCACTGTTACTGTCACTATCACTATCATTGATATACCATCAAATCCACTCACATGGATACCAAAACCATCACCATAACATGCATCAACCATGTACCAAAAACTATACCATATCATGCATTATCCATGTACCAAAACCTGTACCATATCAACCATGTACCAAAACCTATACCATATCAATCATGTACCAATATATTCCATAAACCATGTACCATGAGATGTGCCTCATCCATATACCATATCACTCATGATATGTCTCAATCACTTCATACACCATGTACCATAAGATATATTCCAATGCATCTAAGATATGCCTCAATCATATACCATACATCAAACCATATGCCAAATATCTAATATATTCCTCAAGGTATATACCAAAAATCACAAATAAATGCCTCAAGCATGTGCCAAACTTTCCAAGATGCAAGCCTCAAACCACATAGAATAACATACATTTACATTCTATACAACTTGACTGCACAAGATTACAAACATGTAGCTCTTCCTCAACCTAAACAACCTGGTACTAGCATCCTCCTTAAAAATGTTTCATAGATCCACAACTTGTACACTATCACCCCCTAAATATTTGTGATTTTATCTTCTATGACCCGCATACATTCGCGCCTTTCCCACTGTCAACTCGTGAATAATCTATCTTCTCTTTGCTACACTATGACCTGCGTACATCCGTGTTTTGATGAAATATGACCCATGAACATCCACACTTTGATAAACTCTGACCCATAGATAACCTCATAAAGATGGTCCATTCACATCTATACACTTCCCTCCTTTAGACTTTCCCTACCTCAGATATGTTCTGAAAAGATAAACCATATCACTTATTCACTTAGAAGATATTCAATAGACTTGTGTATGTGGATGTACTTATGAGAGACTCCTTGACATGTATTTATAATTTTTCAAAGTAGCTTCTATCCTTAACTTTAGGGATTCTTGTTACAACTACTTTACCCTTTAATTAATGACTTGTAACTATTTAGGGATTTCTTAACCATTCTTCAGGGCTTCCAACTTCATGAGGGCATAACTCCTCAATTGCGATGAACCACGTGATGTAACACCTACCATTGGAAACAACATGATGAGGAATATCCATCTATGAGTGTGTTAGCACCAATTCTTGTAAAGGGGTGTTTTCTCTCTGGATTTGAGCCCTTGGTGTAAATGTGAGAAATGGGGCTTAAAAACCCACCAAATGAAATTTGTCCAAGGTTGCAGCCATGAGCGCAATGCACAGCACTCGAGAAACTCTGTCCAGACTCGAATCAAGCATGCAGGCAAGTTTATTTTTCAATGGAGGAGATCCCATCAGGCAGCTTAGATCAATGGCCCGCGGGCATTCAAGACCCCAAAGTTGCTCAAATTTTAGCGCCCATATTCCTTGAAATCAACATGAGTCGTTGATCCCATGGGGACAGGTGGCAGTCGATTGAACGATTTTGCGGAATCGGGTTTCGAGGGTTTTGAAGTGAGCTACAAGCCAGTTTCGTGAAATGCGAAATGGAGAAATAGATTGTGGCCGTCCATTTTTGAAGCAAGGTTGACTATCAGTTTCAAAGTTTGTTTTGCGATTTCAGGTATCGCGATGTTGAGAGCAAAGAGGAGTAAAAACTCCCGAAAGGCAAGGTCCCGAAAGAGCCTTTGGGTGTAGGCTCATGGTCACTGCCCAGGGTCATATGGAAACAAGGCTAAATGAAAGGTAGACTCCTGATCAAGCGACGGGCATCTAAGTTTGTTCGAAGAGGTGATCTTGGCCGTCGATTTCAGGTGGATCTAGTCATTGATGTATACTGGTCGTTTCGCGAGTTCGCGTACCGGGAAATTTGAAGTCAAGGGGAGTGAAAACCCCCACACTGCAAATTCCCAAAACTTTATAGGGGATAGGCACGAGGTCACAGCTTAGGTCATGTGGGACAACGAAAAGAGATGCACAAAGGGCCAAAATGCCAGTGTTAGCCACAAAAAGAGGATGTCATGTTTTCAGGTGCCAAGAGAACTTGGCCTCGTTCTGATCCCAATGAAGTAGTTAATGGAGGTAGGTACTGGTAGCTGAAAACTCAACTCAACCCATGAATGGAAAGACACAAAGGATTGGTCATGGAGGTAGAATGTCATCTCAAAGTTCCTATATGGACATATTTTCCTGCGAGTCCATACTAAGTTAAGGTCGCGTATGACAGAGAAATTCCTGCACAGTCTGACTGAGAAGACGCCATGCACTGAAGGTTTGAGCACGCCTCTATTGGGTGAATTTTTGAGTATATGTATGAAGTTCTGTTATTTTTGTTAGGGTCTTTGGTTGAGCAAAGCTCCCATTTTGTAATATGTTTTAACACCAGAGCTGTGTCTGGTTATGTAATCGATTTGAGACTTTCAGTTAATAGAAGTCAACTTCTTTCCATCTCTCTATAAACACTTTGTTAAGACACTCAAAATTGGAGGATCCAGTCGAGGGATGTTATGTTGTTGAAATGTAGGTTTGATTACACTAGCATAGTGACCAGTTTTAATCAACTCCCCTTGTTATATTTTTCCCTCTCGCATCAAATGGATTGGAATTGGAGGATCCAATCGAGTTGTTGCAGTTGCAGGATGATGGAGGTTTGATCATACTGCAACTGTAACTGTTTCCTTTGTAGACACATTTTAGTGTCTGAAATTTGGTTTTGAGAACATCATCGAGCCTGAGTTTTTCCCCTTGAAGTTGCTGGAAATCTGGATGCCCATAGCAGTTTCGTTTGTCTTCTCACTAAGTCTTCCCTCTCCTCACTTTAAAACTCAACTCACTGGCTAAAGTTAATGTGGCCCTCACTTACCTGTTCATTTCTTGTCCACTTCTATGTTGTAACATCATTCTAATGTTGCGTTTTGTCCATTGACCTCCAACCATTTAAACCAACAACCAACAAACACTGATGGGTATCATGCTTACCTCTGTAGCAATCTAGAGGTGACTTCTGGTCCTAACATTTCTGGCATCGTTGTCGGGAATGAAATTGAAGATTGTCCCTGGGATTGAATGACAAAGCTTACTGGTTCTGAGGGTGCATCAGAACCTAGTACATCGAATATTGCAACTTTGCACCTGGTGACTCCACTGTGGTGACTCCAATGTTTCCACTTCATTGTTTCAATTGTGGCTACTTTTAGCACACCTAAAAGTTGACCTAGAGGATCTTTCTCGAGAAGGTTTTCAGCAGCTTCGTTCTCAGCTTGAGAAGTCCCCTGGGGGAATGACAACGTTAGGATCTGTCCTTTGATGGTGAACAAAGACTAGACACATTCAAATATGCGCATCATTCACCTCACGACTCCATGATTCAAGGATTGATCAGGGACTCCACTGGTTCGAAATGGAAAGGATCCTGGCTCGAAGGTTTTCTCCTTTTATTTTTTCGCTTGTTCCTGGTTTTCCTAATGTTGTCCCTACTCCAAATGAATGGGGTGATTATTTGCCCATATTTGGAGAGCGTAAAGAGGACAACCCTGCTCAGCATCTCCATGATTTTCATGAACTCATGCATCAGTGGGAGATACATCATGAGGATGTATTGTTGAATATGTTCATGTTCTTGTTAGTAGGGGACACTCGTGAGTGGTATCATTCTTTACCCCTTGCTAGCATTTCTTGACT
>JASDQU010102376.1:196139-212322 GCA_032191745.1 Picea mariana
CAAATGAAGAGAAGCAGAGCCCCACTTCACAGTTTATTGACCAGAGGAGAAACCAACTTGTATATGACAGCTACGAATCAGATTCTGAGCTGGATATGCAGGACTTCTAAGAGCAAACTGCAGAGCCTTATCCTTTGTTCGTTAAAGAAGAATATTATGAGGAAATCAGCCATCCCGGGCCTACAGAAGACGTTGAGCAGCAGATTGAAGAGAAAATCTTTCCCACGGTTCATGTTTATGATGATTATGAATCTAACCCTTGGGAGAGAAAAGAAGAAGAACCAGAGGAGCAGCAGAAGGGATGGTTTCTCCCATATCCAGAGCTTTTCCGTGAGTAGCCACCGCTTGATATCAGTCAGCCTACACCAACCTTTCACCCCTCTGGGCCTACCAGAGATATTCAACCACATGTGAACAACCATACAGCGGAGGAGGCTGCCTGTTACAAATTTTCTGGAGTTTGTCGCTCGACCTATGAGCCTTCAAAGGAATGCATGGAATTGTATTTCCTTCATGTTTTGAAACTGCCCAGCTTTCTCCTAACCTCAACATTAGGAGGAAAGCTAAAGGATGTAACTATTCCATTGTCACAGTTACATCATCTGCTAGTGATCATTGACAAAGTAAAGGAGATTCCAATTAGGAAGTTACTTGAATGGCTATGGTGGAAGTTTTCTTTCACCTAGCCCCATGTAAAAAATAAATTAGTTTAGGACTGTACATAAATAAGCTCCTTGGAGCATGTGTGTTTATTTTGTTTTTATTTTTCGACCTGTATTTTCAGCAGGGTGTTTTGAGCTCGACTCCATAACCCAATTGAAGGTGAATGGAACTACTTGTTCTTGGCAGCTCGCATGAAGCATGCCATCCCCCATGGAGCCTAATGTTAGCACCAATTCTTGTAAAGGGGTGTTTTCTCTCTAGATTCGATCCCTTGGTGTAAATGCGAGAAATGGGGCTTAAAAACCACCAAATGAAATTTATCCAAGGTTTCAGCCATGAGCACAATGCACAACACTTGAGCAACTCAGTCCAGACTTGAAACAAGCATGGATATGAGTTTATTTTTCAACGATGGAGATCCCATCAGGCAGTTCAGATCAACGGACCACGGGCATTGAAGACCCCAAAGTTGCTCAAAGTTTAGTGCCCATATTCCTCGAAATCAACATCAGCCATTGATCCTGCGAGGACAGGTGGCAGTCGATTGAATAATTTYGTGGAATTGGGTTTCGGGGGTTTTGAAATGAGCTACAAGTCAGTTTCGYGAAATGTGAAATGGCGAAATAGATCGTGGCCATCCATTTTTGAAGCAAGGCTGACCGTTAGTTTCAAAGGTCATTTCGTGATTTCGGGTATCGCAATGTTAAGAGCAAAGAGGAGTAAAAACTCTCGAAAGGCAAGGTCCTGAAAGAGCCTTTCGGTGTAGGCTCATGGTCACTRCCCAGGTTCATATGGAAACAGGCCTAAATGAAAGGTAGACTCATGATCGAGCGACATGCAACTAAGGTTGTTTCAGGTGGATCTAGCCGTTGATGTATATTGGTTGTTTCGCGAGTTTGCGTACCGGGAGATTTAAAGTCAAGGTGAGTGAAAACTCCTGAACTGTGAAATCCTGAAATTTTATAGGGGATAGGCACGAGGTCACAGCTCAGGTTTCATGGGACAATGGAAAGAGCTGTGCAAAGGGCCAAAACGCTAATGTTAGCTGTAGAAAGAGGTTTCCATATTTTCAGTTGCCAAGACGACTTGGCCTCGTTCTGATCCCAATGAAGCAGTTAATGGAGGTAAGTGTTGGTATTTGAAACCTCAGCTCATCCCATGAATGGAAAGCCAGAAAGGACTGGTCGTGGAGGCAGAATGTCAGCTCAGAGTTCTCCTGTGGACGTATTTTCCTCTGAGCCCATACTGAGTTAAGGTCGCATTTGATAGAGGAATTCCTGCACAGTCTAACTGAGAATATGCCATGGCCTAAAGGTTTGAGCATGCCTCTGTTGGGTGAATTTTTGAGTATATGTATGAAATTTTGTTATTTTTGTTAGGGTCTTTGGTTGAGTAGAGCTCCCATTTTGTAATATGTTTTAACACCATAGTTGTGCCTGGTTATTTAATCGATTTGAGACTTTCAGTTAATAGAAGTCATCTTCTTTCCATCTCTTTGTAAACACTGTGTTAAGACACTCATAATTGGAGGATATAGTCGAGGGTTGTTATGTTGCTGAAATGTAGGTTTGATTACATTATCATTGTGACCAGTTTTAATCAACTCCCCTTGTTATCGTTTTCCCTCTCACACCGAATGGCTCATAATTGGAGGATCCAATCGAGTTGTTGTAGTTGTAGGATGATGGAGGTTTGATCATACTACAGATGTAACTGTGTCATTTGTAGAAACATTTCAGTGTTTGAAATTTGGTTTCAAGAACATCATCAAGCCTGAGTGTTTCCCCTCGAAGCTACTGGAAAGCCAAATGCCCATAGCAGTTTCGTTTGTCTTCTCACCAAGTCTTCCCTTTGCTCGCTTTAAAAATCAACTCATTGGATGAAGTTAATGTAGCCCTCACTTCCCTGTGCATTTATTTTCCAGTTTTGTGTTGTAAAATCATTCTAGTGCTGAGTTTTTTCCATTGACCTCCAACCATTTAAACCAACAACCAACAAACATTAATGGGTATCAGGCTTACCTCTACAGCAATCCAAAGGTGACTTCTAGTACTAACAGAGTGTGTTACATGCATTTACATTGTCCTTCATGTTCTTATTCCTCAAACAACTTCAAGTTTCATGACCATACCTCTGGAGATTCTCAACCACTTAACCACTTAGCCATCTTTCCAATTTTTCTTGTAGGGATGACTAGGGTTGACATCAATGCTTCTAGAGTTGACATCAATGAAAACTAACTTTCCAACAATAACTTTTGTAGGCTTTGCAACAATGGCTAATTTTTCTTGGTTCTCCTTAAGACTTTGCTCTTGTTTAGCCTTCTCTCTTTCTAACTGTTACAACTCCTCTTTCTTCCTCTTATTCTTCCTTTATCTTCCTCTGCTCATTGGATATATCCTTCTATTACTTCTTCATTAAATCCTCTGCCACTTGTCAGACCTTTTCTTCTTCGTATTTTTTCCTTTTCTCTATTTATTCTTTCTTTCTTTGTTCGTTTTTTGTTTTTCCCCTCTTTTTAGTGAGTACCTTTTGTGTGACATCCTCCTCATCCTTCTTTCTCTACTCTTCCTATAATATTCTTTCTTCTTCCCATTCTTTTATAATTCTCTCTTGCTCTGCTTTCCAGGATTTTTGTTCTTTCTCTTCTTTGAGCCTCTCTTCTTCTTCCTTTTTCTCTTTATCAACCTCCTTGCTGGAAGAGGCTCCTATATTGACCATTTTGATCTAGACTTCCATAGATAAATAGGAAAAAATAGTTATTTTCGAGTTGTCTTTTCTATTTTCTACCTCGTTCCAGTCTTGGGCATATTTAGTGAACAACTACTCGTACCACTTCTCATGATCATATGACCAGCTAAAGATTACCTGCTCAACATTCCTTAGAACTAAACCTTTGGGGTCATGCTTCCTAAATCTCCCAGTCATGAATATCTACTCCAGATGCAATCGTTCTTCTTGATTTGCATCTTTCACCACATAATATCCTACCTAAAAACCATAAGGGATGAATAGACCCTTTTTCTCCCTTACCAAAGTGGCATTGAACCCTTGCATAATAGATTGATAGTATATATCTCCGACTACAAGCCCGTTAGGTACATAAACTGGTAGCAGGTGTGGTGGACTAGTATCCCCATAAATCCTCAGGTATGTATATTTCTCCTCTAGGTACCAATTTCTTATCAATGTCAAGATATTATTTTCTTTCTTGGATAACCTAGGACACTCTTTATCAAATATGATAAAGTAACTCTTGGCCATGAAGAAGTCGTAGATTTGGGAATAGAACTTTTTGTACTTTCTCTACCACATCATGTTGAAATACAAGTGCACTGGCAGATCAAAGACGTACCAGCTGAGTGACAGACTTGGGAAAGTGTTCTAGGCACACAATACATCTAGAAGGAAAGATACCATATGGAAAGAGGGGGAGCACTAGAATGTGGTGATTGTGCTTGACTTATCCTTAAACTAAGATTCATGGAGATGATAACTCCCCAATTAAACTTCCTTCCCCACATCACTACATGATAGGCCAATGGAAACCAAACTTCAGAGAACTGAGAAAAATCTCTTTCCCCATACAATCTGCAAAAATGAATCATGTCATACTTGTTGGGTTCTCTCAAACTAGTAATGGAATACCTCCGTGAGGATCAATTAACAATTTTTTTGTCTTATTTCAACCAGTTTCCCAATATCTTGCAAGTGTCATACTTTTCATAGAATGTAATCATGAATTCTTTGGTAAGGGATTCATCGGGTTTCCAAAATTTGTAATAGGTATTGACATCTTGAGGGAGGAAAGAGCTGATACACTCTCCCTTATCGTTGACAATCCTACAATTTTGGGCATCAGTGTGATTGATAACCCATTCCATTAGTTCTATGCATGGCATGACAACTTCTCTTACAATTATAGAGTGTAACAAAGATTTCCTAATTGTTGCGAACATTGCACACTACTACATATTGAAAAAAATTCGACGAACTATTTCTGACGGTATGAACTAAATTAGTTGTACTGTTGAAAAATACAAGATAAATATTTAAAATTTTCAATTATTTTGCAATCCCTCCCGCATTCGTCAGACTTGTGACAAAAACCTCTAGATTCATCTCAATTATGATGGTTACTCTATCTTCATATCAATACCAATGATATCTCTATGTTTGTCTCAATACCAACGATATCTCTAGTTTCGTCTCACTACAGACGATAGTAGGGCTAGTCATTTCCCTCTTCAAACTATCACCCACTATTTGACTAAGTCAACATTGACTTGGTCAATTGTCGTCGTAATTTCGACGAATAAAAAATAATAAATATGCTGCATTTTAGAGATGTTGCGACAATTTTTCTATAACGACGACAATTTAGAAAAGGTATAAGGTATTCTTGTCAAGTGAAATAGATTTATTTTCATATGTCAATTTCATTAGAAAAATATGATAGATATTCTATTAAACCACTCAATTTTATAAGATAATCATCACTGTTGTTTTGTGGGGAAGAATGTCAGAAAATACTAGTGGGAAAAAAAGTAAAGAGGGTGAAAAGGGTGACGGTAAATGTTATTTCCCTTGCAAAATATGTTGTACTACACGTCCCATTAGAATTTTAATAGGAACAACTAAAATACATTGTAGGAGATATGGGCACATTTATGGGGGATCAAATGAATATCATCCCGTGGTAATTAGCTATATCTTGATCATTATCTGGGTTTATATTGATTGTATTTATAAAATTTTATATTGTTTTAATATTTTTTATACACACTAATTTTGCATGATTGTTTGTAATTATAGAGTTAGAGCTTCCCCTTAAATTTATGCAGAATGAACCAAGTAGTAGTAGAAATGATGTTGTACAAGCTGAGGAACATGAAGCGAATAATGAAGATCAAGTTGATGATCCCATGGAAGAAGATGAAAATAATAACATAGTTCAAGATGATGGGAAAAATCAAATGATCCAAGACTTGTTCTCTTAGTCGAATGAGGATGGGGACAACAATGGTATTTATGATGAACCAATGGTAGAAAAGGAAAATAAACGACTTTACAAAGGCTCAAGAGAAAATATTCTCTTCGCTACATTGCTATTGGTGAACTTAAAGGTTATAAATAATTTTTCAAACACTTGTATGACACATATCCTAAGGTATGTAATATGTTTCATCAAATATACATAAAGTTTGATTTTTTTCTCTTTTTTTAATGTTAATTAATGTGTAAAATAAGAATGTGATATTTAAGATTAATATTCTTTATATTAACTAGTTATTTTTATGTTGTAGATTGTTAGGTGAATTTTTGTTACCATCGTCAAATATTTTACCTCACACATATCGAGATTTACATGCCATTATGAAAGACATTGGGATGGAGTATCAAACTATAGATGCATGTCCTGATGATCATATTATATATTATGGACAACATGCGTCGAAAAAAAAAAATGTCCACAATGTCATATCAATAGATATCAAATTGATCAAGTAACAAATAGGGTGCCTCAAAAGGTTCTTCGTCATATTCCCATAATTCCACGTTTGCAGTGATTTTTCAGGTGCAAAAGCATAACACAATTTATGGATTACCATGCATGGAACAAAAGTGGATATGGTGTTCTTCGAATGTCTGCAGATGGTTATGCATTTAGGGAAATTGAGTAAAAATGGGAAGAATTTAAAGATGAACCTCGTAATGTTAGGTTTTCATAGGCAGTTGATGGTGTTAATCCATTTTGAGAGCTTAAGTCTATTTACTCGGTGTGGCCTATTTTTGTTATCAATAGTAACATTCCTCGGATTTCAATAAAAAGGGAGCACATAATGTTGACAATGATTGTTCCGTGTATTTTTTTACATTAATTTTTCGAATGTAACATTTTCATTTGTTTCTTTTTTTGCAGAATATATTTTATTTATTTATTTACTTATATAATATACATACCATGGTATTAATTTTGTGTAATTTCAAACAATTAGGTAAATACCAAGTTAAATATATGAATTTATATATCAAGCCTCTTATCGACGAGCTACTAAAGTTATTTTCCGAAATCACTATGTTCTATCTCTATCTCTCCCAAACGATTTTGAAAAGAACATCAAACAAGTTATATATGATCTTGGAAAATACATGAGGTAAGTAGCTGTGATTTATATGAAAAATGTTTTTTCAATTTGTTGTTGTACTTAATGACATATGTTTTAGTTGTAATGTAATATATATTATGTTTTGTTGAAACATGTTATTTTATTGCGTCATGATCTATAGATGGTTGTCATTGAAAGAAATCCATCAAGATGATATAAAGTATTGGAAGAGAGAAATTCCTCAGCTAATGTGTGAAATAAAAAAGTATCTACCTCCAACATTTTTCAATGCAAAAGAGCACTACCTCATACACCAATTTGAGGAGATTAAAATGTGTGGACTTGTACACACAAGGTCAATGTGGATGGTGGAGTGGCACTTGAAGTCATTGAAGGATTTGGTTAGACAAAGAGCACGTCCTGAGGGTTCTATGGTGGAGAGATATATGGTATATCAATCCATGGTGTATATTAGTTAGTATCTTCCTAAATTAGCAGTGCCAACTGTGCATGCAGTGGATCACATTTGAGATGTGAACTCCATCAAAAAATTTGAAGGGGAGCACCTGTTGGGGAAAGGTAGAATGAATAAAGTGAGAGGTAATTAAATTGTGGAGATTTATAATACATATAACTTTTCATTTTTTGTGTAATAAATGATCATACTCATTTATTATTTATTCTTTCATTAATTGTTAATATTTACCATGGTTTTAACTAATTTTTAATATTGGTGAATTATTATTTTTTGATTCAGTTGCTCAAGATTGGGATGCCCTACATTTATACATTGCAAACAATCTTGACTAGATGAAGGTATGGTTTGAAAGATGTAAACAACATCATGGAGGTAGGTTATCATGGAAACAATTGCCTGAATTGGTTAGAAAATCTCGTCGTAATGGAGATGCCAATGTTATGCAGAGGGAAATTGATTTAGAATATGGTTTGAAATATGGGCAGGCAATCAAATTCACCCATATTATTCATTTTATTTATATTGTATTAATGTGACTAGAGGTGTGTTTTTTTTCCAGATACTTTCCAACTTATATAAATATGTTTATTAATTGACAATGCATCTTTTACATGTCTTGCATATTGCAGTTGAAACACCACAAGGCTATGTGGTGCAATGGTCATAAATTTAGCATCAAATAGTTGGATGAAACCAGGAAAACTTCTGATAGTTGGATAACTGCAGTATTCCAGGTCACTAATGTTTCCTCTAGGAGTGACAAACATCCTAGAGAATCTAAAAATAGATATTATGGGTATTTGGATGATATATTTGAGTGTGACTTTAATTCCTTCAAAATAGTTATGTTTGACGTCAAATGGTATAGGTTTTGAATGCATGAACGTGATGAGGAAAGAACTGTTATTCAACATGCCAACAGATTTTCGATGATTAAAACAATGATGTTTGAAAAATGACATGATCACTATGTTTTTCCAAGCCAATGTGAACATGTATTTTACTCAAAGGTTCCAGGTTCTAGGTATTGGTCATTTGTTGTTAGATATGATCCAAGAGGAAGGCCATTAAAGTATACTATAGAGGAAGAAGATGACATTGAAGAAGAATATGATGCACCAGAGACAAATCAGGAAGATTGGTCGACAAATGGAGAAGAAGGGGAAGACGAAACATGCATAGGAGACAATGCATTTCTTGATGATGATGTCGATGAAGATATGCTAGAAAATGACATTGATGATGATGATGATATCGTCAATCCTTTCAACACAATTTTTGAACCGGATGATGATACACATGTCGAGTTGGATGAAGAAGAAGATACAGAAGAAGGATGATACAAATGTTGAGTTGGATGAGGTATGTAACTATGTATTTTAATTTGTATGAAATATTCTTTTTAAATAATTTACTTATGTGGGTTAATTACATGTTTTTATTTTTATGCCATTTTTTTATATCCCATGTTACATGTTTTTTATTATGTCAAACCTGGAAATAGTGTCCATAGTGTACATGCTAAACTAAAATGATCATTTACAAACTCATAATTTCATTCACCTTAATTAATTTTTGATTTGGTAGTTTCTATGCATGATTACTATGTTGCTTTTGTTTATTTTGTAGTTTATAGATTGGGTATTGGGGAATTGAGAGTGATGTTAGGGGGAGGGGAGGGGACATATGAGATTCCACCTTCACATGGTTATCCTTGTTCCGTAGAGAATAAATTATTCTCGAAACCAAGAGAAGTGGTGTACTATGTTTTCATTGATGTCAAAGGGTTGATGCCAAGTATTGTCATAGTGATGTGTTTGTATCATTAATATATTTATTATTGGTTATATGGTCATTGATGTAATTTTTGTCAAAGGGTTGATGTCAAGTAGTGCCATAATGATGTGTTTATATTAAAGGGAGTTTTATCATTGATATCATGTCATGGTTGATAGGAAGAACCAAATGGATAAACTCCAAATTGGTCCCCTTATGGTGAAAACCCTCATGGGAAGATTCTCTTGGATAAAGTTCTCAAAGTGGTCCTCTTATGGTGAAATCCCTCATGGGAAGATGCTTTGTGAAGTCCAAATGGTTAGGTGGTTGAGTAGCCCAACAATGTGGTTAGGGAACCCAAGTTTGATTAAGGAATAATGTAATGAACATCAGTGAATTTGCAGGAGAAACCATTCCGGATGGATATTATATGTCATGCCATTTCTAGTGATATGTGGAATGTCACATAACTCCTCACGGTTAGAGATATATGGCCATGTAAATTTGGAGAACCCTCATGAGTTATCTAGAAGCCCCTAGAAGGTCAAAGAAGTGAAATTATTCTAGAAGCTCCTAGAAGAAGTTGACCAGTCAAAGTGGTTACTCATGGGTTAAGTGGTTTCAAAAAGAAAACAATTAAAAATAAATTAGTTGTAACTAGAAGTGGAGAGTTTACTATTTTTGGATAAATTGGTTAAGTGGACAAAGTGGTAAGTGGACAAAGTGGTTAAGTGGATACTTCTAGAGGAAGCTACTTGGAGAGTATAAATAAGAGAGCAAGGGTCTCCAATTAGTATTCTATTGAGAATATTGAATATCTATAAGTGAATGAGGTAACCAAAGGAGATATAAGGATAATTTTAGAGGGAAGGTGAAGTAAAGAAGACCGAAATTCAAGGGAGGATAAAGTCTTTTGATGATGCTTTCTAAGGTATGTTATTTACAGGTCATATCACCATTTTTACAATAAATTTGTTTCTATAATGCTTCAGAAAGCTACATCTGGAGGATGTTGAGAAAACATATCCAAGTAACTGCGATAAAAAAATTATCTTATGGGTCGTTGTTATTTGGGAGTTACACTCCGTGGAAAATAGGGTTTGTGGCTAGTCCTGAAACTAGTCTAAAACAAGTGTTTCGAGTAAAAATGTCATAAATTCTTCAGAACAGATCCAAATTCAGTAAGAACAAATGAATTTGCTAGCGTAAATTATGTAGTATTTTTTGTACCATTTTAATATCCATACAAAAAATATTCCATGTGTGGCATGATCTACAAGTTCACTCTCTAGAATAAGACAAAATTTAACAAGGTCTACCATTTTTGCTATAACTCCTTTTATATGAGTTTCCAAGAAGTGAAACTTGGAGGAATTGTAGAAAAGACACTGAATAACATTGAGTACCATTTTCATACCTTTATTCATTATAATTATAGAGTTATGATTGTTGCAAGTTAGGGTTGTTGACTAATCCAAAATTAGTCATGTGAGACTAAAGTAAAGTTTGATGAAAATGCTAGTCTCTTGTTGTTGAATTTAAGGAAGATTTGCAGGTTTGTGATCACATACACTAGGTTTGTTACAGATTTATGATCATATTTGGATGATGATATTGATGAGATATGTTGAGGTGATAGGTTGTTGTGACAGGTTGTGCATATTTGATGCACTTGTGTTGGTATAGACTGTTGGTACAGTTTGACAAATTTCTTTCTGTCAATAAGTTGGGTATTGTACTTGAGGGTTGGATTCCTCACATATTGGTTGGTGCTAAGATACACAGGCTGGGTATTGCATTGAGAGTTGGTGCTCTATTTCATTTGGCACTGATAAAACCCAAGGATTGTAGTCCGTAATACAAAAGAAACTTATACATATATATGGTGCTCCTTGTGTTCTTTATTGTGATGGTGCATAGCTCTTTATTGTTAATGTATTTCATTGAGATATATTTACATGCAAGCAACTAAGTATGAACGGAAGTAATAAGTAATGATGTTGTGAATGGTTATTGCTAACTAAATATTTGTGAGAAGTGTAAATTAGACCTCACACTGATTCATCCCCCCTCTCAGTGTGATCAGTGTGTCCAAAAATTGGTATCAGAGTATGCCTTCACTATAAGCATTACAATCTTGGAGGAGATCCATGGACACACAAATGGATGATGAAGTTACAATATTTGATGAGACAAATTATTCAACATGGAGAACATACATGAAAGGGTATTTGAAGGCAAAAGGAGCAGGTATTTGGAAATAAGTTATTGGTGGATCGGTTCCCTTGAAGAATAAGTCAAAGTTCGCAGCTCAAAAGGAAGAAAAGAAGAATTATGCATTAGCTCTCAAGACCATTTTAAATGGACTCTCAAGTTATTTCAAAGAAAGCATGGGACAATGTACTTCTGCAAAGGATCTATGGCTGAAACTAGAGAAGTTATATCGAGACAAAGAAGACAATTTCATCAAGGACAATGAAGGTAAAGACTCTCCAAAATATTATAATGATAGTACTCCTAGTGAAGTTTAATGTTCTCTTACAAATGAAGAAGAAGATATAGTAGAAGTTTGTGTAGATGAAGAAGAAGAGTTGTTGAAGTTTAAAGAAAWTTTTTTATTTGAGTTAGGTGATGTTAGCATGGAAATAGGACATTATTCAATTGCTTCTTAGTATCTTGAAAAATGCATGAATGAATTCCTAGAAAAGTACCCAAAGTATATCATGGAACTAAAGAAAATTCTCAAAGAACAAGAATAAAGTAAAAAGACTCAATTAGAAGAAAAAGAAAAAGAGATCAAAAGACTAAAGAATGAAATAATTAATCAAGTAGAAGAAAATAAGAAGGTAGATGATGAGATTAGCAAAAGTATTGAAGTTAATGTCAATGTGAAGACCCAAATTGAAGAAGCCAAAAGAATAGAGGAACTATCAAAGAATCAATTAAATGAAAAGGAAGAGTCATGCCATAAGTTGGAAGTTGAAGTTGTTGATCTTAGAAAGAAAGTAGAGAAGTCAAACACTCATAACAAGTTCATGAGTAGCTTGACAATCTTGACTGAAATATTGGATAGTCAAAAATCACCAAATGATAAATTAGGTCTTGGATACAAGGAAGATACACACCTTGAAGCAAACACTTCTAAGAAGCATGAGGTTAGTCCTTCATTCTCAAAAGGTGGAAGAAATGTTGCAAGTCAACCATCTACACAAGACAATTAAAATTTCAAAAGAACAAAGCAAGGAAGACATCAAGAAGCCATATTTACACCTCAAAGAAAATTCAAAAGAGAGACACCTTCAATATGGACACCAAAGAAAAGGTATGAAAATGTTTTACATGGTCACTTCTTCTCATGTAATGAATATGGTCACAAAGCTTTGGATTTCAGAAATTATGTAAGGAAATATGTTGGAAGGTTTCATTACACCCTAAGGTGTTGGAGATGTAATCAAGTGGGAAATATTGTTGCTCATTGTCACACCATGAGATGCTACAACTATAGTGGGTTTGGCACAAATCTCAGGATTGTTGGAACACAAGAAGACATTCCATGAAGAGTGCTTCATATAACATGACAAGAAGAACACATGAAGCTAGGAAGGAAGCCAATTTTCAAAAGATGGAAGCTCAGAGCTCAAGTTATGAGAAGTTGGGACACCTTCAAAACTAGATGAGGAATACTAAACAACCAGAATAGAATGGAAGCCATGAGGAAATCTCAAGCTTGATATTTTCTGAAGCATACACGAGCTCATATGGGAGAACTCATGTACATATGTGAGGTGACCTATAGAAAGGTCGTGTACATATGTGAGCTATCTATAGAACAAGCCGTGTACCTATGGTAAAAGCCTTGGAAAAGAAGGCTATGCATATGAGTTGCAACATGGTTTGATGGTATAACTCTATTTTGCAAGGTCTGACATGGTTTGTTGCAGTTTTTCATGATTATATGTTGGCATGTGTATTTGATGTATGTATGTTGATGACATATGGTTGAGTGTTGAAAGTTTATCTTGGATGCTTGGTAATAACCCTAGAATGTGGATTGAGAAATTTACTATTGAGGAATAGTTTTGGTTATGTCAATGATGATATGGCATGTTATTTATGGGACAATTCATGTTGATGTGATGTTAGCTAGAGACATATCATTGATCTATTGAGGGACACTCTTAGCACATGTTTAGTGTAACACCTTGTTTCCCCCAGTCTATAAATATAAATTTATTGGCCAGGAACTATGGAAAACTAAAAGTGTGAATGTTTAATTTGGTGGACCTTTGTATAAAGGTCAATGAATGTAAATCCTATTATTTTGATGGATAATGGAAACGTGTTGCATGACTGTTGAGAGAGGGGATGTGCTAAGAAAGAGAGACCATGATTGTTAATAAAAAGGTGGTGGAGGGAACCCAGAATGGTTGTGATAATCTCCATCGAACCAGTACCATACTAGAGTTGATGTTGCTCAGATCAGAACAACCCTCTACCCAGCAATGAATTCCTTTCATGTTGGTAGGTGGGAAGGGCCTCCTCAAGAGTTAATGAGGGATGGGGCAGACTACCGATGGGATGGATTACAGACCTGACCACGGACGGGGAGATTCGATCCACATGCAACCTTGCCGAGGGAAATAAGGGAAGCATGGTGGAAAGGGGGGTAGCCTACGAAGAGGCAGAGATGAGAGAAGAAACTCTCGGGTATGAGGAAGGATTGAAAGAAAAAACAATGAGTTATGATAACAGGGAATAGAGACAAAGTCAGGAGAAGGAGAGTAACCTTCATCCTCATCTATTCCTGTATTGGGAGAGGGAGAGTAACCTTCGTCCCCAAATTTTGTTGAGCTGGAAGTACGAGATTGAGTCTCAGAGCATCATGGCCTAAGCTTGGGGGTGGCCAATGATAAATACATTGGGAGGTACTGAGCCTATGGTTGGGTGGAAACGAGTACCCCTCTTAGCATTCGCATCACACCTAGTGGTTCTGATAAGTGTTTTAGGCCTTGTATTTTGAATTGAATATCATGGATACATGCTCATGTTTATACGCCCATAAATGGTTTATGTATGCTATGATTTACTGTTAATTTAGATTGGAAATAATGAATGCATGTGTATACTTATATGCCATAGTTGGTTTCTGTATAAAATGAGTAAGTCAGGAGCATGAGTTTGTTCCACCGAGAATCGTCCCATCTGCTTGATTCTCTTCGTGTTCTGGTTAATCCCTCAAAGGCACCTACCCCAGGGAATTTCATCTTGTCACAGAGTCAGAGTAAGCTCCTTGGTATGGCTACCGCTATGGTAAACGCATGAGAATATCGTGCCCCGGTATTATAGCTCATAACTTGGTGAGTTAGGAAGGCACTTCATTTAGGTTAGTAGCCTAGGGACTTTGAAAGGTACCCAAGCCCTTATCCAGAAACCCGACTAAAATTAGGGATAATTGCCCAAAAACCATATGAAGGTTCATGTGATCCGGGTCCGAAAATTCTGTGCAAGAAGGAGTTATCTCTCAAAGGTTTTAGAGTCGTGGGAGTGTGAAGCTCTGAGAAATTGAATTTTGTACTTAAGTTCTGAAAAGATAGTGAATCAACCTATCAAAAGGGAGTATCCTTTCATTTTGTAGATGAACGGATGAGATCCTTTCGGAAGTATCCTAGGTCTGTTAGCACCAATGGATCTAGAGGAGGAGCACAAGAATTAACGCCTCGACCCCTTCAGTCTTCGCAAGTAGCGATGGAATCGCGACCGTAGATCCTAGGATCCATCGGGAGCTACCTTGACAATCGATCTCAACCCTTGTGTAGGTGGGAGAGTGGACTTGTCAAAGCCCTGAAAGACCCGTTGTAATTGGAACCATCCATTGGAAGGGACACGTGGAGGGCAATCTACATTTCATTGACTCGCACATCAGAAGTCCTGAAAAATATGGGAGATGGGACGCATTCCTAGAGGAAGTTCACACTGTGAACATAGGTGAGAGGGCTAGCACTTGTTAGGCCCCTAATCACATTTCGGGACTTGGAAGAGTTGGAGAAGTTGCGATGCCTTGCATCGAAATCCCCAAAGTCATGAAATGCGATGCGACGTTTAGGTGAAGCCTGTGGTCATGGAAATGGTAACGTGAGCGGAGGGAGCTAACAGTCATTTAGTCCTTTCAGAACTCGAGAATTGGAGGAGATAGGGTGCCTCGCATCGGGAGTTCTAAAGTCATGAAACGTGATGCACCATTTAAATTAAGCCTATGGTCGTGAGTAGTGGTCATGTGGAGGAGGATAAGGGAAGAGCTAGCTTGTGCTAGGCCCTTGTAGGAATTCTGGTAATTCTGTCCCTTGAGAAAAGGAAAAAAATTCTTTTATGCTCGTCGTGGGTGTGTGACAAAATGGTATCAGAGCATGGTTACAACACTTGGCCTTCTTGGGATCATGGATGAGTCACTTAAATAACTCTATTTGGGTACTTTCAAAAGAGTGACACCCTACCTTGCCGCTTTCTTAAGAGGCCTGATTTCAAAAAGTTATTTAAGAAAGGAATGAAACCTTCTACTGTGTGTGTACATTAAGAATTTTTTTTTAAAAAACGTGTATTCTTCATGAACTAATAGACTGTTAGCTAACTATAAGTGTTTTTGGAAACACTTGAACAATCAGTGAATCATGGGAAGACCCCAATACTAAAGGACGATGACGTGCCATGAAGTGGGGGATGGCTCCCATAATAGAGATGAGGAATATGTTGAAAGGAGGGCAGTGGAAACCCCTCTGGATCTGACTGAAACTGTAAGAAGCCTCAAGGCTGAGCTACAGAGTTTCAAGGTTGACAATGAGATACTGATAAAGGATCAAGAGAAACAAACAAAAATTAACGCAGTCTTGCTATAGATCTTATCCAACATACAAAGGCAACTGCAACATGAACCCGCAAATAGTCATGCGGACCGACGACACAAGAAGAGAGGTCAGAGTCCACCTGAGATCTGAAAATATGAATCCATAAGTGACCCCACTGAAAGAAGTACCGTGAAGAAGGTCCAACCTGGAGACAGGGGACACTCATCGGGAGAGTCCTCTCGAAAGGAAGCTGACAACTCCGAAGGGTCTTCTAGTAGTAGGGCCAGCTCGCATTCTTAGAAGAAAGGAAGGAAACA
>JASDQU010102376.1:213261-226351 GCA_032191745.1 Picea mariana
AACCAACTAGACATGTTAAACCATGGTTGGTACAACTAGCCACTGGGACCAAAAGAAATGTGGCAAAGGCTATACCATCCTGCCAATTCATCATGGGTGGATTTCCCACCCTAGCAACCCTTAACATACTTCCCTTGGGGTCTTATGACTTGTTGATTGGTATGGACTAGTTGGTTGCTCATAAAGCTAAAATGGACTGTTACCATACAACTTTAGAATGTGTAAATGAAGATGGGATAAAGATGACCCTCCAAGGGATTCATAAGCCTGTCTCAGTGAGACAAATATCGACCTTTCAAATGAATAATTATTGTAGAAAAGGGTGTTCCTTATATGCAATACAGATGTTGGAATCCGTTGAATATGAAAAACCAAACCTAGAGGACCACCCCATATTAAGAGAATACAAGGACGTATCCCCAGAAGAAGTCAAGGATCTACCTCCGAGAAGGGATATTTACTTCTCAATAGAACATACACCGGGAGTGGTACCAGCATCTAGAACACCATACAGAATGAGCACACCAAAGCTCATTGAGATCAAGCTACAGCTAAAGGAGATGATGGACACAGGCTACATCCGACCCAGTGTATCTCTGTGGGGAGTGCCTGTCCTATTTGTGAAAAAGAAAGATGGCACACTCTGATAATGCATAGATTACAGACAACTCAATAAGGAAACCATAAAGAACAAGTAACCCTTACCAAGAATTGATGACCTGTTCGACCAATTGGGAGGTGCATCCATATTCTCAAATATCGACCTAAGATCGGGCTACCATCAAGTCTATATTAGGGATGGATATATCCACAAAACAACCTTCAGGAGGAGGTATGGTCACTACGAATTTATGGTGGTGCCATTTGGGTTAACCAATGCCCCCACCGCTTTTAAGTGCTTGATGAATAATGTACTCAACAAATTTCTAGACAAATTTGTATTGGTTCTCATTGATGATATCCTAATATACTCCAAGAACAGGGAGGAGCACGAAGAACATCTTAGAATTGTACTTCAAGTACTAAGGGAGCATCAGCTCTACGCTAAGTTTATCAAGTGCGGTTTCTTTCAAAAGAAAGTCCATTACTTAGGCCATGTCATATCTAAGGAAGGGCTGGTAGTATACCCTGACAAGATCAGATCCATTATGGAATGGCCTACCCCGAAATATGTATCTAATATTAGATCCTTCATGGGCTTAGCAGGATACTATAGAAGATTCATAAAAGGGTTTTCCAAGATTGGCTGCCCAATCACCGCCCTTCAGAAAAAGGGGATTAAATTCATTTGGACGTCAAAATGTGAAGAAAGATTTCAAGAACTAAAATACCTCCTGATCGATGCACCTGTGCTAAAGATTGCGGACCCGGATGATGATTTCCTTGTGTGTACAGATGCCTACAAGGAAGGACTCGGAGGAGTCCTTATGCAAGAAGGACATGTAATATGCTATACGTCCTGGAAATTAAATGAGCATGAGATGAATTATGTGACCCATGACCTAGAGTTGGCTTCCATAGTACATGCTTTAAAAATGTGGAGACACTACCCCTTGGGTAGAAGATTTGTGCTTATGACAGATCATTGTGGATTGACACACATTTTTGATCAACCAAAACTCAATGCCAGGCAAGCGAGGTGGATGGCTCTCCTAAGTGAATTTGATTTTTAAAACAAACATATAAAAGGAAAGGAAAATATGGTGGTCGATGCCCTTAGTAGAAGTATAAATTCAATTCATCTAGCAGCAGTAAGCACATGCAAAATGGATGTCAGGGAGAGAATCAGAAAATCACAAGAGACAAATGCATTCTTTAAGACCGTGACTTCATACCTAAGGCAAGAGCCTACAGGGATGAAGTATGAAGGCTACTGAATGCTCGAAGAAGGGTTGTTGACTTATAGAAATAGATTGTATATTCCAAATGGTGATGAATTGAAGAGGTTCATAATGGATGAACTGCATAAGAGACCATATACTGGTCACCCAGGATATCAGAATATGATCATGACCACTAGGAAAAAATTCTATTGGTTCAAGTTAAATAAATACATAGCTAACTATTTAGCTAAGTTCCTAGAATTCCAGCAAGTTAAGGCAGAGCACCGACATCCAGCAAGATTATTACAGCCCCTATCGATTCCAGAATGGAAATGGGAAACCATCTCCATGGANCATGACCACTAGGAAAAAATTCTATTGGTTCAGGATAAATAAATACATAGCTAACTATTTAGCTAAGTTCCTAGAATTCCAGCAAGTTAAGGCAGAGCACCGACATCCAGCAAGATTATTACAGCCCCTATCGATTCCAGAATGGAAATGGGAAACCATCTCCATGGATTTCATCACTGGATTACCAAAGTCGACCAAGAAAAATGATGCCATCATGGTCGTGGTGGAAAAACTGAGTAAGTCTGCCCATTTCATCCGTGTTAAGTCAACTTGAAAGGCAATATATATTGCCAACATCTTCATGAAGGATATATTCAAACTGCATGGCATGCCCAAAGAAATTGTATCTGACAGAGATACCAAATTCACTTCAAACTTTTGGAAATCCCTAATGGTCGGTTTCAAGACTAAATTGTTGTTCATGATAGCCTATCACCCTCAAATTGATGGACAAACATAAAGAGTAAACCAAATAGTAGAGGACATACTAAGAATGCATGTAATGCATCAGCCGAAGAAGTGGGAAGACTACCTGCCATTGGTAGAGTTTGCCTACAACAACGGTTATCAGTAATCCTTAAAGATGAGCCCCTTTGAAGCCCTCTATGGTAGACAATGCAAGATCCCGATCAGCTGGAGTAATATAGTGGACAAATTACAATCGGACCCAACATGCTGAAATAAATGGAACAACAAGTAGTGCAGATAAGGCAAAATCTGAAAATTGCTTAGGACCGACAAAAAATTTACATCGACCGAAAGAGAACTCCCCAAGAGTTCAAAGTCGGAGACCATGTCTATCTCAGAGTTAGACCCCAGAAGATTTCCCTGAGTATGGGAGCCTGTTCCAAGTTGTCACCTTGGTATTGTGGACCCTTTGAAGTCATAGATAGAGTGGGACCTGTAACCTATAGGCTATCACTTCCTCCCACTGTAAAGGCACATAATGCTTTTCATGTTTCATTATTGAAAAAATATGTACATGATTCTAATCATATAATTGAATGGTTTGTGATCCAGGTGGAACTGGAGGGAGAATTCCTACCAGAACCCCAATGCATACTAGATAGGAAGGAAACATCACTCAAGAATCAAACCATTTCACAGGTCAAGGTGCAATGGAAACAATTTTCCCCAGATGAGGCTACGTGGGAAATGGAAGATGCCATGAGGTAGGCATTCCTGATTTTGTTTACTCCTGTACTTACATATAATATTGGTAGATAGAACATCGAGGATGATGATGCCTTTAAGGGGGAGGGAATTGTACCACCCTTTTTCTCCCAGTCTGTAAATATAAATTTACTAGCCAAGAACTATGGCAAACTAAAATTGTGAATGTTTAATTTGGTGGACCTTTGTATAAAGGTCGATGAATGTAAATCCTATTATTTCGATGGATAATGGAAATGTGTTGCATGAATGTTGAGAGAGGGGTTGTGCTAATAAAGAGAGACCATGATTGTTAATAAAAAGGTGGTGGAGGGAACCCCGAATGGTTGCAATAACCTCCAACAAACCAGTACCATGCTGGAGTTGATGTTGCTCAGATCAGAACAACCCTCTACCCAACAATGAATTCCCATCATGTTGGTAGGTGGGAAGGGCCTTCTCAAGAGTTAATGAGGGAGGGGGAAGACTGTCGATGGGATGGATTCTGGAAACCACGGATGGGGGTATTCGATCCACACACAACCTTGCCGAAAAAAATAAGGGAAGCGTGGTGGACAGGGGGGTAGCCTGCGAAGAGGCAGAGATGAGACCAGAAAATCTTGGGTCCGAGGAAGAATTGAAAGAAAAAAAAATGAGTTCTGATAATAGGGAATAGAGACAGAGCCAGGAGAAGGAGAGTAACCTTCATCCTCATCTATTCCTATATTGGGAGAAGGAGAGTAACCTTCGTCCCCAACTTCTGTTGAGCTAGAAGTATGAGATTGAGTCTCAGAGCATCATGGCCTAAGCTTGGGGGTGGCCAATGATAAATCCATTGGGAGGGAATGAGCCTATGGTTGGGTGGAAACGAGCACCCCTCTCAGCAGTTGCATCACGCCTAGTGGTTCTGATAAGTGTTTTATGCCTTGTATTTTGAATTGAATATCATGGATACATGCTCATGTTTATACGCCCATAAATGGTTTCTGTATGCTATGATTTCCTGTTAATTTAGATTGGAAATAATGAATGCATGTGTATACTTATATGCCACAGTTGGTTTCTATATAAAATGAGTAATTCTGGAGCATGATATCGTTCCACCGAGAATCATCCCATCTGTCTAATTCTCTTGGTGTTCTGGTCAATCCCTCGAAGTCACCTCTCCCAGGGAATTTCATCTTGTCACAGAGTTGGAGTAAGCTTCTTGGTATGGCTACCACTACGGTAAACTCATGAAAATACCTCACCCTAGTGTTATAGCTCATAACTTGGTGAGTTAGGAAGGCACTTCATTCAGGTCAGTAGCCAAGGGACTTTGAAAGGTACCCAAGCCCTTATCCAGAAACCTGACTAAAATTAGGGATAATTGCCCAAAAACCATATGAAGGTTCATGTGATCTGGGTCTGGAAATTCTATGCAAGAAGGAGTTAGCTCTCAAAGGTTTCAGAGTCGTGGGAGTTTGAAGCTCCGAGAAATTTAATTTCGTACCTAAGTTCAGAAAGGATAGTGAATCCAACTATCAAAAGGGAGTATCCTTTCATTTGGTAGATGAATGAATGAGATCCTTTCAGAAGTATCCCGGGTCTGTCAGGACCAATGGATTTAGAGCAGGAGCGCAAGCGTTAACGCCTCGACCCCTTCAGTCTTCGCAAGTAGCGATGGAATCAGAACCATAGATCCCAGGATCCATCGGGAGCTACCTTGACCATCGATCTCAACCCTTGTGTAGGTGGGAGAGTGGACTTGTCAAAGCCCTGAAAGCCCCATTGTAATCAGAACCATCCATCGGAAGGGACACGTAGAGAGTGATCGACATTTCTCTGACTCGCACATCAGAAGAGCCGACGAGTGGAGTTTTAAGGACTCGCGAAAATGTGAAATCATTCTGGACCATTGGATCTAGAAGGACACATGGTGAAGACCCATACATTTAGTGAAAATGGGTATCGGGATATCAGAGGTGTAGACAAGGAAAAACCCGCGAAGTAAGAATTTGCAAAATCATCTAGACTATCCATCAAGAAAGGATGTGTGCCAGAAGATCTGCGTTTCACTAACTCACGACTCAGGGAAGTCAAAGGACAGAGTTGTTATAACTCCCAAATTGTGAAATGTGAAGGCCCGACAAAATCTGGGCCATTGATTTGTGGAAGGCTCAGAGTTGTTGATCTGTAGAATGGAAGAATTCGGACCTTTGGACTTTGGGATTCCAAGGAGGAGGTGTTGGATGAGTTTCCCAATTTTGCGAGTGGAAAAATACCAATTGAATCTAGACCGTTGGATAGAGAGAGACCTGGGAACCGTCGATTTATCTTGGTCACGGTTTCAGAGATTTTGTCATTGGGAAAATGAAAGTGAAGACTTTCCCAAAGTCGCGAAGGAAAATCTCTGACTTAATCTGGGTCGTTGGTTAGCAGAGGGCTTAGAGACATCAGAAATTTAAGAGTCGGATATTTGGAAAGGAAGGAAGGACTGTTCATGATTCTCTGAATCACAAAGTCCCGAAAAATATGGGAGCTGGGATGCAGTCCTAGAGGAAGGTCACACTGTGAACATAGGTGAGAGAGCTAGCGCTTGCTAGGCCCCTAATCAAGTTTCGATACTTGGAAGAGTTGGATAAGTTGGGACGCCTTGCATAGAAAGCCCCGAAGTCATGAAATGTGACATGGTGTTTAGGTTAATCATGTGGTCATGGAAATGGTCACGTGAGTAGAGGGAGCTAATGGTCATTAATCCCTTTCGGAACTCGAGAGTTGGGGGAGATAGGGTGCCTCGCATCGAGAGTTCCAAAGTCACGAAACATGACGCACCATTTAAATTAAGCCTATGGTCACAGGTAGCGGTCACATGGAGGAGGATAAGGGAAGACCTAGCTTACACTAGGCCCCTGTAGGAATTCATGGAATTCAGTCCCTTGAGAAAAGGCAAAAATTTCTTTTATGTCACTCGTGGGTGTGTGACAAAATGGTATCAGAGCATGGTTACAACACTTGGCCTGCTTGGGCTCATGGATGAGTCACTTAAATAACTCTATTTGGGTACTTTCAAAAGAGTGACACCCTACCTTACCTCTTTCTTAAGAGGTCTGATTTAAAAATGTTATTCAGGAAAGGAATGAAACCTTCTATTGTGTGTGTAGATTAAGAAAAAAAATTTTAAAACCATGTATTGTTCATAAACTAATAGACAGTTAGCTAACTATAAGTGTTTTTGGAAACACTTGAACAATCAGTGAATCACAGGAATACCCCAATACTAAAGGACGATGATGTGCCATGAAGTGGGGGATGGCTCCCATAATAGAGATGAGGAATATGATGAAAGGAGAGCGGCGAAAACCCCTCTGGATATAACTGAAACTGTAAGAAGCCTCAAGGTCAAGCTATAGAGTTTAAAGGCTGACAATGAGATATTGATAAAGGAGCAAGAGAAACAAACAAAAATTAACGCAGTCTTGCTATAGATCTTATCCGACATATAGAGGCAACTGCAACACGAACCCGCAAATAGTCATGCGGACCGACGACACAAGAAGAGAGGTCAGAGTCCACCTGAGATCCGAAAATATGAATCCATAAGTGACCCCACTGGGAGAAGTACCGTGAAGAAGGTCCAACCTGGAGACAGGGGACACTCATCAGGAGAGTCTTTTGGAAAGGAAGCTGACAACTCTGAAGGGTCTTCTAGTAGTAGGGAYAGCTCGCATTCTCAAAAGAAAGGAAGACATAAGAGTTCCAAAACCCATGGTGCTGAAGAGTTCAAGAAAGACAGACCAACCTCTTTTGACGAAGAGATAAAGAAGGGASAAGAGGCAGAAGTTTGGTTGCTTGGTTTAAATAAGTATTTCAAAGTCCATGACTATCCAAAAACTTGAAGGCTTGAATAGCCATCTTCAACTTGAATGGAAAGGCTTCCATATGGTGGGAAGACCTTAGGAATGTGAAAGGAATCCATGAGAAGGACTCGTCATGGAAACAGTTTGAGAAATACTTTAGGAAGAAATATCTGTTAGAAAAATGCATGGATGGGAAAACTAAGGAATTCTATGAACTTCGGTTGGGGCAGCTCACTATAGAGGAATTTGTTAATAAATTCCTTGAACTACTGAGGTATGTACCCTACATAAAATATGAAAAATAAAAAATGCAATGGTTCGTTAGTGGTTTAACTCAGACCTACCGAGATAGGATTGAGTTCGACGAACCAAGGACCTTAGAAGAAGCTATCCGGAAGGTGAGGTATTGTTATGAACAGTTTGGGAGAAAGACAAGACCCCACGAGGACTTGAAGAAAAATAATAGTTCGGGATTCCATAAGAAAAGGTTTAACTCCTCAAGATTTAAGAACTATGGAAAATATTCTAGGGGGATCCTTCCATCTAGAAGTGTATATCAACAAAATTTCTCTTCTCAAAGTGGAAATAAACCTTTTCAGACAGTCCCAACAAAGACCAATAACCTAAATAAGGAACCCTTAAAATGATGGGGTTGTGTAGAAAATCATATATTAAGGGACTACCCACACAGACAACAAAACAGTAAGGGGGTCTACAATATCCAAGAATCTACCACCATCAATGATGTGGCTAGGAGAATGCCACGAATCTATGCAGCCCTGGACAATAATCAAGCCGACCATCAAGATTTAGTAGTGGAGCTGGAAGGTATGATCGCCAACCATCCAATTTCTATTTTAATTGAACCAGGTTCTAATTTGAATTATGTAGCCCCTCAGGCTGTCGATAAGTGTAAACTGCAACCAACTAGACATGTTAAACCATGGTTGGTACAACTAGCCACTGGGACCACAAGAAAGGTGGCAAAGGCTATACCAGCTTTCCAATTCATCATGGGTGGATTGCCCACCCAAGCAACCCTTAACATACTTCCCTTGGGGTATTATGACTTGTTGATTGGTATGGACTAGTTGGCTGCTCATAAAGCTAAAATGGACTATTACCATAAAACTTTAGAATGTGTAAATGAATAAGGGAGAAAGATGACCCTCCAAGGGATTCAGAAGCTTGTCTCAGTGAGACAAATATCGGCCCTTCAAATGAAGAAGTATTGTAGAAAAGGGTGCTCCTTATATGCAATACAGATGTTGGAATTCGTTGAAGATGACAAACCAAACCTAGAGGACCACCCCATATTAAGATAATACAAGGATGTATCCCCAGAAGAAGTACCTGATCTACCTCAGAGAAGATATATTGACTTCTCAATAGAACTTACACCGGGAGTGATACCAGCATCTAGAAAACCATACAGAATGAGCACGCCAGAGCTCATTGAGCTCAAGCTACAACTAAAGGAGATGATGGACAAAGGCTACATCTGACCCAGTGTATCTCTGTGGGGAGTGCCCATCCTGTTTGTGAAAAAGAAAGATGGCACACTCCGACTGTGCATAAATTAAAGACAACTCAATAAGGAAACCATAAAGAACAAGTACCCCTTACCAAGAATTGATGACCTATTCAACCAATTGGGAGGTGCATCCATCTTCTCAAAGATTGACCTAATATCGGGCTACCATCAAGTCTAGATTAGGGATGAAGATATCCACAAAATAGCATTCAGGATGACGTGTGGTCACTACGAATTTGTGGTGGTGCCATTTGGGTTAGCCAATTTCCCTGCCACTTTTATGTGCTTGATGAATAATGTACTCAACAAATTTCTAGACAAATTTGTATTGGTTTTCATTGATGATATCCTATTCTACTCCAATAACGGGGAGGATTATGAAGAACATCTTAGACTCGTACTTCAAGTACTAAGGGAGCATCATCTCTTTGCTAAGTTTAGCAAGTGAGATTTCTTTCAAAAGAAAGTCCATTACTTAGGCCATGTCATATCTAAGGAAGGGGTGGCAATAGACCCTGACAAGATCAGATCCATTATGGAATGGCCTACCCCGAAATATCTATCTGATATTAGATCCTCCATGGGCTTAGCAGGATACTATAGAAGATTCATAAAAGGGTTTTCCAAGATTGGCTGTCCAATCACCACCCTTTAGAAAAAGGGGATTAAATTCCTTTAGACGTCAAAATGCGAAGAAATATTTCAGGAACTAAAATACCTCCTGACCCATGCACCTATGCTAAAGATTGTGGACCCGGATGATGATTTCTTTGTGTGTACAGATGCCTTCAAGGAAGGACTCAGAGGATTCCTTATGCAAGAAGGATGTGTAATATGCTATACGTCCTGGAAATTAAATGAGCATGAGATCAATTATGTGACCCATGACCTAGAGTTGGCCGCCATAGTACATGCTTTAAAAATGTGGAGACACTACCTCCTGGGTAGAAGATTTGTGCTTATGACAGATCATTGTGGATTGACACACATTTTTTATCAACCAAAACTCAATGCCAGGCAAGTGAGGTGGATGGATCTCCTAAGTGAATTTGATTTTTAAATCAAACATATAAAAAGAAAGGAAAATATGGTGGTCGATGCCCTTAGTAGAAGTATAAAAACAATTCATCTAGCAGCAGTAAGCACCTACAAAATGGATGTCAAGGAGAGAATCAGAAAAGCACAAGAGACAGATGCATTCTTTAAGACCGTGACTTCATACCTAAGGAAAGAGCCTACAGGGATGAATTATGAAGGGCACCAAATGATCGAGGAAGGGCTGATGACTTACAAAAACAGATTGCATATTCCAAACGGTGATGACTTGAAGAGGTTCATAATGGATGAACTGCATAAGAGACAATATACTAGTCACCCGAGATATCAGAAGATGATCATGACCACTAGGAAAAAATTCTATTGGCCTGGGTTAAAGAAATACATAGCTAATTATTTAACTAAGTTCCTAGAATGCCAGCAAGTTAAGGCAGAGCACCGACATCCAGCAGGATTATTACATCCCCTACCGATTCCAGAATGGAAATGGGAAACCATCTCCATGGATTTCATCACCGGATTACCAAAGTCGACCAAGAAAAATGATGCCATCATGGTCATGGTGGAAAAACTGAGTAAGTCTGACCATTTCATCCCTGTTAAGTCAACTTGAAAGGAAATATATATTGCCAACATCTTCATGAAGAATATATTCAAACTGCATGGCATGCCTAAGGAAATTTTATCTGACAGAGATACCAAATTCACTTCAAACTTTTGGAAATCCCTAATGGTCGGTTTCAAGACTAAATTGTTGTTCAGCATAGCCTATCACCCTCAAACTGATGGACAAACAGAAAGAGTAAACCAAATAGTAGAGTACATGCTAAGAATGTGTGTAATGCATTAGCCTAAGAAGTGGGAAGACTACCTGCCATTGGTAGATTTTTCCTACAACAACAGTTATCAGTAATCCTTAAAGATGAGCCCCTTTGAAGCCCTCTATGGTAGACAATGCAAGATCCCAATCAGATGGAGTAATATAGTAGAAATAATTACAATTGGACCTGACATGCTAAAATAAATGGAACAACAAGTAGTGCAGATAAGGAAAAATCTGAAAATTGCTCAGGACCGACAGAAAATTTACGTCGACGGAAAGAGAACTCCCCGAGAGTTCAAAGTCGGAGACCATGTCTATCTCAGAGTTATACCCTAGAAGAGTTCCCTGAGTATGGGAGCCTGTTCCAAGTTGGAACCTTGGTATTTTGGACCCTTTGAATTCATAGATAGAGTGGGACCTATAGCCTATAGGCTAGCACTTCCTCCCCCTGTAAAGGCACATAATGTTTTTCATGTTTCATTATTGAAAAAATATGTACATGATGCTAATCATATAATTGAATGGTCTGTGATCCAGGTGGAACCACAGGGAGAATTCCTACCATAACCCCAATGCATACTAGACAGGAAGGAAACATCACTCAGGAATCAGACCATTTCACAGGTCAAGGTGCAATGGAAACAGTTTTCCCCAAATGAGGCTACGTGGGAAATGGAAGATGCCATGAGGTAGACATTTCTGATTTTGTTTACTCTTGTACATACATATAATATTGGTAGATAGAACATCAAGGACGATGATTCCTTTAAGGGGGAGGAAATTGTAACACCCTGTTTCCCCCATTCTGTAAATATAACTTTATTGGCCAGGAAATATGGCAAACTCAAAGTGTGAATGTTTGATTTGGTGAACCTTTGTATAAAGGTCGATTAATGTAAATCCTATTATTTTGATGGATAATGGAAACGTGTTGCATGACTATTGAGAGAGGAGATGTGCTAAGAAAGAGAGACAACGACTGATAATAAAAAGGTGGTGTAAGGAACCCAGAATGGTTGTGATAACCTCCATTGAACTAGTACCATACTAGAGTTAATGTTTCTCATATTAGAACAACCCTCTTCCCAAAAGTGAATTCCCGTCGGGTTGGTAGGTGGGAAGGGCCTCCTCAAGAGTTAATGAGGAATGGGGAAGACTGCCAATGGGATGGATTCTGGACCTGACCACATATGGGGGGATTCGATCCACATGCAACCTTGCCGAGGGCAAGAAGGGAAGCGTTGTGGACAGGGGGGTAGCCTGCAAAGAGGCAGAGACGAGAGCAAAAACTCTCGGATCCGACTAAGGATTGAAAGCAAAAACAATGAGTTCTGATAATAGGGAATAGAGACAGAGCCAGGAGAAGGAGAGTAACCTTCATCCTCATCTATTCTTGTATTGGGAGAAGGAGAGTAACCTTCATCCCCAACTTCTGTTGAGTTGGAAGTATGAGACTGAGTCTCAGAGCATCATGGCCTAATATCGGGGGTGGCCAGTGATAAATCCATTGGGAGGGACTGAGCCTATGGTTGGGTGGAAACGAGCACCCCTCTTAGAAGTTGCATCATGCCTAGTGGTTCTGATAAGTGTTTTAGGCCTTGTATTTTGAATTGAATATCATGGATACATGCTCATGTTTATACGCCCATACACATTTTATGTATGCTATGATTTCCTGTTAATTTAGACTGGAAATAATGAATGCATGTGTATACTTATATGCCACAGTTGGTTTCTGTATAAAATGAGAAATTCCAGAGCATGAGTTTGTTCCACCGAGAATCATCCCATCTGCCTGATTATCTTGGTGTTCTGGCTAATCCCTCGAAGGCACCTCCCCTAGGGAATTGCATCTTGTCATAGAGTCGGAGTAAGCTCCTTGCTATGGCTACCTCTACAGTAAACTCATGACAATACCCTGCCCCGCTGTTATAGATCATAAATTGGTGAGTTAGGAAGGCACTTCATTCAGGTCAGTAGCCAAGGGACTTTCAAAGGTACCCAAGCCCTTATCCAAAAAACTGACTAAAATTAGGGATAATTTCCCAAAAACCATCTAAAGGTTCATGTGATCTGAGTCTAAAAATCCTGTGCAAGAAGGAGTTAGCTCTCGAAGGTTTCAGAGTCGTGGGAGTTTGAAGCTCTGAGAAATTTAATTTCATACCTAAGTTCAGAAAGGATAGAGAATCCAACTATCAAAAGGGAGTATCCTTTCGTTTGGTAGATGAATGGACGAGATCCTTTCGGAAGTATACCAGGTCTATTAGGATGAATGGATCTATAGGAGGAGCGTGGGAGTTAACGCCTTGACCCCTTCAGTCTTTGCAAGTAGCGATGGAATCAGGACCATAGATCCCAGGATCCATCGGGAGATACCTTGACCATCGATCTCAACCCTTGTGTAGGTGGGATAGTGGACTCGTCAAATCTTGAAAGTCCCGATGTAATCAAAACCGTTGATCGAAAGGGACACATGGAAGGAGATCGACATTTCACTGACTTGCACATC
>JASDQU010102376.1:254902-274414 GCA_032191745.1 Picea mariana
GCCATGATGGACTAGACGATTCCAAAAACATTGAAGAATATTAGAGGATTTCTAGGTTTGAAAGGTTACTACTGCAAGTTTGTTCGACACTATGGAAGAATAGTAGCACATTTAATGGAACTAACTAATAAGGATGCATTTTCATGGACTCCAGAGGCAACTAAAGATTTTGAACAACTTAAAGAGGTGATGTGAAAAGTTCTTGTCTTGACCACTCCATACTTCACAAAAACCTTTATTTTGGAATGTGATGCCTCGGGAAATGGAATTGGTGTTGTCCTAATGCAAGAAGGAAGGTCCCTAGCTTTTGAAAGTTGACCACTCAAGGGAAAGGACTTACACAAACCCATTTATGAGAAATAAATGATGGAAATACTACATGCATTGAAGAAATGGCGTCCTTACCTAATAGGTAGGCACTTCAAGGCCAAAACAAATCATGATAGTCTTACATACTTTTTTGGAACAAAGACTATCTTCATAAGAACAACAAAAATGGGTAACCAAGATATTGGGTTATGATTTTGAAATCGTCTATAAAAAAGGGAAGCAAAATGTTGTGGCAGATGCACTCTCAAGGAAGGATGAATATGTTGAGGCCTTTCTCTATGTTATCTCAATCATCCAACCTGATTGGATAATAGAAGCAAGGGATGAATGGAAGAATGACGAAAAAGTGTGGATTCTCATTCAAAGGTTGCAGCAGGATTCCAGTACATCAGATACATTTACATAGAAAAATGATTCACTATGGTACAAATGTTGCTTTTATTTATGTAAGAAATCTCAACACAAACAAAATGTACTATTGGAATTGCACACCTCTCTAGTAGGAAGGCACTCGGGATTTTTAAAAACCTACCATAGGGTCAAGAAGGATTTTTTTTGGGATGGCCTTAAACATGATTTTCAAAGGTTTGTGGCGGAAGGTTTAGTTTGCCAACAAAATAAGGTGGAAACAATTAAGACCCCAGGCCTTTTACAACCATTAGCCATCCCAATTTAGCATTGGGAGGAGGTTTCGATGGATTTCATCACAGGGTTACCGAAGTCTGAAGGAAAGAGTGTCATCATGGTGATTGTTGATAGACTGACCAAGTACGCACACTTTTGTGCACTCTCTCATCCCTTCAAAGATAGTATAGTTTCCACCGCATTCATGGAGACAGTTCAAAAGCTACATGACAGCCCAAAGATTATTGTAGGTGACAGAGATCCCATCTTCACTGGAAATTTTTAGACAAAATTATTTTCTTGTTTGGGTACTCAATTGGCTCATAGCTCATCCTATCATCCTCAATCTGATGGACAAACTAAGATAGTGAACAAATGTTGGAAGGCTACCTTCGTTTCTTTGTATATGATAAAAAAACACAATAGTAAAATGGTTACCCTTGGCAGAATGGTGGTATAACACTTCCTTTCATACTGCAACAAAAATGACACCATTTATGGCACTCTATGGATACCACCCTCCTTCCATCACTTCTTCTCTAAAAGAAAAATATAAGGTTCAAGCAGTTCAATATCACATCGAGCATCAACAACAAGTTCTCCAAATATTAAAGAACAACCTAACCATGGCACAAAATCGCATGAAACAACAAGCAGATCAACATCGTAGTGAAATAAGTTTTGAAGTAGGGGATTGGGTGTTTTTAAGACTACAACCATACAAATAGATGTCCCTCAAGCAAGCCAAGAAGGATAATAAATTATCACCAAATTACTATGGCCCTTATAAGGTGTTGCAAATGATTGGTACTATAGCATACAAATTGGAGTTGCCTGCATCTTCACAAGTACACCCAGTTTTCCATGTTTCATGCTTAAAGAAGGTTATAGGTGACAAGATCCCAGTTCAAACTATATTGCCAGAACTTGATGAGGAAGGAAAAATAATATTGGATCCTAAAACCATCATTGACACAAGAATTCACCAGCTGAGGAATAGATCCATTTCAGAGTATCTCATTAAATGGAGGAAACTATTGGCTGAAGATTCCACTTGGGAAGATGGGTCTTTTATACAGAAGCATCCAGAGTTACGCAAGCGTTGCAGACAACACTTGTCTCAAGGGGAGGGTAATGTTAAGCCCTAAATAGTGGCTCATTACCCCTTAATTAGGGCATATTATCATTAGTAATGTTATTTTATTTATGTTGACTTTAGTCCATTAGTTGTAATTATACCTCCTAGTATCCTATATATACCAAGGAGACATTTTCATTTTGAATCATCTTGTAATTGTACATTTATGTGGGAATAAGGAGGTTTCCCCCTCGAAGAGGCTTATTATATGAGTTTCTCTCTTTTTCAAGGTGTTGACTACTTATTCTAAGGTTTTTCTATGCTATATTGATATTTGGCTCTTAACACTAGTACATATGTGAGCTCCATTGATATATCTTATGATGTGTTGTTAGAGACATATTTGTTGGATATCTTGGTGTATGAATTTGGCATGTGATTGAGCTACATATTGGGACATGTAGTTGATGAGTTGATGAGGTGATTATCTTGTACATCATTGATGAGTCATAGCTTGATCTATAGTTGATGCGTGATTGGTACATATTTGGTACATTGTTAGAGTAACTTGCTAGAAGTATGACTGGCACATGGTTTATGGTTGATATGGCATACATGTATGGGAACACATCTTGATTGTAGTTTATCTTGTTGAGGTTTGGTGCATGGTTGATGAACTTGATTTGGTACATGATGTATGGGATGATATAGTTGAGACACTTGTTATGGTGCTTGGTTAATATATTGATGGTTGAGATACATGGTTGTGGCACTTGGTTCATGGTAGAGGTGTATCACGAGTGATATGACACTTGTTTGAGGCACATGGTTGGCATGACAGTAGAGGCATATGGTTGGTAAATAGTTAGCACATGTTCTTGGCATATTGTTGATACACTCCATTGATGATATCTTATGGTATATTGTATGGTATTGATGTACATGGTTGATGTACATGGGTGTTGTGCATGGTTGGCACACAATAAAAAACATGATGTACATGGTTGATGTTTTTTTCATGATTCTTTATTCATTGTTGACATATATTTTTCTTCATGATGTATGGTATGGAACGACTTTGATGCATGGAAAAGTCCAAGGATTGTCATAAAAAGAGAAGATAATTCTTGAGCAATTGATCTATGTTCTAGTTGAGAAGTAACATTTGCAACATAAGCATATTGCAGTAGTAGAATATTGTTCATCTTGCAAAGAAGATAGGGGGAGACATACCCACAGGGGGAGTTATTCTTCTTCCCATGATTGGTTGCAACAACATGATTCTAGGAGGAGAAATGATTGGAAGCCATGCCATCAACGTTGCATCAGAGTGATATCCCTTGTCCAAAGAGGGAGAGATTATTCAGAAGAAGCTCAAAAGAATCCAGAAAAGGGGAGAAATCACAAGGAGAGTTCAGGCAGGGGGAGCAACCCCAAGGACATAACTACCCTTTTCCATTGATTTCAAAGGGGAAGAGATAGTCACATTGATGTGGTGAGATGAACATTGATGAGGAGCGATGATCACATAGGGAGCATGAGTATTTCCATGTCCAAGTGTTGCCATGAATGATTGGTGTTGACATCAATGTTGGTGTTTCCATCAATGCCAAAGGGGGAGATTGTTGTACTATGTTGTCATTGATTTCAAAGGATTGATGTCAAAGGGTTGATGTCAAGTATTGTCATAGTGATGTGTTTGTATCATTGATATATTGATTATTGATTATATGGTCATTGATTTAATTTTTGTCAAAGGGTTGATGTGTTGATATTAAAGGGAGTTGTATCATTGATTTCATGTCATGGTTGATAGGAAGAACCAAATGGACAAACTCCAAAGAGGTCCCATTATGGTGAAATCCCTCACAAGAAGACACTTTGTGAATTCCAAATGGTTAGGTGGTTGAGTATCCCAGTAGTGTGGTTGGGGAACCCAAGTTTGATTGAGGAATAATGTAATGAAGATTAGTGAATTTGCAGGAGAAACTATTCCAGATGGATAGAATATGTCATTCCATTTCCAGTGATATTGGAACGTCACATAACTCCTCACGTTTAGAGAGTTATGGCCATGTGAAGTTGGAGAACTCTCATAAGTTATCTAGAAGCCTCTAGAAGGTCAAACAAGTCAAATTATTCTAGAAGATCCTAGAAGAAGTTGACCATTCAAAGTGGTTAGTCATGGGTTAAGTGGTTGCAACAAGAAAACAATTAAAAACAAATTAGTTGCAACTATAAGTGGAGAGGTTACTATTTGTGGATAAAGTGGTTAAGTGGACAAAGTGGCTAAGTGGATACTTCTAGAGGAAGCTACTTGGAGAGTATAAATAAGAGAGAAAGGGTCTCCCGTTAGTATTCTATTGAGAATATTGAATATCTACAAGTTACTGAGGTAACCAAAGGATATCTAAGGAGAATTGCATAGGGAAGGTGAAGTAAAGAAGGTTGAAATTCAAGGGAGGATAAAGACTTTTGATGATGCTTTCTAAGGTATGTTATTTACAATCTATCTCACCATTTTCACAATAACATTTTTTCTAGAATGATTAAGATATCAAAATATAGAGGATATTGAGACAACAATCCAATTAATTGTGATAAAAATTTCAACTTGTGGGTCATTGTAGTTTGGTGGTTACACTCTGTGGAAAATAGGGTTTGTGGCTAGTCCTGAAACTAGGCTAAAACATGTGTTCCAGGTAAAAACATCATAACTTCTTCATAAAAGATCCAAATTCAATAAGACCAAATGAATTTGTTAGAATACACTCTTTAGTGTGTTTTGTACCATTTTAAGATCCGTATAGAAAATATTCCACGCATGATATGCTCTACAAGTTCTCTCTTTAGAATAAGATAATGTTCAACAAGGTCTTCCATTTTTGCTATAACTCCTTTTCTGTGAGGTTCTAAGCAATGAAACACAGAGGAATTGTAGATAAGTTATTGAATAACATTGTATACCATTTTTATACCTTTATTCATTACAGGTACAATGTTATGATTGTCGCAAGTTAGGGTTTTTGACTAATACAAAATTAGTCATGTGAGACAAAAGTAAAGTTTGATGAAAATGCTAGTCTCTCGTTGTTTAAGTTAAGGAAGGTTTGTAGGTATGTTATCACATACACCAATTCTGTTACAAATTTATAGATCATATTTGGATGATGAGATTGATGAGACAGGTTGAGGTGATAGGTTGTGCATATTTGATGCACTTGTGTTGGTATAGACTGTTGGTACAGTTTGACATATTGATTTCTATCTACAAGTTGGGTCTTGTACTTGAGGGTTGGATTCCTCACATCTCGGTTGGTGTTGAGATACACAAGCTGGGTATTGCATTGAGAGTTGGTTCTCTCTTGGAGTTGGTGTAGATAAAACCCAAGGATTTTAGTCTGTAATACAAAAGAAACTTATACATATATATGGTGTTCCTTGTGTTCTTTATTGTGATGGTGCATAGCTCTTTATTGTTATTGTATGTCATTAATATATATTTACATGCAAGCAACTAAGTATGAATAGAATTAATAAGTAATTATGTTGTGAATGGTTCTTGCTAAATAAAGTTTTGTGAGAAGTGTAAAATATCCCTCACACTGATTCACCCCCCACTCTAAGTGTGATCAGTGTGTCCAACAAGAAGTTCATTCATCTTCACATGGTTGGCCTAGTTCATGGTCGTGCTCTTTATATTCATCGTCTGTGTCGTTCAAAACCAACATCATGCCAATTAGGCCCATGATTTTTGCCATGGAAAGAAGAAGGCGACATATGATATTTCATATTTAAATAATGATTTCGTACTAATATTCTTTATGGAGAAAAAAAGTACTTAGATGAGAGAGAAAAACAAAGACAAGAAATAACTGATATTGAAGCTTATGCAATTAATCAAGTACTTCCTTATCGATGTTATTGCATGCCCTCGCAGTACTAGATGTGTGGACATGTGTCTTGAATGAGTTTTAAAGGAAACATATAAATTACATTGTACTAGGGATAGACATGATGGGAAACAATGACCTATGAATGGGGCCAGCATTGAAATTTTTTCAAAATGTTTCTGTATGAATTGAAATTTGACATGGATAGATTGTTCACATTCCTTGACGATATGGGAGGGTTTCTAGACTCAAATATCACTCACACACCCACTCTATATATCGACCGATCTTTTCCTTGTTTCGTTTTAATTTTATCAGTCTAATTTTAAAGGAAACAACTATTAAAAGACATTGTACTAGGGCTAGAGTACATGATGGGCAACAATGACCTGTGAATGGGGCCAATGTTGAAATTTTTTCAAAATGTTTTTGTATGCACCTAAATTTGACATGGATAGACTGTTCGCATGTCTTGACGATATGGGAGGATTTCCAGACTCAAATATCACTCACACACCCACTCTTTATATTCATAGTCTGTGTCGTTCAAAACCAACATCATGCTAGTTAGGCCCATGATTTTGGTTGTGGAAAGAAGAAGGTGGTAGATGATATTTTGTATTTAAATAATGATTTCGTACTAAAATTCTTTATGGAGCAAAAAAGTACTTAGATGAGAGAAAAAAACAAAGACAAGAAATAATTGATATTGAAGCTTGTGCGATTAATCAAGTACTTCTTTATTAACGTTATTGCATGCCCTTGGAGTACTAGATGCAGGGACGTGCATATCGGTCAAATTTTAAAGGAAACAACTAAAAGACATTGCAATAGGGATAGACATGATGCGAAACAATGACTAGTGAATGGGGCCAACGTTGAAATTTTTTCAAAATGTTTCTATATGCAAAATTTGACATGGATAGATTGTTCACATGCCTTAACTATATGGGAGGGTTTCTAGACTCAAAGATCACTGACACACCGACTCTTTATATTCATCGTCTATGTCATTTAAAACGAACATCATGCTAATTAGGCCCATGATTTTGGTCGTGGCAAGAAGAAGGCGATAGATGAGATTTCATATTTAAATAATGATTTCGTACTAATATCATTTATGGAGCAAAAAAGTACTAAGATGAGAGAAAAAAACAAAGACAATAAATAATTGATATTGAAGCTTGTGCGATTAATCAAGTACTTCTTTATCAACGTTATTGTATTACATTGCATTATTAAATGCGAGGATGTGCATATCAATCAAATTTTACAGGAAACAACTAAAAGACATTGTACTAGGGCTAGAGTACATGATGGGAAACAATGACATGTGAATGGGGCGAACGTTGAAATTTTTTGAAAATGTTTATGTATACAATGAAATTTGACATGGATAGATTGTTCGCATGCCTTGATGATATGGAGGGGTTTCTAGACTCAAATATCATTCACAAACCCACTCTATATATCGACCAATATCGTCCTCGTTTCATTTTAATTTTCTCATACTAATGTGATGCATGGAACTGCCAACATACCCATCATCATGGTTGTGCTCTTTATATTCATCGTTTGGGTCATTCAAAACCAACATCATGCCAATTAGGCCCATGATTTTGATTGTGGCAAGAAGAAGTAAGTAGATGAGGTTTCCTATTGAAATAATGATTTCATACAAGAAATAATTGATATTGAAGTTTGTGCGATTAATCAAGTACTTCTTTATCGATGTTATTGCATCATGCCCTTGCAGTACTAGATGCAGGGATGTGTGTCTGGGTGTTTCTTAAATAACGATTATTTGTTTTTATTTAATAATATAACAATATTATAACAAGGTAAACTAGATGTAAATCAAATAAAGTATAAAATCCTGCAAGTACATAAGATAAGTAGGGCATTCCAAGATCCCATAATGCATATAACAAATTCAAAATTTAGTCAACATAACAAGTAGTACACAATTAAAACATAATAACAAGTACATGTAATCCTTATCTTATTGAAGTCCAAGAACTTATCCAACAATTCTCTAGAATCCCATAATCATGTCATGCTAACTGAGCCTTTTGAAAGCAATCTTCAAGATTGTAGATTTCAAACATCTCAAACTCCTTCTAAAATGGCACAATTAACCTGAAATCGAACTATTGTTTATCACTTTGAGTTAAATAGTATAGTTGTTGAACTCTTACATACAAATATTTAATTTTTTTTATATATTTTTGTCAAGTGTGCTACCGATATTGTTGTTCTTTCTGATAGTTGACGTTATAGAATTTATCCTCGATAGAGGCTTTGAAACCATCCGATGTCATTGCTTGGCCAGTAGTATTTGTTTTCTATCAAAGATGATATAAATTCTCCCACTGTAACAAACCTTCTTTGTGCATTGAAAACTCTAAGGAAGAAATATTCTCTTAATATATGTATCATCAACATTATTCACAGTAATAATAAGGAAAAACAAGCACCACTGAATATGAAAAAGGATGAGCAAAGGGCATCCTTGAATTGTTGAAATGCCTTAGTTATTGTAACATTCCATGATTAATGCTAATGATTGGAGAGTTGATGAAGTGGTTGAGCATTGTGAGATAAATGCCAAAGACATATATTTCTTTGTTGTAGGGTATACATATAATAATTTAACAAAACCAACATACAACAAATATACAATCATGCTTACTAATAGTAGTGGGAAAATCACTAATTATAATCAAGTGAAATATAGACTACACAAAATTATAATCAAAGTGAAATATGGGGGGTGGCTTCGACAAGAAGGAGACTATATAAGAAACCTCTAGGGAATATAACAACCATGAGGTAGTAAAAATATTTCAACAATATGATTAGATAGTTTACTTTGAAAAATTGTAGGGATATGATGACAGAATAACACTTGAGTTTGCATAGAATTTTTAGAATGTTAGAGATCATGAATATATAACAACAATAAGAGGGATGGAAATGCAAATAAATGAGGAATTTTTGTCTTGGGAGGAATTTGTGAGCATATATAGATAAAAAAAAATTGGCCTCTTAGTAGATTTTTAAGGAGCCTATTCAAGATAAGAGTACATTGAGAAAGAATAATGTTGCGAGGGAAGAGGCCTCAGAAAGAAGAAATTACCGTAAAAGGATAAAGGTAGAATATGAGGATAAATAAGTTTCTTCCACATTAATAAAGATGGAGACCCTAAAGAATAGTCCTTTGAATATCAAGGAGAAGACTCTATCTATAGGAAAGGGTGGATATACGTCTAAAAGGGAAAGAAAAAGGTCTCAAATATCCCCCAAAATGATCACACCTATATGTACCATTGTATTAGACTTGGAGGAAATTTATATCTGTACCAAGAGCCCATCAGAGACACAAGTAGAGGATAATTCAGTAACCCCGTAGATAGATCTTGGGATTCATCTCATCTTGAGTGAACAGAGGTAACAATGGGTGATCCCCTTAACTGGAAGATCCTAGTAGAGGCAAAGAGAATAAAGCTGGAGGAATTTATAGGAAAGAGTAGTATATATGACATAGAAGGTGGAATTCAAAGGTGACAACAAAGGTGAATGATGAAAGTGAAGATGAATATGAATTAGAAGCCACAACAAAATAACTAGAAGAGGAGTGCACTAAAAATAAAGAATGATAAGAGACATAACAAATTTTTGAGGCAAGCCCAAACTTTAAACCCCTATGTATGGAGAAAACCTGGACCTTGAAGAAATGATTGAATATATAGGGGAGATGGAGAAATTATTTGAGTGTTGAAAATATTGAGGATATAAAAAAGGTAATGTTTACATGTAAACAATTGAAGAGTCATGCATCTTTGTGGTGGAAGAAGTTGCAATTGTATAGATAAATTAAGGGGAATGAAAATATCATAAGATGGGATAAAATGGCATTGATAGGTAAACTTTTGCATGGAGATTACTCTCTAAATTTATTGAGAAGATTGTAAAATTTGAAGAAGATGGGGATGTTATTAAATGATTATGCCTAATAATTCTATATGTCATTCATTAGTTCAAGAGTAAGTGAATAAATCCCTAAATTTATTGCAAGTATGTAAATGATTTTTGTTTTTCTATTCAATATGAATTTAATGCGTTGAATATTCATTTAGTGGTAGAGGTTTATCGATTAGACTTAAGTATTGAAGAGAATTTGGATAGAAAGTAGCATACATTGAAGAAGAAAAGAATAAGTGGATAGAAAATTATAGTTAAGAGAGAAGAGAGGTGAATATGAAACCAATTCCATCATAGTAAATCATATTGTTGGAAGAACATATAATGATGATAGAGGGAAAGGATCAAAGAGAGGTAGAATTACATGTGGAATATTTGAAGAAATGTGTTTTATATGTGGAGGGGATGGACATAGAGCATATAAATATCCAAAATCACATAAAGAGGTAAGAAGACAAGAGGAAAGAACATATGTTGTTGAAGAATTGTAATTAATAGTAGAAGAAGAAATTACTAAAGTGAAATCAAAGAACGGAGAAAACTTAATGATGAGAAGAGTAATATTCCATCTAGAGAAGGAGATTTCAAAATAGATAGACTAGAGGAAGAGTATCTTTAATATTAAATTCACATTAAATGAAAAGAAAAATGTATCTTTTAATTTGATTGCAAAAGAGATAGACTAGGGGAAGAGTATCTTTAAGATTAAATTCACATTAAATGAAAAGTAAAATGTATCTTTTAATTTGATTGTAGATGGTGGTAGAAATCAAATCTTGTTTCTCCCAAAGTAGTGCATAAGTTGAATTTGAAGTGCACGAAACACCCAAATTTATACAAAGTATGTTTGAAAAACTTTGATAATTAATATAAATACAAATAAATGAAAAGAAAATAAAGAAAGGATCAAACTTTGAAATTCTATGTACATTTTTGTACAACTATTGTTACATTGTGAAAAGCGATTTCCATGTTTTTTCCAATGCTCTCCCACTTGGAAATCACATTGAACAAGTGTAAATGCCAAGAATGTATCTACACAAGACAAACTTCACTCCATTGATTTCCTTGTTAGTTCTTATGTTGCATCACCTTTGGTCTACACTTTATCAATTTCATTACACCTACTTCCTCTATTTCCATCACAATGTGGTACTCCACATCAATATGCTTATGATTAGAACTATAATTTGGCTTCTTATTCATTACAATGGTGCTTTGGCTATCACATCCAATTTCTAAACTAGCATATTTGATAGAAAGATTGTTTCATAATCTCAATAACCAAAATGCGTCTTTGATAACTTTTGTTGCAACAACATATCGTTCCTTTGAACTAGAAGAGGCGATGATGGTTTGTGTCTTACTCATCAACCTCACTACTCATTGGAACAAATATAATACATGTGAACTTGTGGACATTTTATTGTCCACGTATCCAACCAAATATTCATCAACAAACCCATGTAAGTCAAAACTATCATCACCTTGATCTTGATAACTAAGGCATAGTCGTTGGCTCCTTATACATACCCTAATATTATTTTAACAACCATTCAATTTTCCTTTCTTGGATCAAATATAAATATGCTCCATGTTCCCACTAAAGAAGGTGTAATTCATTGCTACATGACCTCAAGAGGGTTTATCCTCATTTCCCTAGTAACTTGCAAGCCTCCATGTTTAGGGACCAATTGTGCAAGAATTAATTGAGGAGGGTCAATTGTGCAAGATATTTTGATCATCTTTGTACTCTATGAGACCTCTATTGGCCATGATTAATATAATTATGTTGGGATTTGTGTAATTTATTGATTATGAAATGATTTGGATGATTGAGTGGATGATTGATTGGGTTTCCTTTGTAGAATTTTGTTACTTCAACAGAAATCCCACACTCACACCCAACACACCTGACCTATGAACCATTATCCTCAAACTAATACCTCACCAAAAGTGAAATTATCTCTACATCATATATTATAGATACATGGATGTTGATGAGATCCTTAGGCATGGCTTCCTCAACTCTGATCCATAAATGGGTGAGTATCTCTTCCTCTACTCACTATGATAAAATATTCCCAAGATGCTTTGACTGGATTCCTTTCCAAGGAATCAAAAAATAATATTTTTATCAGGACATGGTGGGCCAAGGCCTCTTCCTTTCCCTCCTTCACCTTAGTGCTCATCTTTGTTGAGGACTAGAGTAAGAAAAATGGAATACTGAGGTTTTCCATAGGCCTTTGGTGAAATAGTCTACTTAACCGTTGAAGGAATCTAAAGTGATAGACATACACCATACTTAGCATTCCTTCATATGTAATATACTTTAAGTGGTTGTAGGCCACCTCATCCAAGGATTTAGGAAACCTTTCCCTTTTCACTCCATTTTTGTTCTCCTTAGGATCCTCTTATCTTAGGAATAATAATGTTTTATCATCTGTAGTAGGGTGTTTATCCTCTTTATCCAATGGAACCTCCATTGGGAGTCCTTATACCCTATTGATAACATGTTCATTCACTTGTATATCTAGTCCCTTCACATAGGTGATATATTCTTGGTTTTTGATGTTATGGAAATTAAATTCAAATTCCAAGGCTACCCTATCATTAGAAACTTGTAGCTTATTGAAATACTCCAACCAATTGGATTGCTAGAAAATTTTCACCAGCTTAGGGTTATTGTATACCCTTGATGTTTCTATAGGTTCTCTTCTTGAACTCACCTTCCATATTGTAGTGTTATACATTGGATGATTGTGTGATTGAATTTATAGGTTAAATCATGGTGGAAACAACTTGTACTTCAATACCCCAAATTTTGGAATAGATGGTACTAAACAATGTCTTAATACTCAACTTGGGAAACATGTATTGGTGATGCTACAAGTCTAGGATTGAAAGTGTTGGCCCTTGACCAGGTTTTGGGAAATTCTTGGTCATGTTGACCTATTTTGGGACTTCGACAGCCTGTCAAAGACGAAGCGCAAGACGAAGCAAGGATCGCAGGATCTCGGCCACTTTTTGGGTCCTTTTTTGGATTTGGGAATATGTAATGGGTATGGGATGTCGGCCCATGGGTTTACCCATGATTAGGCCTATTTTCCAAAGTATAAATAGATGTCTAGGCAATGTAATTAGGGGAAGAGGCATCTATGTGATGTAAGGCTGATAATCTAAGTGCAAGTACGATTTGTAGATTCTCTGTGCATATTGTGAGAGACTCTAAAGCTAAGTGCAAGTGGTTGTAATAGACTGTGAAAGGATTTGTGCTAGACTTAGCTCAGGAAGGAGGATCTGGAGAGGTGCGCGTAGATCTCCTATACTATGCGGACTAGGGTTTGTGTGGATCTGTGCATGTAGATGATCAATTGAAGCTAATAAAGAAGAAGAGTTGGTGGACGTAGCCCCAGGGTGGGGGTGAACCACGTAAATACTGTGTTATTCTTCTCTGTGTGATGTGTTGATGTATTTATGTGTTAATTGCTAAGTGATTGATATAGATATATAGATAGATCTGTTTATGCTTTGTGCTTATGATGAATTTGGATGTTAGATATGATATGGGTAAATGTGCTTAGTGCTTGAATCTGCCAGATTTGACCCATTTATTTATGCTAAGTGCTTAAATACATTAGATCAGGGTGAATGTTGCGATGCTCTGTTTTATCTGTGAAGTAGAAATTGGTTAAATAATAACAAACTGACAGTGCTAAGTGCTCTATTAAGTATTATAATCAGAGATATGTGTCCCAGCTAAGGTTGCAGACACCTGAGTCCTGCAACCACCCTTGCCTCTACCTTGGGTGAGACTTCATCTGCTTCGCAGGTGTTGCCAAAAGGGTCGGTAGTGAGGGTTTTGTTGGTGCTATGTTGTAGCGTTGAACCCTGGGTCTGCCCCTATGCCAACAAATGGTTCTGTTGCCAGGACCTGAAACTGTGATTGCTGGGAACTGAGGAAGAAGAATTTTTGTGCAAGGATCCAACCTGAAATTGTGAAATCTCTGTGCGTAGATCTGTTTCTCTAGTGTGCAGTAATCTACTTAGTTTGAAAATCTCTGTGTTAAGGAAAATAAGTCCGATCTGAAGAAAAGAGGTAAGATCTAAAAGCTTTGTGCTCTGAGAAAGGTAAAAGTGAGATTTTTTTATTAAAAGAGGTAATATATGAAAGCTCTGTGCTCTAAAAAAGGTAAGAATATTGAAAAGTTCTAGATTTGAAAGCTTTGTGCTCTGTAGAAGTAAGATAAGTGGAAATTTTTGTTTCAATAGTATGGATCTAGGTATGTTTGATAGATTCTATCCTAGCTTGAAAACTAGGGTATTAATAGATGAAAGAAGATTTGGTATGAATAGATCTGATAAGAATAGTGAAAAACATGTTATACCTATGCATAGAAAGAATGTTTGGACTAATAAATGTATGCAGGACCCTAGAAATAAATGTTTACAGGTTAGCTACCATGATCCTATAACGTAGTGCAGAAAAGTTTGGGGATCATTTAAAAAAAAGAGAGGATTAACCCTCTATTACAGTTGTAGAAAACTGAGACATCTTGCTAGGGAATGCCCTGGGAGAAGACCCAATTGTCTTTGTTGCAAAGTTATGTACCATGAAGTATTGGATTATCTTAGAATGATTGCCAAGCTTGAATAAATAAACATGAGACAAGAAAACCCTAAGGTAGATCCATAAACTAAGATTATGACAGAATCAGAGAAAGTATTGCTACAGATAAAAGAAACCCTAAATGACCATCGACATGTCAGAGTATCAGAGATCTTCAAAAAAAAGAAATGCCTTGAACCGAGAATAGGAGACTTCGACATTGACTGTGTTATAGATAAGGAAACACAAGTGAATATCATGACAGAAAGAACTAGGGAAGCTTTAGGGAGGCCTACTATGATTCCTTCCTAATTAGGAGGAATAGGAATATTCAAAGGAAAGTTGATAAACCTATGTGGAAAGCTCACCCGAATACCTATGAATGCCAATGGAACTTCGACAGAGGAATATTTTGCGATTATTAGATTTATTGAGAACAGTGCCCCATTTACCATGCTACTAGGAAAATCTTGGATTGAAAGAGATCAGGCCAGAAGGCAAGAAGAAGAAGAAGTTTTAGAGCAGAAGAAGCAAGAAGTAAAAGAATACATGACTAGAAGGATCACAAACTTGATTGCAGAACATAAGAACAGATCGAATCTATTTAACACCAGAGGCCTGGATGTTGAATTTGCAAGAACACTTGAAGACCCACAGAAGATTGAAGTACCTATTCCATGTAAATAAGAAGGATCACCTTCGAATCTTAGGAAAGAATCTCAACAACGTGAAGTACCTATGCCAAAAGAAGATACAAATCAGAATGGAAAAATGCCTACCAAGACAAAGCTCATTGGGAAGAAGGCTAGAAAGCTAAGTAAGAAGAGAGATAAGATTGACAAGTTGCATAAGGTTCCAGAGGAAACTTCACAGAAGGGAAATTTGCAAAATTGGAGCTTCGTCGGGATATCAGAACAGTGACACATGGCACTTCGCCATGAAGAAGCAATATAATCGTTGGGGACATTATAACCATTAGACCAATGCTCTGAACGGGTAGAAAGACATTTATGGATAGAAAGCTCGCCATCCGACCATAGGGACTGTGCCATAACAGACAAAACAGAGTTAATGAAGGATTCATACCCATTGCAAGTGACCCATTGCTGAGTTACCTATTTATCTCGTCACGCCATGCACCGAGAACACTTTTTCCAATCATGAATTTGATCTCACAGACTTATTGATTTTACATAGTGGTCATTACGCTATTGCCCTCTATCCTATTATTGTGTCTAATTTACCCTCCAAACCCAAGATTGTTAACCCCGAGTGTGTATGTCGGATGAGTTGAGCGTTGCAGGGAAAATTGTTGAAGAAGTTTTGATCGACCTCATGACTGAGAGAGCCATGTCGATGTCTACAGGTGTACAAACATTGTCGACAAGAGGGCTGTCAGCCTCTCCGTCCACTGCTCGCGGAGCCGGACCATCCCAACCATCTGATGAAAAGTGAACCAAGCACAGGGATGATCTAGCGAATGCCAAATTGATCCCAAGTATATTACCCACCTATATTCCACCTCTAAGCAACGCAATAAATCAAGACAGTGTGCCTCGAGATTTTGAATACACCTTTGTTACAGCGTACCTCCTAAAGGGGATACATGCAGTTTGAGCAGACCAAGATAAGATTGTAGCGTTGAAGTTTAGCGACTTCAACCTTGGAGATAGCAAAGTCTATAACATGCTCACCCCACATAAGTACCTTACCAGAACTAAGGGGAAGAATTCGAAGATAATCCCCCAGTCATGGACAATGAACCTCGCGTAGTCCACCCTGTTGAACGTCATGAAGATTCCTCACTTCGGATGACACCGGGAGGTGAATGCATGTGTCAAGATGTTGTTGTCTTGTTACCATGGAGGCTATTTGTGGTTAAACTGCCATATAACGGTTGATCCGACGTTGATCAATCAAATCAAGGGCTTGAGTATGCAAGGACCCGATCCACAAGAGTTTTACCCTAGAAAATCCATGGATCGCACTCTAGCACAGAAGATCAAAGACACTTATGGCGATGCCAAGAAGGGTACGTGAAGATACAAGGTAGCTTCTATCTAGAGTGGCACAGTGCACCTTTCATGTCAATTGATTGTAGGGAAGTTAGTGCGAAAGAATCGACCCACCTAAGTCACCGGTTTTGTAGTCGATCTCGCAGGGAAGTGCGTGGAAGGCCTTCAGATGAACTGGGYGAAGTACCTGGTGAACCAATTGGAACTCAACTATAGAGAAGCACATGATCAAGGATACAAATTTCATTTCAGTTGGCTCTTGATCCTTGTAGATTTTATTTMCTGGGAGATGCCGGAAGGTACGACCTTCCCGGACATCGAGCCTTTTAAACCACTGGCCGTGAAGTTCAGTACACTTTAGTACTCAAGTGACATGAACAAAYAGTGGTATTCAAATGCTATTTTTTATACCTACTATAATCAGCTGAAGATATCCATACAGTCTGAGCCTTGCATGACTCCAAACACTCTACACCGGTTCTAGCCTTTGATGAAGTTCAACACAGATTGACATTTTATTTACATCACAGTACGCGTCGACGAACACAAGAAATAGATTTAATACTACTACAAGCTGACGAAGGAGGACTTGGAGGAGATCACAAAGGACTGGTTGGAAGACCTCCTTATTCCAGCAGACCCTGTGGAGATATCTGACATCGACATCCCAGAAACAACGCAGGATACACCCAGACCAAGCAGAACAAAGAAGACCGAAGAGGTCCAAGAATTAAACAGTGCATCTGTGAAGACTGCTTCCATATCACCATAATAAGGAGGTGATGGCGAAGAGTTAGATGACAAATAATTTGAACAAAATCAGGGAGACGAGGTTGATCCCCTAAAGAAGAGGAAAGGTTCACCTCTGAAACCTTCCTCCCAGACGAAAGCGAAGGCCACCATGACCAAGATGCAGACTGTTCTCGCCTCCGATGACTTCGATCTCCTCATAGCATCCCTGCAAGATGCTTCGCTAGAAATAGCAGAGAAAAAAGATGCAAAGAAATAGGATATGTATGACCGAATTGAGACTGAACTTCGAGGGGTACAGCAGGCCCTACAGTCCAACCATGCAGTCTCCACTGTGCCCGATGTTATCACTGAAATTTCGTCCACACATGGCGACAAGAACTCTGCATCGTCAAACAGCAATGAAGTCATTCATGGCACTGAATTAATTTCACAGCATTCCAAAGAGGTCAAAAACTATACAAAGTAACCAAAAATTGAAGGGTGCTTTACAGAAGTTTGGTGCGCGCACACGATGAGCGGCTGTTAGCGCAAAAACCCGCGCACTTGCTAAACGGCGCATTTATTGAATTGTTCGGCCTCCCAACCACTTATGGACCAGCTCCCAACCTGATTTGACCATCGAATCTGAGCTGAATCTGCATGGTAGGCTGGTCAAAGACCTAATGAAGCCCTAAAGAGCCCCTTTTCACACTTCAAAGGAGTTACATAATCACCCAATACAATGCTATAAAAAGCCATGAAGAAACATCATTTTCTCAAGGAATTTCATGTAAGGTTATGCTGCCTAGATTGTTTTAAGGACTCACTCCTTGACAATAANACATTGGCACCATTTCATTGAGCTATCCACCTCTACATTGAGTGGATGTGCTAGGAGTTCTTTCACCATCATTCTCATTTTCTTATTGTAAGGAGAGCAAGTTTGTGAGGGCCTCAAGAGCCTTCCATTGGAGAAAGAAGGGACTCATAGTCCCCTTTTTTCATTGTGCTTTGATTTCATCAATAGACCAGCTCAAAAACATTGGTGATATTGGTCTTTTTGTGTTTGTTATTTCTTTATCCATATGCTTCTAATTTTAGTTTGTTTTAATTTAATTCTTGCTTATAGTTTTGTTTTGTTCTCTCTAACTCTTTCCTCTACAGCTGTCATGCTCAGCAAGACTCAACTGGGCATGTAAGCACCCTCAATTTGCTCACCAAGTCAACGAAAAGGGTGAAAACAGATTGGCGACCATACTGGGGAGAAGGTATCAATTCCTCCCTCATTTGGATTTATTTTGCTTTCCTTTTGGTTTCATTAACTTGTAGGTGCACAAACCGGCCTCTGCCGACCTGCTAACCAGTCAATTCAAAAGAGAATTGAGAGAAATCCATCCAGATTTTCTTTCTTGGCCGTTTTTCATAGGTGCACGGGTATTCCACCCCAGAGACGTGCATCGTGTGTGCATGCGCTTTCGTAACAGTTTGTCTATGTGCGCATGCGCTTTCTATCTCAACTTTGATCGCGCGCCTGCGCTTTGTGTGCCTCTGTCTACACTAGAGGCCGCGCATCTGAACTAAATTTCACATTGTAAGGTCTTGGGATGTGGGGAAAGTCATTTTCCTTCTTAAGAATGATGTTATGCATGCTCTAAATACTGCACCACACTTAGACCCCTCAACTTATAAAGGGGATAGTCAAACAAACATAGGCACTTAGGTGGATAAAAATCAATTTCCCTTATTTGCTTTTTTCCACGTGGATGGCTTGCTTTGATTTACAATCTAAGGTGAACATCAATTTTAATCACATATAACTCACATTTGGGACTAGAAATTGAAGTAACAATCCTTGAGTATGTTCTTCTCTTGCGCCTTCAAGCGATCTTGAGAACCAGAAAAAGATTGTGAAAAACAATCTCATCTCCCTTAACAAAATTTCAAAACCTTTAGGAGAGGACAAAGGCCCTTTTGGGACCCCTCTTAGTTTCATTTTTCAAACATATCTTAAATTTGTAACGGGCCCATACATGCCCACATGTCACAAAGGTAGGATAGTGCTTGGAATTTTTCTTTCTTAGATCAAAAAACTAGGAGAGTTTAAAGGTTTGTAACGGGCCCATACATGCCCACATGTTCAATCTAGGATAGTTTCATGCTTTTTCTAGATTAACTCACACATAGGGAGTTAAAGGATAGTAACGGACCCACATGTCCACATGCTAGTTTCCTAGGGCTTTTAAAATT
>JASDQU010102376.1:274514-286358 GCA_032191745.1 Picea mariana
TCTCCTATATATACCATGGAGACATTTTCATTTTGAATCATCTTGTACTTGAACATTTAAGTGGGGTAAAAGGAGGTTTATCCCTTGAAGAGGCTTATTATCTGAAATTATCTCTTTTTCAAGGAGTTGAGTACTGTTTCTGAGGTTTTTCTATGCTATATTGATATTTGGTTCTTAACATGACTAATTTTGGATTAGTCAACAACCCTAACTTGCAACAATCATAACTATGTACCTATAATGCATAAAGGTACGAAAATAGTACACAATTTTATTCAGTTCCTTTTCTCCAATTCCTCTAGGTTTCAATTCTTGGACCCCCCCATAAAAGGAGTTATACCAAAAATGGCATACCTTTCTGAATTCTGGCTTATTCTAGAGAGAGAATGTTTAGAGAATTCCTTGTATGGAATATTTTTTGTATGGAAATTAAAATTGTACAAAACATACTATAGATTGTATTATAACCAATACATTTGGTCTTACTAAATTTGGATCTTTTATGAAGAATTTATGACATTTTTACCCGAAACGCTTGTTTTAGACTAGCTTCAGGACTAGCCACAAACCCTATTTTACACGAAGTGTAACTACCAAAATACAATGACCCACAAGCTGAATTTTTTATCAAAGTTACTTGGATATGTTTTCTCAACATCCTCTAGATTTCGCTATCTGAATCATTCTAGAAAAACAATTATTGCAAAAATGTTGAGATAACTTGTAAATAACATACCTTAGAAAGAATCATCAAAATATTTTATCCTCCCATGAATTTTGTCCTTCTTTACTTCATCTTCCCTCTGAAATTCATCTTAGATCTCCTTTGGTTACCCTAGTCACTTGTAGATATTCAATATGTTCAGTGGATACTAATGAGAGACCCTTTCTCTCTTATTTATACTCTCCAAGTATATCCCTCTATAAGTATCCACTTAGCCACTTTGTCCACTTAACTTAACCACTTTCCACAAATAGTAATTTCTCCACTCCTAGTTACAACTAACTTTATTATTTAATTAATTTCTTTTGCAACCACTTTGACTTATCCATAAATAGTAAACTTACCACTTCTTGTTTCAACCACTTTATTATTTAAATAATTTCTCTTTGCAACCACTTTGACTACTTTATTATTTAAATAGTTTATCTTTACTCACAACTTCTTGTTGCAACTAAATTTTCTATAATTAGTCAATTCATAACTTCTTTTCCCTTAACTAACTTCTTGTTCACTTAGCCACTTTGTCCACTTAACCACTTTATCCACAAATAGTAAAATCTCCAATTATAGTTGCAACTAATTTATTTTTAATTGTTTTCTTGTTACAACTGCTTAACCCATGACTAACCACTTTGACTGGTCAACTTCTTCTAGGAGCCTCTAGAATAATTTGAGTTCTTTGACCTTCTATAGGCTTCTAGATAACTCATGGGGGTTCTCCAACTTCACATGTACACAACTCTCTAACCGTGAGGAGTTATGTGATGTTCTACATATCACCAGAAACAACATGACATATACTATCCATATGGAATAGTTTCTCCTGTAAATTCACTGATATTCATTACATTATTCCTTAATCAAAATTGGGTTCCCTAACCACACTGCTGGGATACCTAACCATTTGGACTTCACAAAGCGTCTTCTCATGAGGGATTTCACCATAATGGAACCACTTTGAGAAATTTATCCAAGAGCATCTTCTTGTGAGGGATTTCAACATAAGGGGACCACTTTGATAAATTTTTCCAAGAGCGTCTTCCCGTGAGGGATTTCACCATAAGGGGACCAATTTGGAGTTTATCCATTTGGTTATTCCTATCAACCATGACAAGGAAACAATGACCAACCTTTACATCATCCCATCTATAAATCAATCCATGACAATACATCACTATGACACCACTTGACATCTTTTACAACAATTACATCTATGACAACATTGGCCATCACTATGAATCCACTTGACATATTTTACATCAATTACATATATGACAACATAGGCCATCAATCAATACATTAATGATACTATGACAAGCCATCAAATATTTTTTTTGGAAACACAGGTATTCCAATAGAGGACGAACACCTTCAGTAACCAATCACATAACCAGATCAAAGATCAACACACCGATATTTTCACATGGTAAAACCCCTACGGGGAAACATCCACGGCCCCAGCAAACGCGACCACTTGGAGCAATTTATTAATGCAAAGAAAAATATTACAAAGACATTTTACAAGATATTTTCTCACAATCGATCATCGACAAATGACCCTCCATGCTCTTTAAATAGAGATCATGGACCAATTGGTTGTTAAGCCATAGATCAATGGCCATTAAGATCGAGGAGAGTATGAACTGTCAGATCACTCTATGTCGGGAACATATCGTGACTGCTGGATTTCCTAACTACAAATGCATACTAATGCATACTAAAGAAACAAACTAGAAAACACACTTTTACCTAACGAAACAATAGACCAAGTAGATCTTACTAACTCCTAAGTGTCTAAATATCCTAACATCCCTCATTAAGAACAACTTGGGATAGGATTGAAGGATTTACAATGGTGACACAATAGGAGAAGGAAGGAGGCATTAGAGCCTATTCCCCCTTAATGACAACTTCCTGAACTCCTAACATAGATCGAAGTTTGGAAAACTTCGCTTATGTAAGAGACTTTGTGAAAATGTCTACAACTTGATCTTTTGTAGGGAAAAAGAGAATTTCAATAACTTGATCATGAATGGGATTTCTGATGAAGTGCATGTGTAGCTCGATGTGTTTTCTATGCTGATGTTGAACTGGGTCTTTGGCGAGCTTGATGGCACTCTGATTGTCACACCAAAGGTTGGTTGGATGCTAGTGCTGGAATCCAAACTCTGAAAGGATATGTCGAATCCACATGGCTTCCTGACTTTCATTTACCATTTCTCGGTACTCTGCTTCTACCGAAGAAAGTGAAATAGCCTATTGTTTCTTACAGGCCCAAGTGACAGGTCCTGAACCAAGGCTGAAAACATAACCTGCAGTAGACTTCCAATCATCAGGGTCGCTAGCCCAATCTAAATCAGTGAAGCCAACCAATAAAGGAGTCCCCCCTGAACTGTAATGTATCCCAAATTGAACTGTACCATGAACATAGCAAAGTATCCTTTTAGCTGCTTTCCAATGGATTTCATGGGGTGTTTGCATATATCGGGCAACAAGACCAACAACAAAGGAAAGATCAGGATGGGTATGAGTCAAGTATAAAAGGCTACCAACTAACTGACGGTACAGGGTGGAATCAACTTTAGGAGAAGTACAGGTGGTAGAAAGCTTGACTCCACACTGGAAGGGAGAAGGGGTTGGTTTACAATCATCCATGTGAAAGTGACGAAGAAGATCAAAGGCATACTTAGGTTGGGAAATAAAAATTTCTTCATTGGTTTGAAAAACTTGGAGGCCAAGGAAATAGTGCAAAAAGACTAAGTCTGTCATTTCAAATTTATTCTTAAGGTTGGTTTTCACATGGTTTAAAAGTTTTGAGTCACTACCAGTAAGGATAAGGTCATCAACATAAATAACAAGGATTATCAGATGGCTTCCTACTTTCTTGGTATAGACATTAGGATCATAATGGCATCTAGAGAATCTAGTGGCAATAAGAAAGCTATCCATTTTGGCATACCAAGCTCAAGGAGCTTGCTTGAGATCATAAAGAGATTTCTTGAGGTGACAAACAAGGCTAGAGTTATTATGGACATAGCCAGGAGGTTGCTCGATGTAGATTTCTTCTTGCAAATATCCGTGCAAGAAGGCAGATTTAACATCCATCTGATGGACTTCCCATTTATGTGAGGCAGCAAGGGCAAGAACAAGGCGGATGGAATTCATTTTTGATACAGGGGAAAAGGTTTCATTATAGTGAATTTCTTCAACTTGGGAAAATCCTTTGGCAACTAACCAAGCCTTGTGTCTTTCAACACTTCCATTTAATGCATACTTAGTTCTGTATACCCATTTTCATCTAACAAGTTTTCTTCCTTTTGGAAGAGGTACAAGATCCCAAGTANTCCATTAAAGAACGATACTCTTCATTCATTGTTGTATCCCAATCTGGATGACTTGAAGCTTCTGCAAATGTCTCTGGATCATGAGTTTCTAAAACTTGAGCCAAAAGAGAAGAGGCTTGCTAGAACTGTGAATGTGTTCGACATTGATCTGAAGGATCATCGACAAGATCACCAGCTGCTTCTCGTGTTGAACAGACCCATCTAGGAAGTGGTGGAGTTGGTACTGGTTCAGGTTCAAAGGACTCATCTAGAGGAGGGTGAGCAGGTGGAGGTGGATTTTCATCCTCACTGTCATCATCTGAAGAAGAAACCAGAACATAAGAAGGCACAAATGCTGAATATGTCTCATAGGTCGAAGAAGGAACAATCGTCGAATTAGGCTCGCAGGCCAAGAGATTTTCATCAAATTTAACATCTCTTCTAATAATAATTTCATTACAATGTGATTGAACAAGTATGTAACCTTTGACATCTTCAGAATAACCAACAAATATATACTTCTCACTTTTAGGCTGCAATGCTTTCCATTTCTCATCGGGAATGTGAGCCCATGCTATACTGCCAAATACATGAAAGTGACTTACATCTGGTTTAATTTTAGTCCAAGATTCTTCCCGTGTTATATTTTTAAGAGCCTTTGTGGGAGTGTGATTTACTATGTAATTTGCACAGTTGATGGCTTTCACCCAATACTTTAGACTTAATCCCTTAGATTGGATCATACAATTAGCCATTTCTTTTAATGTGCGGTTCTTTTTCTCAGCAACACTATTTTTTTGTGGTGTATATGGAATAGTGTGTTGCATTTGGATTCTCTGTGTAGTGCAGTGTCTTGTAAAATTATTGTTCACATATTCGCCTCCATTATCTGTTCTTAGCCTTTGAATTTGATGTCTAGATTTCTTTTCTAAAAGGGCCTTGTAGGCCAAAAACTTGTCAAAAAATTCACACTTGAGTTTTAAGAAGTAAACCCAAGTACGTCTGGAAAAGTCATCAATGAAAGTTAAGAAATACTTTCACCCAAAAAAAGAAGGAGAATAGAGTGGACCACACAAATCATTGTGAACAAGCTAGAATGGACCCGAGGCGTGCCAAGAGGCATGTTTTCCAAAACTATCCCGATGATGTTTTCCAAGAACAAAACTGGCACAAACACCATCTCTGCATGAAACAAGAGGAAGACTAGTCACCATCTGTTGATTACATAGTTTCTACAATGAGTGATAGTTTAGATGGCCAAACCGCTCATGCCAAAGTTTGCTCAAGTCATCGCAATGAGCAACAAAAACTGATGAAAAAGATGATGACCTGAAGTTGTCAAACTTGTACAACCTTGTAATATCATCAACAATTTCAGTTGCAAGAACATGCTTAGGATCTCTTAGATCCTTGATTACAAGTTGGTGAGGTGAAAACTTGACGGTTTTACCTTCACCTGAATGAGTGATTTGATATATTGATAGAAGGTTACAAGAAAGACTTAGAACACATAATACATCATTGAAGTGACCATTATCTACTTGAATTGTTCCATATCCTACAACACTAAGAGATCTATCATCACCAACATATATTTTCTTGGTGTTACATTCATTTAGAGCAGAAAATATGGCTTTATCCTTAGCCATATGATAAGATGCTCCTGAATCAATAAACCACTCATCAGAAGAAGTAGTAGTAGTAGAATTTGAATTGAAGGAGAAACCAGAAGCATAAAGTGCATGTTCGTGAGAAGAAGAAGTAGAATCAATACTGATGTCATGCTTCTTCATCACTACTTCTAAAGCTGCCATCTTGTTGAAACATTTGGACTCATCATGACCATATTTATCACAAAAGTTGCAATGTCTGTTAGTATTATTACTTTTATATTTTTCTCCTTTGTCACCAGTAGGAGCTGAAGCTGTCTAAGCAGGTTTGAGACCCTTATGTTGTTTATTGTTGTAGCAAGGATGTTGCTTCTTGGGATACTTGGGTTTATCTTTCTGCTGGGAAACTAAGGCTTTGTTGGAGGGACCTGCAGTATTGATCACTCCAAATTGTACAAGATTATCTTCCTCTTGAATCAAAGAAGCAAAAAAGGACTCAAGAGTGGGTTTTTCATAAGCTTCTTCCCCTAGAGCCTCTCTCATGGCATAAAAGGTAGAAACAAACACAGAATATGCACTACCTAGCTTAGAAAGAATAAGATAGATGCAATGCTCTTCCTCCATCTTTATCTTACATTCTTCACATTAAATTCTGAGTGTTTTAAACCTAGATAGATAGTCTCCAAGGAAAGAAAAATCATTTGGACTCAAGGTCAATATTTGATTTTCTAACTGTTGTGCTCGAATAATATTGAGTTTACCAAACACAGATTCAATCATGTTCCAAGATTCTTTGGGGTCATCAATATCTTGAAGGTGGTACCTTAAATCAAGAGAGATGGAAATTTTGATTAGTCCACATTCTTCGTCATTCCTATCATCCCACTTGGATTTCTTATCAGGATCAATGGATGTTGTTTCCTTTCCCAAGGTAATCCGGTACAAGCCTTTACTTCTTAATAAATCTTCTATATGAGATTTCCATTGGAAATAGTTGTTGTTGGTAAGCAGGACTATACTTGTAGAAGCCATATTAAATATGCAAATAATGTGGATTTAAAAACTGAAATTGGATGATCTGGATGGAAAGAGCTTGAAAAGTTATGCGGTTTTAAAAAAAATGGCACTGAAAATGTACTTCTGATGTTAGAGTGATGCCCTTTTTAAAAAAGGAACAATTGGTAACCAAATGACTACGTGATTGTGTAAGTTGCTTTACGAAGTGACCCACTTTTATAAAGAGAAGTGAGGATCATCTGTGAAGAAAACAACCATTCAATGTAAGAATGTCGTCTAAATGGGTGAAACAAGTCAAATATCCACACAATCTATCACACACAAACATTCAAATATAATACCAACAAAGGAGCAATAAATGAATATCGAGGTCATGTTCAGGTGGTTACCAATGAAGAGGAGGATATAGAGGAGGATGGGTTCAAGGAGGTTGAGGAAGTGGTCAGGGCCGATATTACTACTTTAATTATTGGAAATATGACCGCATAAGCATCGACTGTCCCATTAAGAATAGAACTGACTTAAAATTTTGTAACATATGTGGAGTGGGTGATCACTCACTCGAATATTGTTCGATAATACTAGATAAAGTAATGAATAAAAGGAATATGAACCTCCTCCATACCGTTCCCAAACAAGAGGTCCTAAACTTGAAGAATCTCCATGTTGTGACTAGATCAAGTGTGGGTCGAGAAAATTACCGAGAATCACTAGTTTGACAACTGGGATACCAAAATACCTACCCCGAACCAGAACAAGAAGAAAAACTAATGCATGAAGCATTGGAATTTTTCAAGATTATTGATTAATAAGACATAAGTGGAAGCAAGGGAAGTCAACAAAAAACTTTAGAAATCGTCTTAGATGAGTTCCTCTAGATACTAAAAGATAAGTAGTCAGTCGACCACTTGATCAACTTGCTTAATATTCTGAGGGAGTATAAATAACATCAACAAATGTATAAGAATCTTCGACAACTCTCACAGGAAATACATATGAATGAATATGATCCTCAAGTCAATCTCGAGATTGATGAAATCATGGCTAAGAATGTTTTTGTCGAATTTGGATCACAAGTCAACATCCTTCCATGGGATACATGGAAGCATCTTGGAAGACCCCCACTAGCTCCAACAATGACTTAATTAAAAATGGTAGATCAAAAATTTATTGAGCCAATCAAAACACTTAAAAACATCAAAACACATATAATGAGGATTCCAACGATGGTAGATTTTAAGGTTATCAAATTAGTCAAAGGTATTCCTTCTTACCCCACATTGGTAGGTAGACCATGGGGTTGAAATATGAAAGAAACTATCTCCCTAGAAAGAGATAGAATCGAGTTGAAGGGAAGCAATAGGAAAATTATTATACCCCTCAACCCAAAAGAAGGAAATACATATCTAGAAATGTGGGATGAATAATAGGAGGCTCATCGGATATATTAGATAATAAAAGAGGAGAAAGACAACCTCAAACAAAATGTATAAGGTCGAATCTTAGTCATCTCCCCAGTGTCCATGGGGAAAAATTCAAATACATAACTTTATAACTAGAAGATAGAGAATTATGAGTCCCATGAAAAATAATGTTGGCCAATAGAAGCAATACTTATAAAATGATTAAGATAATTCTTATCAATCCAAGAAGTCCCTATCATTTTTGAAAAAAATATAAAATAGACACCAACACTTATCCCGACTAACTTAAAAACAATACCTCGTCTGTGGTTCAATGAGACAAATTATTTGTCAGTCCACGTTGATGAAGTATAAAAAACAATCAGAGAATAGGGAAGAGTGCATAGCCTTGTCAAATCCTTTACTAGTTAAGCTACTCGATGGTGGGAGACTCATTCTCCCCACTTCTAGAAATGGACCATCGCTACAATGTACTTTGTTGAATGATTCAGAGGGAAAAATTTATCAACAAAAGTCAACATTCTGACCTTCAAACCTAGGTTCAACCCAGTAGATCATATTCATTAGTGTGAAAATGAATGGAGAAGAGATAGAAAGGCAAGTGGCCATACATTCAATTGCACTAAAATAAAGTAAAACTTCAAAAGATATTTTTAATTCATTCCTAAAGAGGCACAATTAAGAGAGGTAGCATTATAGATAAAGAACTTTTTGGAAAAACCAAACCCTAATGAAGTTGAAAAAATGGAAAGAAAACAATTGACATATGATCGACATCGACTTGCAATTTCTTGTCAACTCATGATCAAAACAATATAAGTGCTCTTTGGGTGCACATGGAAAACATAAGTTTTCTAGAGAAAAGCTTCATATGGAGTAAACTCCACCAACAAGAGTAAATAACTATGTAAAGACAATCTTTTATGTTTATAAGGAAGATAAGGAGGATTCAAAAAAACCCGATTTCCCACCGAGCTACAACGAAGTTATCTAAGAAAAATGAAATCTGGATTATTATAAACCTACAAAATGGGAAAGGATAGGCGACTATTGGTCAGAGAAGTAGACATAATAAATATTCGACCTACTCCATGAATATCAATATGTTTTTTATTGAGACTATAAGGATCTCAAAGGAATTGTACAAGATATGGGGGAGATGAAAATTGACCTCAACCCAGGGTCTAAAGCTATTAAAAAACAATCATACAAATTATCCCACAAATATAAACCCATTGTACAAAAAGAAATTGAGGCTATGTTAGCTGATGGCATCGTTTATCCCATAGACAAATTGGAATGGGAAAGTCTAATGGTTATCCCATAAGTTAATTGTAATTGATCCTTTCCCAAATACCATTCACGAATAATATCGTCAGTGAATTCTCATGACATGAATGATATTATTTTACATATGGCTTCTTGAGGTATAATCAAGTCCCGATTGTAAAGAAGATTAGGAAAAAATGAATTTTGTATATGAATTTGGTTCATTTTCATAAAGGGTGATTCCCATGGTCTTCTCAAGGATATACCCACAGTATTTTGAAGAATACACCCATGGTCTTCTCAAGGATAGTGGTCAAAGCCTTTTAAGAATATATCTATAAAATGATGGTTGTATATTTCAATGATTGGAAAATATACAACTTAATAAAATGCCACATCCAATGGCTAAGGATGATGCTATAAACATGTTGATAGATTCATTTGTCTTTGGATATCAAGAAATGCATATTTTCCACCCCAATTGGTATATTTCTTGAACATATTGTATGCAAAGGCGATATCAAAGTCAACATGGCTAATATAAAGGTAATCCTCAACTTACAACCTCCAGTAAACCAAAAGATAATTAAAATATTCCTTGGGAACACATGATACTACATAAAATTCATCTTTCATTACTCTGACATCACATTCTCAATCGAAAATATGTTGTAGAAAGAAGTCAAATTTATTTAGATTCATGAGTGTAATGAGTCCTTAGAACCACTAAAGAGAAAATTGGTAGAATCACCCATACTATGATTCCCCAATTAGATAAGAAAATTTCATGTACATGTCTATGCATCAAATTTCATTGTTAGTTCAATCCTAGAACAACCATACAACGACATGCTCAACCATCCTAATGCATACGCCAGTTGAAATCTCAACAAATAAGAATGCAATTATTCGACAATGGAAAGAGAAGAACTATCCACGATCTTTTCTCTGTAGAATTTTAAACATTATTTATTAGAAAATCCATTCACATTCTTTACACATCAGCAAGATTTCAAATATTTAGTAAACAAGCCTGTTCCTCAAAAAAAAATTTTGGATGGTTACTATTGTTTCAAGAATAAAAGTTTGATAGGTCCTCGAGGTGTAGGACAGTCGGTGACGGAGTGTGGTGTTAAGGAACTCCATGATGTTAAAGTCACCGGTTCAAAAACTACGGGGACAAAAAATCTAACCATGTTAAGGGTTGGTGTGGCTCAGGTTGGGTGTGATCTCCGGGTGATTTTGATGGCTTAGATGCCCCTGAGTCATGGTTTATTAGCCATAGGTTAGTCCCACATGTCACGGACAAACTAACAAACAAAAAACTAAAAATAAAACTTTGACATAGTAGTCCAACCGGGAAAAAAGAATGTCAACCTAGATCATCTATATTGACTTGAAATAGGAGAATAATTGAGAGGGATAAATGATGACTTACCTTATGCACACTTATTCTGGGTCGAGGCCACTCTCAAGGACTTAGAAGAAATAGTGAAATGTTTTTAGGGGAAGGCTTCTGACAATCTTCCTGCAAAAAAAAAGAAGGTTCTAACACTAAAATCAACACCATTCATCCTCATGAATGGATATTTATATAAGCTAGGATATTTACAGAAAGGGTGGCATATGTCCTAAGATATGACTACCTTAAATACAAAAGAATGCTTCTATCAGCTCAATAAACTAGAATAAGAAAGACTCGTGGATTTTTATTATTAAGAAGTTGATAAACAACAAAAAAAATCTTGGCATGATTGACACTTAAGGAAAAAAATATAAAATCAGGATATTTGGTACTAATGTATGACAATCAGATAAAAGGTAAACCTCGAAAACTTGAAACTACCTTGTTACACCCATATGTTGTCAAAGATATTTGACGAACCAAAGAAATCCATCTAAGAACCTTGCAAGGGAACCCATTTCAAAAAGTGGTTAATGGGGCCCAATTATAAAAACACAATACATAACAATCATGATAATTGTTGGTGAAAACCTCTTTGGGGGTGCCAACAAGTCTTGAATAGGTCGAAAACCACTTGTGTCATCCTAGGTCAAGTACAAAAAATATACAATAATAAAAAAATAATAAAGAGAAGAAAATAAAAGAAAGAAGAAAAATAAAATAAAGAAAGGAAATAAAATAAGTAATAAAATTCTCGGTTATGAAGAGTTAGATACAGAACTGTCAAAAGGAATGGAACTACTTAATAAACTATTACTGACCTTGAACCATCAATAAACACATCTTCCAAGCCAATGAATTGAATATGAAGAGAGAATAGAGTCCCATGTCATCACGACAAATATACCGAGAAGATAAACAAAAGTATAAAGAAATATCAACCCCAAAATAGGACCTTTGGTAGCTTTTTAATAAATGAGCAAGAGAATCAAGCAAGCGTGGAATCTCTAATTCAAGCGATCGAAAAAATCCCAAATCAAGCGAGTGTGGATTCCTTAAATCAAGCGAGAAC
>JASDQU010102376.1:298188-310076 GCA_032191745.1 Picea mariana
TTAGATACTTGAAGAGTATGATATCGACTATGTGGTCCTCATATGATAGTTAGTTACTATCATATATGATAGTTAGCTACTATGATAGTTAGTTATTATCATAGAGTATGATAGTTAGGTACTATCATATAGATCTGGAAGTTTGATTAGAGATGTTAGATACTATTGAACCTTGTTGAATAGAGCAGTACACCAAGTATCTAAAAAGAGAAGGACAAATAAGGAACTACACCTTAATGCTCAAATTGGAGAGTATGATATCGACTATGTGGTCCTCGAATTAGGGTCGGAGGTCAATGTCATGATGAAGCAGACCTGGGCACTGATGGGAAAACCTAAGTTGATCTATTCCCCTATCAGGCTTAGGATGGATAATCAACAATTTGTAATCCCCTTTGGAAGATTGGAACATTTCCATGTGGACATCGATGGAGTAAGGATGTTTGCAGACTTTGAGGTGATTGGGATATTTGATGATAGTTGTCCTTACTTTGCACTGTTAGGAATTGACTAGGCTATCAATAATTCCACTATGGTTGATTTAAAGAAAATGAGAATGACGTTTGAAGGAGATGGCCTTAGGGTCATTGCACCTTTGGATCCTGATGAAGGTCAGAGATACACAGAACCCATCAGAGAAGAAGACCGCGCAGATGAACTAGAAAATGTATACAAATTAACAGCCAGACAAAAAGATTACATTAATCCTATGACGGATGGGAACCTAAGCTGGTGAAGTAACAATGCATGTTCCTTAGATTCAGAAGAAGCACTAGAGAATTGGCAGAACAAAATGTATGAAGTATATACAAGGAAATGTGCTAGATTAACCCGATAAGTTCGCTGGATCGACACAACAGTAAGTAACTTGATCACCTTTGATGGTATGAATCATTTAGAAGCATTCTTGTTGGATTTTGACGAAATTGTACCAACACAACAAAGATTGTTGGCAATGGATGAGGCCTTGAAAGAAACCCCAACAAGATGGTGGAGGACACACAAAAACAATATTGCAAACTGGGTACAATGTTGCACTTTGATGACAACACGGTTTTCAAAGCAAGTAGAAGGATACAAAGCTAGGTACATAGGTCGAAGTTGTCCGAAGGACCATGTGAAAAGTTGCGAGGAATCCTGGAGCAGTATTCCTCAAGAGCAGTGGGTGCACAAATTCATAAACACACTAGACACAACCCCTATCAATTGGTATCTTCATGTAGAATTGTGCCTCATCACTACAGATTGGGAAGGTATGACCCAAAACTTTGTAACTACATTTTTGTTTGAAAGCCAATATCATACAATGGATCAAACGTTACAGATTGTAAGACAAAAAGTATTAGAGGAGGCACCTAGCCTCCCTTTGAAACAAGAAAAAGATGAATGGACTGCGCCTCTCTAGAAACTGCAAGGTTGTTACAATATCAATGTTGACGAAGACGATGATCCTAGGAAGGTGAACATTGCCGAAAAAAAAGGCCAAATAGACATAGAAGGACTAGGAATTGAGATACCTTTAATTGGACAACCAATTAAAATAAAAAAAATCAATATTGGAATAGAGCAAACACCGAAGCTTGCAAATGTTGGAAATTATTGGGATGTTTCCACTATTGACAAGATCATAGAGTTACTACATGAATATTAGGACTTGTTTCCGACCAATTTCACTGATATTAAGGGCATTAAAGGGCCCATGGGAGAGATGAGGATCCTTTTGAAACCATATGCAAGCCAGTTAAACAAAGACCCTACAGATTGGACCCTAAATATAAGGAGAAAGTGAAGATTAAACTCGGTAGAATGTTGGAGGCAGGAATCATAGAACCTGTTGAAGAATCAGAATGGATTAGCCCTATGGTTGTGTAGGATAAATCGACCGGAGAGATCAGGAACTGTGTAGATTTCAGGAAGCCGAATGATGCCTATTTGCATGACCCATTCCCTACACCATTTACTGATGAAGTGTTAGATAATGTGGGAGGACAAGAGGTATATTCTCTTATAGATGGATTTTTAGGATACCATCAGATCCAAATTGTCAAGGAAGATTTCCATAAGACCACATTTCACACAGAATGGGGATCCTACCAGTATACAATGATTTCATTTGGATTGAAGAATTCCCCAACCATATTTTCCAGGGTAGTGGTCGAAGCGTTCAAGGAGTTTTTACATAAATTTCTGGAAGCATATTTTGATGATTGGACTGTTTTTAGCTTATTACAAAATCATATTGAATGTTTAAGACTGATGTTGGATAAGTGCAACCAGTGTCAGATTGCCTTGAACCTGAAGAAGTGCATATTTTTCTCACCCTTTGGAGTGTTGTTAGGTCATATTGTGTGTAAGGATGGACTACTGGTAGACCCATCTAAGATTTCTATTATAGTTGATCTGCCCCCTCTTACTTCAGTCAAATAGTTGTGCACTGCGCTGGGACACACTGGATACTACAGGAAGTTCATTAAAGGATATGCACGAATAAAATCACCCATGGAGAAGCTTTTGAAAAAATATTGTCAATTATATTGGACAGAAGAATGTCAGTAGAGCTTCAACACACTGAAACAAAAAATGGTTATTGCACCTATTCTGGTTTTCCCAGATTGGAGCAAGGAGTTTCACGTGCATGTCGATGAATCTTCTATTGCTGTAGGAGTTGTGTTAGCACAACCAGGAGCAGGAGACATTGACCACCTGTTAACCTTTGCTAGCAGAAATCTATCAACATCTGAGGTTAATTACACCACCACTGAGAGAGAAGGGTTAGCCATGGTGTATGTGCTACAGAATTTTCGCCACTACTTGTTGGAAGGACACATTAAAATGTTTACTAATCACTCCGTGCTAAAATACCTAGTCAAAAAGGCAGTGTTGGGGGGGAGAATATGAAGATGGCTTCTGCTATTTCAGGAATATGATTTTGAGATCATGGTTAAGCCAAAAAGAATGAACAAAGGTCCTGACCACTTGTCAAGGTTGGAACATGGAGAAGAGCCTACTAATTTGGAGGATACATTGTCGGATGCACAATTGCTGGCCATTAGAAAGATCGATGATCACTTCACGGAGATAGTCTAGTTCCTATCAATAGGAGTGACACTTAGTGAATATAAAATCACCTAGAAGAAACAACTGGCAGTGCATGCTGTAGACTTTCCACTTATAGCTGGAAAACTATACAAGATGAGACCTGATGATATATTGAGGAGGTGTGTTATGGAGGCAGAGCAACCATTGATCCTTGCAGAATCTCATGAAGGAATCGCAGGAGGACACTACATAGGAAAGAAACAACAGAGAAGGTTCTTAGAGCTGGCCTCTGGTGGCCTACCTTACACAGATATGCTAAGGACTATTACAAAGTCTGTGATGTATGTCAAAGAATTGGGAAACCATCCAGAAGAGTAGAAATGTCTTTAGCACCACAACTGACCCTACAAGAATTTGAGAAATGGGCCATTGACCTCGTGGGACCTATAAACCCACTAGGAAAGCACACAAGATCCAGATGCATGATCAATACGATAGAGTACTTGACCATATGGGCCGAAGCAAGAGAAGTTAGAGATTGTAGTGCTACTATAGCTACACGATTCATATTTGATGACATCATAACCAAGTTTGGATGCCCGAAGACCCTTATGAGTGATCAATGCACACATTTTATTAATAATACCATTGAAGTCTTGACTGAGGAATTTGTAGTCCATCATCAGAATAACACACCCTACCACCCACAAGTGAATGGGACTATTGAAGCATTCAATAAGATCTTGGAGACAGCGTTGGCGAAGATTTGCAGTGTGAATAGGGATGACTAGGATTTAAGAGTACCAGCATTACTATGGGCTTGTAGAACCACTTGCAAGAAGCTAACAATGCAGACCCCCTTTAAGTTGGTTTATGGTCTCGAAGAAGTTGTCCCGATGGAATATTTGATCCCAAGCTTAAAATCACAACCTTTAGAGATATGGATGACACTAGAATTTTTCAAGACAGGATCACGCAGTTGGTCGAACTAGAAGAATACATATTTATTACAGGATTCCATTAGTAGGTACAGAAGGAAATAGAAAAGGCCTACCATGACAAACACATCAAGAAGAAGGCATTTAAGCAAGGTGATTTGGTACTGATATACGACAACAAATTCATGAAGCATCTAGGAAAGTTCAAAACACATTGGCTGGGGCCATATGAGGTTGTCTATGTCATGGAAGGAGGAGATGGATAGTTGAAGACCTTGAATGGAGACTGGAAGGAAGGTTTGGTGAATGGGAGTCGGTTGAAACTGTACTATGACAACCAGCTGCCTCACAACTCTCACTAAAATCATAAGGAAAAGGGTTCAGGTACCAGGTGTAGTTGAAACTAGGTATCGGACACAGGAAAGACAGTCTGCACACAGTGGGGAAGGAAAGAGTAGAAAGAACAGGCTGCTCCATGTAGCCTGAAGATGAAGCAATTTAGAAGGGTCATATCTGAAGTGCCTCCGGATGAGTCACATGTGAGTGTTGGGGGCCTGTTGGCCCTTGGGTATGGAAGTAAGCGAAGAGTAAAGAAGAAAATATGTAATGCGAACTGTGTGGAAGACACAGTGACTGATACTGGGTTGAAGTGAGTAGAAGAGAAGAAAAGACAGAGTGAATTAAGAGAAAGAAATTCATTGGATGAGGATATCGAGGATGAAAGATCAACAAGGAAGATGAATCGTGGGAAACTTAGCAAGCAGAAAAAGGCACCATTGGATTCTTTGGAGCATCGCATGAGAAGGAAGGAAAGATAGGCTAGCGAAGCCCTAAAAATGTGGGTCAAGTTGACCTAGGGTTTTAGACACCTAGGGTTTTGGTATCTAGGGTTTTGACACTTAGGTTTTGGCCTAAAGCTGTTTGTGAGCTATTGTAATGTATAAATAAAAGTCAAGAGGACCTGAGATGGGTTATTGGTTGTTTTTCATTGTTGGTATTGTTATTGTTGTTCCAAGTTCATGATTGTTATGAGTGATTATTGTAGTGAGGGAGAGAAGTATTGAGAAGTGAGGGAAGCTTGTGTTGTAAGATCTTCAGTTGGGTGTGAAGATCAACCCTACAGCTGGCTGAGTAGGGAGTTAAGACAGAGAGAAAGAGAGAAGATCTGCTAGCTAAGAGCGTAGATAAGAATTGTATGCTTTCATCTTAATATATTATAAAGCACAATTATGTGGACATAGCCCTAGGGAGAGGGTGAACCACGCACATATTTGTGTTGTGTGTGATTGATGTTGTGTTCTCTTGTTTATGGATATATTGTTATTGCATTATTGTGTTAGATCTGATAGATAGTTGTCCGAAGTATATCTAAGATGGTAATTGATATCTATATGCTATGTTGTTCTTCTATAGGATCCACTTTGTATTCCCTTGGTTGTAGACATCTATGTCTTGCACCCCCCCATAGCTACTTTGGGTGAGATTGCATTTGCCTTGCAAGTGTTTTCGAAAGGGCCAATAGTTAGGGCTTGTTGGTGCACTCTTGGAGATGAACCCTGGGTCTGGCCCTATGCCAACACTTATTGTATGGGATGTTTTAGACCTTGAAATGTTGCAGATACAAAGGATAGATCTTGGTGTACATTTGGTACAAATTTTAGAAGTTGGTTCTCTATACGTTCAGATATATTCCCTGTGGAAGTTAGGGTTCTTGAATGCTCCTAAAATAAGTTTCAAACATGTCAACTTGGATTTTTCACTATAAATATTTTTTGGGATGTTTCATACCTTGAAACTTTGTAGAGACCGAGGAGATATCTTGGTGTACATTTGGTGTGAATGTTAGATTTTGGTTCTCTATATGTTTAGATATATTCCCTGTAGATTTTAGGTCTCCCAAATTCTCTTGAAATCAGTTTCAAATAGGCTAGCTTCACATTTTCACTATAACTTCTTCTATGGGACTCCTCAGAATGTGAAAATTTTAGAGAATAGAGGCGACATACAGAAGTACCTTAGGTAAAAAATTCAGAATGATATTTGAAAAATTGCATATGTGGCATGCTATACAATTTAATTCTTGGGAAGAGGCCCAAGAAAACAAGCTTTGAGAAAGTTACCATTTGGAAATTCAAATTTTGGTTAGACCTAGTAAAGATATAAGTAGTGAGAAAACATGGTTAAGGAAGAAGTAGTGAGTAGACTTGGTGAAGGGAGAATTAATAAGAAGACCTAGTGAAGGTAGAATTAGTAATAATACTCGATGAAGGTTGGTGCAACTCACACAAATATATTAGCGTCTCTTGCTAAGTTGGTGCTTAGAGGTGGGGATTGGTGTCTCTAGTAGATTGGTGTCTACGAATCAAGTGATGTCTTTGACAATGAATGAAATGCATAGGAAGAACATTTTGTGAGAAAAATATAAAATGGATCTAGCAAATACAATGGTAAACTAACCTTTAAATGCATTACTTGTGGAAAAATAGGACATTTTGTTGATAAGTGTCCATATGAAAAGGATGAAAGTGGTGATGATGAAGAAGACCATAATGTAAAGAAAGGGAGAAAACCTCATCACTAAAAAAAGGATAAGCATGAAAAGAAGAATAACTCTTATAAGTATAACAATAACTCTTATAAGTATAAGAATATTCTCTACTCAAAATGGGTTACTGACTCGTCTAAAGAAAGAAGTGAAAGTAGTTTTGATAGTGAAATAGAAGAAAATATGTTCATGGGAATAGAAACAAATATTGATGAAGACAAAGGGAAAGAAATGGTGGATTCATAAGAAGAAAAATTTGAAATGCATGGGGAAGTGGGTCTTTAAGAATAAGTCATGTGTGCCTTAAGAGAATTAAAGAAGCTTAGGATAAAGAATTTGAAACAAAAGGAGAAACTGCAAAAATATGAAGAAGAGGATTGTGATTCAAAAGAAAAAATGTTAGAAAGCCTTGAAGAAAAATAAAAGACTATCATGAACCTACAGGTTCAATTAGAAGAATAAAGAAGGATGGAATAAGTGGTTAGAATCCAGTTGAATAAAAAGGAAGAATATTAGAAGAGCTAGAATATGAAAAATTTTCCTTAAGAAATGAACTGGAGAAAACAACTATTAAGTTGAACAGAATCTTGAATTTTGAAAAGATTACTAAAATATTAGATGATATCATCAATTGTCAAAGGTATCCATTCATTAATACTGGTATTGGATATGATGTTGTTTTTCCTCCCTACCTACACTTTTCCTTTGTACAACTAGGGCAGTTTTATTTGTTGCAGGTGGAGTTCAGACTGGTTTGCTAGAACGGTGACCTATTGTTGATTATGTTGAACAAATTGATGATTTTCTTGTTCATCACATGGAATAATTTGAGCATAAACATGACATTGTTGTCAATATGCTAGGATGTTCTATTCTTGTAAGTGAACCTAGCCCTAAGCATAATTCCTTTTATCATGCAATGAAAAAATATTTTCCCTATCATCATCCTCACCATAAAATAAAAGGAATGACAATCATGATTTTTTGTATTTGTAGGAGAGATGTGAAAGACATAATTATGGACCATTATTGAATACCAGGATAGATTGTGGTTGGATTGATGGATGGTCATGGAATCATTTGAAAAATGTTTTAGGACTTGATATCGATGTGTATCATTGGTTGTACAATAATGCAACATTCCTCTTACTTAATGATGATTTCCTTGGAATTCGTAGACCGAGGATCGACCTGACATGAGAGTCAATTGGAGTTTCGACTGAGTACTTAAGGAAAATCACAAGTTCAAGGGAGCGTCATTTTTCCATTGATTTCAAAGGGGGAGAGTTGCAAAAGTGGGGTGAATTATCTCTATTCCTGGGAGAGTTTCAGATAGGGGAAGATTTGTAGATAGGGGAGAATTATTTCTATGCATGGTGGACTATGTGTTTCATTGCAACATTTCCATCAATGACAAAGGGGGAGATTGTTGGAATTATTTTCATTGATGTCATTAATGTCATATTACGACATTAAAACACACAAACATTTTCCAAGATTGATATGTGTGTGTGTGTGTGTGTGTTTCTAAAAGTATATTAAAAAATGGTTGCATGTGAAAAAGTAAAAAGTGAAATGGTGGTTTCAAATCCATGGGTTTGGGGTATTTTCCCATGGTGTTTGGGGTATTTTCCCATGGTGTTTAGGGTATTTTCCCATGGTATTGGGAATTAATGATTTAATTAATGGACATGTCCTTTCATGAAGGTTTATTAAAAAGTATAAAAAGAGAAATCATTTAGAGAAAGTGTGCATGTGTGGAAAATGGATTAGAAAAGATTGAATTGCAGAATTAGTTTCAATTCATCTTGCTATTTTTGTGATAACTTTTTTCAAGGATGTTTTGGACCTTGAAATTTAGAATAGAGGGAGGAGACATCATTATGTACATGTGGTAAAAATTTCATATTTTTTTCCACTATACATTCGAAGATATTCCCTATGGAAGGTAGGGTTATTGAATTCTCCTGAAATCAGTTTCAAACAGGCCAGCTTGGAGCTTTTGCTATAAATTATTTTCTAGGATGTTTCAGAACTTGAAATTTCGAAGACAAATATGATAGATATTGGTGTATATGTCATATAAATTCAATATTCATCTTCTCTATAATTTCATAGATATTCCCTCTGTAAGTTAGGGTTCCTGAATGCTCCTAAAATCAGTTTCAAATAGGTTATCTTGGAACTTTCTCTCTAACTTGTTTTTTGGGATGTTTTAGACCTTGAAAATTTTCAAATATAAAGGAGGGATTGCGGTGTACATGTGGTAAAAATTTTAGATTTTGGTTCTCTATAATTTCAGATATATGCCTTGTGGAGTTTAGGGTTACTGAATTCTCCTAAAATCCGTTTCAAACGGGTCATCTTGGAACTTTCGCTGTAACTTATTTTTGGGCATGCTTCAAACCTTGAAAATTTATAGAGGAGATACCTTGATGTACATTTGGTACAAATTTTAGAGGTTGGTTTTCTATACTTTCAGAGATATTCCATGTGGATGTTAGGGTTCTTGAATGCTCCCGAAATCAGTTTCAAATAATCTAGCTTGGAATTTTCACTATAACTTATTTTCTGGGACTCTTCAAACTGTGAAAATTTTAGAGAACAAAGGAGAAATACATAAGTACCTCAAGTAACAACTTCACAATCACATTTTCAAAATTGGATATGTGTCATGTTGTACAAGGTCATTCTTGGGAAGAGGCACAAAATAAAATGATTTGAGAAAGTTACCATTTGGAAATTCAAATTTTGGTCAGAACTCATAAAGGTAGTAGTGAGTAGACCTAGTGAAATAAGAAGTAGTGAGTAGGCCTGGTGAAGGTAGAATAAACAAGAAGACCTGGTGAATATAGAATTAGAAAGTAGAATTGGTGAAGGTCAATGTAGGTTACCAAAAATATATTGGTGTCTCTTTCTAAGTTGGTTCTTAGTGATGGGAATTGGTGTCTACAAATATTTGTAAGAGTGGATTGGTGCTGCTCAAACAAAGATATTGGTGTCTCTTTCTAAGTTGGTTCTTAGTGGCGGGGATTGGTGTATCGAGTAGATTGGTGTCTATGAAGATATGTAAGAGTAGGTTGGCGCCTACCAAGATTTGTATCAGTGGGGATTGGTGTTGAAATATTGAGTTAGGGGGGTGAATTAGTATTAATCTTTTTTAAACAATTATTAATTACTTTGTTATTTTATTAATCATCACAATATATCATCAATATACTTTTATTTAAAATCAATTATATAAATATAATTAACAAGAATTACAAGGATTTATAAAGAGTAGTGTAAGATTGTGAAGGAATCCAATCCTCTTTAGAGTGCCAACTCTTGGAGACACAAATCCGCTTCTTTAGGGAACCAACCCTAGGAAGCACCAACTCCCTTGTTTTAGGGAACCAACCCTAGGAATCACCAACTCCCTTGTCTTTAGGGCACCAACCCTAGGAAGAAACAACTCCCTTGTTTTTCAGGGAACCAACCCTAGGAATAACCAACTCTATTGTCTTTAGGGAACCAACCCTAGGAAGCACCAACTCCCTTTTTTTTTAGGGAACCAACCCTAGGAAGCACCAAATCCCTTGTTTTAATAGTTTACTTAGTAAAGAATATGAATCCTTCATTTCTCCTCCCTTCCACCCTCACTACATAAGTATCATCAATTCTTCTTCTTGGACTCTGCTTTTGCTTATGATATTTTGATATGGACTACAGAGACACTTTCTTCTCACCATTCTTTCTTGTTTATATAGTTGTAACACCCTATTTCCCCCAGTTTGTAAAAATAACTATACTGGCCAAGAACTATGGCAAACTCAAAGATGTGAATGTGTGATTTGAATGGACCTTCGTAAAAAGGTACATGAATGTAAATAATGTTATGAATATATATATATATAACTACTGAGAGGGGGATGTGCTGACAAAGAGACCATGATGGCTGAAGAAAGGTGGTGGAAGGCCCTGGAATGGTGGCATTAACTTCAACCGAACCAAACTGTATTTGGTATTCACTGGCCCAGAGAACCAAGAGTGGCTCGCTGGCCCTGAAATGAATTACTCACCAGAATGGTAGGTGAAGAGGCTCCTCATGGGTTAATGAGGGATGGGGGTGAACCGCCCATTTGTGGACACCTCAGACCTGACCACCACGGGGAAATTCATTCCACATGCAACCTCACCGAAAAGAAAAGGCAGGTAAAAGGTGTGGAAGGGGGGCGTGCGAGGGGGATCAGAGGAAATAGATCGAAAGAACTTTGGAACAAAACATAGAGTGAGTGATAGTAGAGAAGAAGGAGAGTAACCTTCGTTCTCGATCGCTAAAGAACCGAGACAGAGAGTCTCAAGCATCGTGGTCTCAGCTCGGGGGTGGGTAGTGGTAAATCCATTTGGAATCGTTGAGCCTATGGTTGGGTGGAAACAAGCACCCCTCTCAGCAGTTGCATCAAACCCGATGTTTTTCTGATAAGTGTTTTATATCTTGTATCTTGAAATTTATATGCTGACATGTATGCTCATAGTCTGTGCAATTATGAATGGTTTCAGTATAATATTGTCTATAGGGTGTTTTGATCAGAAAATGATGGCTGCATACTTTTATTGGAAAGACCACGTATGACTTATGTTTATATATATATTGAACTAATATAGATTTTCAAGTCTTCTCTCGGGATATTTGTTCCCATGTTTGTCTTACCTGATGCCTTGGATAGATTTCCCTCACGAAGGAACCCTTTCAAGACCACTCCCTTACCTTCTAGAAGACCTTCCAGTCTAGTCTTCAAAAACCTGGTGTAAATTGCATGAGGACCCGAAGGAGGATGTTAAAGTTTAAGTCTTAAAATCTTGCACGAGGGAGAATGGTCCTTGTAGACCTCAACATTTTGGCATTTCGGTATCCAGAATACCCAAGGGAGAGTTTCCTTGCACTCACAAGTCCCAAATCCTTGACTTGTGAAATCCCGATATATTAGCGTGGGAGTAAGTTAAGAGTTTTCGATGTTTTGGCACCTGGAGTATCTAGGTGCGAGTTCTCTGGTACTCGTGAGTACCGAAACCCTGACCCGCGAAATCCCGAAATTACCGTGTGTGGATGAGTTAGGACCTTTCATTGGTTCGGTACCCAGGATACCCTTCCTCTTGCTAATTGCATGAATGAGATCCTTTCGGAGGATCTAAGGTCTATTACGACCGTTAAAATTTGATGAAGGAATGCAGGCACAAATGCCTCCACCCCTTTTTACCTTCGTAAGTCGTGAAGAAATCGGAACCGCTGATTCCAAGACCCATGGGAGTACCTGGACCTTCCAGCTGTAGGGTACACGTGGCAGCCGGTAAGTGTTTCGGCTTTTCGGCACACGGAAGATCAG
>JASDQU010102376.1:311728-336774 GCA_032191745.1 Picea mariana
TATATATATATATATATCGACGTTCGAAACTTCAGCCCTGGAAAACTCATATGCGAGACCTCTTCAGCCCCCGAAAATCCTGAGGTATGAAACCCCATAAAGGTATAGCATGGGTAAGCCTTGGTGTTTTGGTGTTTCAGCAACTAGGAAACCCAAGGGTTAGTCTGCTCATACTCACAAGCCTCAAAATCCTGACTTGCGAAATACTGAAATACTATAGTGTATTTTAGAGTTCAGTGTTTCAGAGTTTCGGCTCCTGGGAAACCTAGGTGCGAGACCTCATGATTCTCACATATCGCGAAATCTCGATGGATGAAACCCTGAAATGATAGTAGCGCGGATGAGATATAGTGGTTTGGTGTTTTGGCATCCGGGATACCCAAGGGTAAGATCCTCTTGTCATCGCATATCTCGAAATCCTGAAGTATGAAACCCTGAGATGAGTATAGCATGAATATAATTTAATGTTTCGGTGCTTCGACACCCAGGATATCTGGAGGCAAGTCTCTTGTCCTCACGACTCTCAAAATCTTGACTTGCAACATCCTGAAATGATAGAGCATGGACAAGTTATGATGTTTCGGAGTTTCGGCTTCTAGGAGACCCGGATTCAGAATCATCCTATCCTCACATATCGCGAAATCCCGATAGGCAAAGTCCCGAAATGGACTAGCACACATGGTTTTGGTGTTTTGTCATTTTGGTACTCGGGATCTCCAAAGGTCAGTTTTCGTTGTGTTCGCTAGACATGAAATTTTGATGGATGAAACCCCGAAATGAACAAGGGAATACATGCAATGCAATTTTTTTTCCGAATCATGAAAGCTGGGAGCACCTCTTCGGTAAGACCTATGGTCATAGCTGCTGATCATAGGAGTATGGACAAGGGATGGTAGGGTCTGTAGTAGGTCCTGTAGGGATTTGCGGAATTCTGATCATCGGAGAAAAGATGAAAAAGGTTGAAATTTTTTTATTTCCGTAGTGAGCGTGTTACAATAGTTTTCCAACTGGTTTGAATTTCAACCATTTTTTCTTTTCACAATGAACCATTGTAACCTTTCATTTAAACGATAATATTAAACTTTAAATAATATCAGTTTTCCTTCTTTTTTTTATTCTTTATCCATAATGCTCATGTTTTAAATCTTCTTTAATCATGATTTTGTATCAGTTCATTACTTTACAGATATCAAATTGTTGTGAATTCAAGTCTTAATCAATAGGCACTCCCTTCAAACCAAAATTCATGTGACCGTGAGCTTGAAACCACGATCTTATCCATTCCAAGCATTATTCTGTTAACATTTTCTTCTTCCGCCCTGATTCTTCTACATGGGACCATATTCAAAGGTTTGAGGGATTATTTGATTCTAGCCTCTTTAGCTTCTTTACCTTATCATGTGACCAGTGTTGGAACCGGGTTCTCTGATACTTCGTCCTTCGGGACTTCCAACTTTTGCAGTCATTCAATCCTCCTAGAGTACATTTCACTGAAGTGTGTATACTGTATTCACTAGTAGATCAGACGGTCAATATTTAGTATTTCGTTGGATGGACAATCCTGGCTTATCTAGATGCTTCAAATAAATTGTCAGTCAAGACTTAATCTGCAGTTGAGTGGATGGTTCTCATTCACTTCGGGACTTCGGCGTTTCAGGACTACGACCTTTGCAGTCTTCCAACTCTTCCAGAGAAAATTCCGCTGAAGGGTGTATCAACACTCCCTTCTTGATAACCTTCACATGTCTAGGATCCAGGACCATAGACTTAGGTACAAAGGTGGTCCCTCTCTCTGGGTATTTGACTATTCGTGATTCTGGGACTCCGAGCTACTTGGACTCTGAGGTAGTTCAATCCCTCTAGAGTGTTTACCTACTGAAGAAGTCATAAAGTTGTGGTGACTGCATATTGTCAGTTGTTAGTACACCTTATGGTATCCTTCCACTCTACTCAATCAAACGATTGAAATATATTCTGGTGTATCTTAGATCAATGGATAACATCAATTCGTGACTTTGTCCTTTGGCACTAAGGGTAGTTTTGGTTGTAGGAAAAGTTGGTTATCCTGGAGGTTGTAGTCCCAGATTGACGTGGTGTGTTGACGTCACCTATGATGACATGGACCCATAGTGGGTGTGCCACATGTCACCATGATTTTTGAATTTCACAGACCTTATGTGCCATATGTATTTGACACTTCTCATCAACTAATTGGGCCATGTGTCCTTGCTGACTAGGATTTTGAATTTTCGTTACTTCGTAGCTTCGGGAGTTCTGTCACTTTTATACCATCCTTCGATCATTTCCAAAGTGCCAAATAGATATATCACTATAGACATTTCCTTTTCTTGATCAAAAGACCAATGTTATTTCATGACTTCAAGATTTTGTGGATTCTTACTTGTTTCCAGTAATCACTGAAGTGGTGAAGCTCCAAAGTACCAAAGCTTTATATCTTCTGCTTGATTCGATGACTGAGAACTAACCCAATCTTTCTCCATGAGATCTGATGGTCGGTGTTTACTTCATGATTTCAGATGTTTCAAGACATCATGTCTTATGGGTTCCACTTATCCTATCCTTCCACCTGATTCTATCTGACTATAAGGATAGATCTTGAACTAATATAACGGTTGATGTAAATTGATCCTTTACAAGGGATTCTTATGTGTAGGCTCATGATTCTGCATGACCTGGTATCTTATTTCTCCTGATATTTGATCTCATCACCTACACTCTATTGACATCAATGACAATATCATACCATTGTGTTCAACATTCTCCCCGTTTGGCATTGATGGCAACCTTCTTTTTGAAATATTTTTTTTGTTTATCAATTTTCTCCCCCTTTGACAACAACGAAACAAGAGATATTTCTTCACTCCTCCTATGGTGAAGCTACCCCTATCCATGTGTCCCTTGTCTTCTTATGTGACTTTTATGGTTTTAATGAGGTATGTGAATTACTCCCAATTTTTGTCGAAGATTTTTAAAGGTACTCTTGGGAAAAGTTTTTGTGAATATGTCTGCAATTTGTTCTTTGGTGTCCACATACACTATTTTAACCACTCTTTGAGTAACCTGATATCTTAAGAAATGGTATTTAATTGGGATGTGTTTGGTTTTAAAATGAATTACTGTATTTTTAGAGATGCTTATGGCACTAGTGTTATCACAATTAATAGTAAAGGGATCATCATATCTTATTTGTAAATATTATAAAGTTTTCTTCATCTGAAGAACTCGTGTTTAGTAGGATGCAACAACAATGTATTCTACCTCTGTTGTGGATAGTGATGTGGATGTTTGTTTCTTACTTATCGATGCTACCAAACATTTTCCTAGAAATAAGGCTCCTCCACTGGTGATTTTCCTATCATCTATATTACCAACCCAATCTGCATCAATGTATGCATTTAATGTAAAGTATTTTTATTTTGGATACCATAATCCAAATTCTAAGGTCCCTTTAAGATACCTGAATATTCGTTTTACTGCTTTTAGATGAGTTTCCCTAGGTGTAGATTGAAATCTTCCCACTAGCCTTACATCCTGCATGATGCCAGGTCTAGTTGTTGTTGAATAGAGAAAACTTATGATCATTGATCTGTAAATAGTTTGATCTACTTTTGGTGAGTCGTCATATAGGATTACTTTACATCGAGTGACCATGGGAGTACTTACTGGTTTATTGTCTTTCATTTGGAATTTATTCAACATTTCTTTGATATATTTGGTTTGGGAAATAAATATTCCTTTTTCTGATTGAGTGACTTGTAAACCTAAGAAAAAAGAAATTTCTCCCAACTTAGACATTTCAAACTCTTCTTGCATTTCAGTTGCAAATTTTATGCTCATTATAGTAAGATTACTCTCAAATATGATATCATTGACATATACTACCACAACAATCATATTTTGATTTAAAATTTTGATATATAATTTGTTTTCAGTAGCCCCTCTCTTATATCCTTGTTTTTGTAGGTACTGATCTAACCTTGAAAACCATGCTCTTGGGGATTTCTTAAGACCATATAAAGCTTTCTTTAGCTTGCACACATAGTCCTGATTTCCTGTTACCATGAATCCTTCTGTTTTTTCAACATAGAATTCTTGTTCTAGAGTTCCATTAATAAATGATGACTTGACATCCATATGATAAATATTGAATTCTTGAAGCATGCAAATGCGAGGAACATCCTAATGACTTCTAGTCTTTCTACCAGAGAAAAAGTTTCTTCAAAATCAATACCTTCTACTTGAGCATATCCTTTGCAAACTAATCTGGATTTGTTCTTTCTAATCTCCCCATTTTCATTTAGTTTTTTCTTGAATATCCACTTAGTTCCTACCACATTCTTGTCCTTAGGTCTTGGAACTAATTCCCAAGTCTGGTTCCTCTCTATCTGGTCAAGTTTTTCATTCATTTCCTTTTGTCTAGTTTTTACTTTTGATGGATTATTTAAATGATTTAGGTTCTATCATAGAAAACATTTCTTGTTCTGAGTCAAATGTGAGTTTCCTTCTTGTTTCTATTCCTGCACTTTATCTCCAATGATCTAACTCTCACGTTGATTCTTTTGAACTATTTCCGATGGAGCTTTTGGCAAGGGTGTTTCTTCATTGTATTCTTCATCAGTGTATGGTTCATTTTCCCGTGTTTCATTATCATCATCTTCTTGCTGAGATTCTACATCATCATCTTCTTGTTGAGATTCTTTATCAATTTTTGATATGTCTTGGGATATGTTCTTCTTTAGTTTTAGATCATCTATATTTGTATTGGAACTTTTCACTATCTTTAGTGGTCTAAGATTATAACATTTGTATGATTTTTTATTATGTGAATAACCTAAAAATATGCCTTCATTAGATCTTGGATCAAACTTTCCGAAATTATCTTCATCATTCTTAATGTAAAATTTACTTCCAAAAATTCTAAAGTGTTTAACAAATGTTGTTATGCCAAACCATAGTTCATAAGGAGTTTTGTCATTGTTGGGTCTCAACTAAGCTCGATTAAGTATGTGGATTTTTTTGTAGATTGCATCTCTCCAGAATTTTTTTGGAAGCCTCGCTTCATTTAACATGGTTCTTGCAACTTCTTGAACTATCCTATTTTTACTTTCCACCACTTCATTCTATTGAGGAGTCCTAGGAGATAAAATCTATATTTTGATACCATGATTTTCATAGAATTTAATGAACTCTTTAGAGGTGAATTATCCTCCATTGTTTGATCTTAAACATTTAATTTTGAGATTTGTTTCATTCTCTACAAGGGATTTGTATGTTTTAAACTTCTCAAAGGATTATAATTTTTCTTTTAGAAAGTATACCCAGGTCATTCTTGTGTAATCATCAATGATCAACATAAAATAATGTTTACCATAAATACTTTTAGTTTTGGTAGGTCCACATAGATCTGTGTGAATACGTTCTAATGGTTTTGTTGTGGAATTGTCTTTTGTTTTGAAACTAGGTCTTGTTTTCTTCCTTATTTGACAATGCTTACAAATAGAATCTAAAGGCTTAATAAATTTTGCAATATCCCTTACTTCCTCCTTCTTGTTGTCTTTGATTAAGTTGTCAAATATTAAATGTCCCAACATTCTATTCCATAGCCATGTTTCATCTTCTTGACTTAAACAACAGTTTTCTCCTTCATCTACATCAAGGATGTACACATTGCTAGATGTTCTTGGTGCAGATGCTACTAGCTTTCCAGTATCCTTTTTTCTGATCTCACAATTATGAGAATCAAAGGTAAGTATGTGACCCTGATCACATGTCTAACTTACACTTAGGAGATTAGGCTTGATATTTTCTACCAAAATTATATCTTCTGCTTTGGTCTTTTTATTCCTTAGACTGACAATGCCTTTTCCCAGTATTTTGGCTGACATATTATTAGGTAGATAGAGAGGTAGTGGGGGAGACCAGAGGGCCCATAGTGATAATATTGGAGGCCATTCAATGTAAGGTCGACTAGGTCCACTATAGTATTAAATAAGGCCCACTATGGTAGTTATATATAATAAATGTAAGAGGACTTCTTAGAAGATTCCTCCTCTAGAATTTTCAAAGGTGGTTGGTAGAACTATATAGAGGGGTTCAAACAATGCAATGAGACAAGTTGAGAAGTATTGTATTTGGAGAGGTATCTCAATAGGAGGATGCCCCCTTGAAGAGGAAAGTGAATAGTAGAGGATCCCTTCCTTAATAGGATCCATTGTATGGTGTTTCCCTACCCTAAGGGTTTGAATATAATAAAAGTGTGGTTCTTCTATATTGTTATCTGAATATTTGTGGTGTTTCTATATGAAAGTATTTGGTACTTAACAAGTGGTATCAAAGCACTTTCCTTGGCAGGAAGTGTGGGATTTTTTATTTTATTTTTTGCACATTTTTTTTTTCAGAGAAGAAAAAGAAGGCCGAAATATTATGGATGATTTCTATAGATTTCTATGCACAATTTGTAGAAACTGGTTTTATATCTTATTTCCTATCAGAAAAACACCCAATTAAAAAAAACAAATTGTCCAAATCGAAGCTCTGGAAGTGAATACATTTTTTATTTAAAATAAACCATTTTGGGGTTTTTTTCATGACAACGACAAGATTGTAGAGTTCATAATGTTTCATAGAGTGATTAGAATGCTACCAGATCAGTGCCATTGGATAAATCATTTTAAGATATTTCTTTTGGTATATTATATGTGGTGTTTCCTATGGATATTCTCTCTCAAATCATGGCATCCATCAAGACAGTAATTCAAGAGTTCAAAGTTGAAATGCAACATATCCAAGAGAAATGTATTCAAGAGCTCGGAGTTGAAATGCAACATATTCAAGAGGAAGGTATTCAAGAGTCCAAAATTTCAAGGCATATTATGGAAGAATATAATCAAGAAAGATATGTTTGGTATGATTTCGAGGCTGATTGTGATAATTGGTATATGAACAGTTGTTGGCATAGAGGGGTAGACCTGGGGTTCAATGCTTCAACAACGCACTAATAAAACCCTAACTACCATCCCTTTCAGCATCACCTGTGAAGTAGATGAAGTCTCACCCGAGGTAGAGGCAGGGGTGGTTGTAGGACTCTAATGTCTGCAACCTTAGCTGGGACTCATATATGTGATTTTAACACCTTAACAGAGCACTTATGAGTTATAGTTCATTAGTATTCAACTTTTGTCTACAACGCAGATAAACCCTAATTACAGATCAACACAGTGTTCATCCAGATCTAATATATTCAAGAACTAAACATATCAACATAGATTAGATCTAGCATATTATTCACATCATTAGGCACTAAGCTATCATATTCATCTAATCATACGTCATTACACTAAGAAGTAATTATATAAACAATAAAACATTTACAATGCACAAAGCAACCACAACACATGATATATGTGGTTCACCCCCAGCCTGGGGCTACGTCCACCAACCCTTCTCTTCTTTATTATTTTCGGTCAAGATTCTTACAGACACATAACATCAAAATCCTACTCCGCAGAAGATAAGAGATCTGCGTGCACCTCACCAGATCCTCCTTCCCCAAGCTAGGTTACAAAACAAAGCCTCTATATAGTATCTTATAGTCACTTGCACTTAGCCTTGCAAGCCTCACAAAATATGCACAAAGAATTTACAACTATCACTTAGCACAACATCACACCGATGCATATATTGTCTTAGCACTTAGAAAAGTAAAAAGCCCATATTTACATCACCTAGACATCTATTTATAAATTACAAAAATGCCTAACCATGGGCCAACATCCCCATACACGTTACATAAGACCAAAACCTAAAAATCCCTAAAAAGGGGCAGATATTCCGTGATCTCTGCTTCGACTTGTGCTCCATCTTTGATAGCCCGTCGAAGTCCAAAATAGGTCAAACCTGAACAAGGATTTCCAAAACTTGGTCAAGGGCCAACATGCCCCTAACACTCACATGTGACTCATCTCGAGTCACTATGATTTGGTTAATTCTGCCTCAAAATCCTCATGATTGGCTCGGGCTACTTCGACCTGTTGTTGCGCCAAGGCCTCCTGCTCAATGAACTCCTGAAGAACTGCCTCGTTCACAGGTCCTTCCAAGTTTTTCTCAACTATAGTGACTACTTTCTCTATTTCTACTCTTCTTCCTTCAATATCCTCAAACAGTTGACAAGATGCATCTTGGACTGGCGGGAGCCTCTGAATCACTTCCATGACTTTGCTCTATATGGCCTGGACTTGCTGTTGAACAATGCATTGTTCCTGTGATATTTTCATTTTTTCAACTACAGATAAGAGCTTCAATTATGCCTGTACCTTTGTTGCTTCCTTCTTTTCTTCCTAGAGCTGTGACTCTAGTGTCTTCAATTTAGGGTCCTTAGTAAGTCACTCATAAGTCTATGCGCTACGATCACTTAGTTGTTTACATTCCAAATCTAATGCTTTGATTCTCTCAACTGTGCTTTGGGTAATGGCTTCTCTTTGATCTCACACATCCTGCAGAGTGCTTGGCACTGTTTGTAGTTCTAGGTATGCTATTCTCTATTGAAGCTACTTGATGGCTTCAACAGGCTGTACTACTTGATGCTCCACTGGTTCTTCTGTTTTTCTCTCTAACCCTATCACAGAGCGAAGTGCTCTGCTGACTGCTTCTTTTACTCTAATAAGCTCCACAAGAAATTGTTCTTTCTCTTGCTAGATCTGTGATTTCTCCTCTTTAAACTTTGAATGGAGGGAAGCCTTCTCCTGCTGCACAATCCTGCATTGCTCTATTACTTCCTCTTATTCTTGCTTCAGGGCCACTGTGGCTTGTTCTTTTTCTTCTTGTGCACAACGAAGGTGAGCTTCAGTTGCATCAACTATTCTGCGGAGTTGGGTAGGCTCATATCCCAACTCTTGTTCTTCTGATGGTGGGGGTGCAGTGGACACTATGCGGTTGGAGTGAAGAGCTTGTTGTACCCCTCTGAGTTCTGCCTCAATTCTATCATACATTGTTGCTTGTTTGGCTTCAGTGTTCTACAAGAGGTCCTGCGAGGCGTCTGATACAAATGTGATGATGAAGTCGAAGTCATCGAGCGTGAGTACAGTTTGCAGCTTAGTCTTAGTAGTTTTGGACTTCTTCTGGGAAGTAGGTTTCGTGGGGGAAACCTTCTTTTTCTTGGAGGGTTCAATCTCATCAACAAGATCCCTAGGCGGTGTTACTTCACCTTGCTTCTGCTAATCTTATTTTCCATTGGCCTCTTCTTTATATACTTTGTCATCACCTCCTCGTCCCAGTGATTCTAAGGTGGTTTCTTCTGAGGCACTGCTCAACTACTGGAATTCTTCAGTCTTCTTCCTTATGCTAGTTCTATGTGTATCATGTGCTTTGTGAGTGGCCTCCGAGCTTCCAATTTGTTCAGGGTCAGACAGTTCTATGGGATTAGCAGGGATAAGGAGCTCTGTAGGCTAGTCCTTGGTTATCTCTTCTAGGTATTCCTCTGTGAGCTTATAGTATGACTGAAGCTCTTCTTTACTCTTGTCTCCATGCATAGTGATGTAAATGAAGTGTCAATCTGTGCAAAACTTTATAAGGGGCTTGAACCTGTGTAGATTATTCGGTGTCATATGAGGGACAGCCTCAATGGCCCTCTTTAACTGTAGATAGTAGGTATGGTATACTGCATTCGACTACCATTGTTTTCCCATATCGCTCGAATACTAGAGTGTGGTGAACTTCACAATGAGTGGCTCGAATGACTCATTGTCGGGGAAGGTTGCACCTTCTGGCATCTCCTAAGCTATAAACACAATGAGGATTAGGAGCGAGCTAAAGTGGAACTCATAGCCCTGATCCTGAGCTTCGTGGAAATCCAATTCTAACTGGTTGAATAAGTACTTTTCCCAATTCATCTGGAGTCCTTCCACACATTTTCCAGCGAGGTTGATAATGAATGTTGTGACCTACGTAGGTTTGTTCTTTCTCACTAGATTTCTTGCAATCAACTGGCAGGCTAGGTGCACTACGCCATTCTGGATGGCAGCTACCTTTTAGCCTCATGTCCCATTTTCTACATCACCATATGTATTTTTAATCGTTTGTGCTAGTGCATAGTTTGCAGCCTTCCATGGGTAGAAGTCTTGTGGGTATGGTCCCTACATGCTCAATCTAGTGATCCTATGGATCAACATTGGGTCAATGGCAAGGCATCTGTATAGCCACAGATAGCCACCATGGTAGCACAATAGCAGGATCTTAATGCACATGTTAACTTCTTGGTTCCTTCCAAAATGTGGTATCTTCATCACATCCAAGATAGTGGACTGCGCGAGGTTCATATTCCATGGTTGGGGGATTAACCTCAATTTCTTCCCCTTCTTCCTAGTCAAGTACCTGTGAGGGGTGATCATGTTGTGGTTCTTGCGATCCCCTAGGTTGAAGTCACTGAATTTTAATGCCATGATCTCTTCTAGCTAGGTTTGAACTACACGTATCCCCTTTGGGAGGTACGCAGTAAGCAGGGTATAATCGACGTCGCTTGGGACACTGTCACGACTCACCACACTCGCCAGGGGTGGGATGTAGTCGGGTAGGATAGACAGGATCAAATTCACATTCACCAAGTCATCTTGATGCTTGGTTCTTTTCTCGGATACGGCTCGGGATGGTCTAGATCTGCGAGCAGTTGACAAAGAGGCTTGCACTCCTCTCGTCGATGAATCTTGAATCACTGCGGAAATTACTTTTTCATACATTAAATTGATTAGAACTTCTTAAACTAACTTCTCCATGGTGCCGATTTTGTCTGACATGCACGCTCTCGATCGGATAACTCAAGTCGATGAATGAATGCTCAATGTAATATAACAGGTGTCGATCTCAGTAAACACAACCTGGTAGCAATGAGTTCTTTTGTTGGATCAGATACAATTCACGAAAGTGTTGTCGGTGCAATAGTCAACGGACTAAGTAGACAACAAGGTAACGGACCTCTCCAATAGGTGAGAATCCTTCATCAATGTAGTTTTATCTGTTATGACACGGTCCCAATGGTTTGATGGTGATATTTCTGGTCATAACTGCTTTTCTAATCGTTCGGGAGTGTTCTAACGGTCATATTGTCTCCAATAGTTATATCACTCTACCATGGCAAAGTTCCATTTTGCTCTGTTTTGATATCCTGGCGAAGTTTCAGTTTTGCAAACCTTCCTTCTGCGAAGTTCCCTCTGGAACCTCCTGTAATTTTTCCAAATTTTCCTTCTTCTTGCTGAGCTTTCTAGCCTTTTTCCCTATGATATGCATTATTGGGTTCCTCTTCCCATTCTTATTCTTATTTGTACTCAACATAGTAACTTCGTGTTGTTGAGATTCTTTCATAGGGTTAGAGAGTAGTACTTCTTATCAGACTGAGGTAGGTGCTCTACTCTTCTGTACATACAGATATTGTAAGTCTTCCTGGGTTCTTTCATCTTCGACATCTGGATAGATGGTCCTCAATAGCTTCGACTGGTCCTCTTGTTCTTTTAGTAAGTGATCTATCCTCTTCGTCATGAAGTCTCTTAGTTCCTTCTTCTCCTGTTCTAGGGCTTCCTCTTCTTTTCTTCTAGTTCGATCCTTCTCAATCTAGGTTTTTCCTAGTAACATAGAAAATGGGGCGCTACTCCCAATAAATTTAACAACCTCAAAATCTTCTATGTCAAAGTTCCATGAGCACTCATATATATCTGGGTAAGTCTTCCACATAGGGTTATCAAATTTCCTCTAAATAATCCTATTCCTCCTAATGAAGGACTCATAGTAGGCTCTCCTAAAATTTCCTAGGTTCTTTCTGTCATGATATTCACTTATGTTTCCTCATCCATAACACAGTCAATGTTGAGGTCTCCTATTCTTGTTTCTATGCACTCTTTTTCTTTGAAGATCTCTGATAAGTTGAAATTTTTGTGATCATTCAGGTTTTCTTTCATTTGTAATAATACATTCTCTGATTCTTTCTAGGGTTCTTTCATGGTCTCATCTTCTTGACTTTCCTCAGGGTTTTCTTGTCTCATATTCATTCTTTCAAGCTTCGCAATCATTCTAGGGAAATCCAAAACTTCATGATCCACAACGTTACAACAAAGACAACTAGATATTCTCCTAGGGCATTCCTTAGCAAGATGTCTCGGTATTATGCAACTGTAAAAAAGGGTTAATCCTCTTTTTTTGGTAAATCATCCCGAACCTTTCTTGTGCTGTGCACTAGGATCATAGTAACTAACCTGCATAAAATTATTCCTAGGATCCTGCATCCATTTGTTAGTCCAAACATTCTTTCTATGCATAGGAATAACATACCTTTCATTATTTCTATCAGATCTATTCATATCAAATCTTCTTTCTTCTAACTGTGCCCTAGTTTTCAAGCTAGGACAAAATTTATCAAGCATACCTAGATCCATACTTTTGAAAAAAACAATTCCACTTATCTTACTTTTATCAAAGCACAAAGATTTCAAATCTTACCTCTTTAATAAAAAAAATTCACTGATCTTACCTCTTTTTTTTACATCTGCCTCCTTTCTTAGCACAGAGCTTTGCATTCAAGTAGAATAATGCGCACTAGGGAAACAGATCTACGCACAAAGCTTTCTCTTTTCTTCAGTTCCCAACAATCATAGTTTTCGGTCCTGACAATGGAACCATTTGTTGGCACAAAGGGGAAGACGCGGGGTTCAACGCTTCAACAACATACCAACAAAACCCTAACTACCATCCCTTTTGGCATCACTTGCGAAGTAGATGAAGTCTCACCCGAGGTAGAGGCAGCGGTGGTTACAGGACTCCAGTGTCTGCAACCTTAGTTGGGAAATAGATCTTTGATTATAACACCTTAACAGAGCACTTAGCAGTTATAGTTCATTAGTATTCAACTTTTGTCTACATCATAGATAAACCCTAATTATAGAGAAACACAATGTTCATTCAGATCTAATATATTCAAGAACTAAAAATATCAACATATATCATATATAGCATCTTATTCACATCATTAGGCACTAATCTATCATATTCATCCAAGCATACATCGCTACACTAAGCAGTAATCATATAAACAATAAAACATTCACAATGCAAAAAGAAACCACAACACAGGATATATGTGGTTCACCTCCAGCTTGGGGCTACATCCACCAACTCTTATCTTCTTTATTATCTTTGGTCAAGCTTCTTATAGGCACATAACATCAAAATCCTACTCCGCATAAGACAGGAGATATGTGTGCACCTTGCCAGATCCTCCTTCCCTAAGCTAGGTTACAGTACAAAGCCTCTATATAGTCTCTTACAGTTACTTGCACTTAGCCTCGCAAGCCTCACACAGTATGCACAAAGCATTTACAATTATCACTTATCACAACATCACACATATGTGTATCTTGTCTTAGCACTTATCAAGATACCAAGCCCTTCTTTACATCACCTAGACATCTATTTATACATTACAAAAAGGCCTACCCATGGGTAAACACATGGGATGATATCCCCATACCCGTTATATAATCCCAAAACCCAAAAATACCTAAAAAGGGGCCGATATTCCACGATCTCTACTTCGACTTGCACTCCATCTTCGACAGCCTGTCAAAGTACAAAATCAGTCAAAACTGACCAAGGATTTCCAAAACTTGCTCAAGGGACAACAACAATTGTCATTTTTGGGATGATAACTATTTTCATATTTTATTCGATGACTCTACTCCTCCTTCTGTAGAGAACATCAATGTGAAAAATCGTGAGCCAATTATTATTACTAGTGTCCATCATGCATATTCTACAGTGGTATTATTCCTTCTAGATTTTGTTATGACCCTTTCCCACTATGTGGATGGATATTCTTATTTGGATCCACATGAGAGGTTTTAGTCTTTGGAGCATCATTTTCAGTTGGTTATTGGGTTCCAATATCTTCCACGTGGAGTTCACATGAGGACTTGGACATGGGGCCCTAGTTTACAATGGCGGTTGGACTACTTCAACATGGTGGCTTTCATTTCTACATGGGACCATGGTTCTCTAAGTCTACTTTAGAACTATGGTCCACACTTATCCATGGGACCTTGGTATATGGTTGTACACCCTCATAACCAGCATTGATGACAACACTTTCATAAGGGGGGTGAAATGTAGTGTAGCCAAAGAGGTAGTGGGGGGGGCCACAGGGCCCATAGTGATAATAGTGGAGGCCATTCAATGTGTGGTGGACTAGGTCCATAATATTATTAAATAAGGCCCATTATGGTAGTTAGATATAATAAATGTAATAGGACTTACTAGAAGGTTCTACTTCTAGAAGGTTCCTCCTCTAGAATGTTGTTAGGTGATTGGTAGAACTATATAAAGGGTTTTGAACAATGTAATGGGATGTCAAGAAAATTATTGTGTTGTGAGTGGTAGCTCAATACGATGATTCCCCCTCGAAGAGGCAAGTGAACATGAGAGTATCCATTCCATAATTGGATCCATTGTATGGTGTTTCCCTACCTCAAGGGTTTTCTATAATAAAGTTTGGTTTCTTCCATATTTCTCTGTGGATATTTTGTGTATTCAGTATTTGTGGTGATTATATTTGTAGATCTACTCAGGTTCTTAATAAGAGGAAACATGGGAAGATGAGTTATTCTTGCAGAAACACCTGCGATAAGTCAAGTGTCAAGGGAAATGCTTGTTTTAAGGGGAGGGGCATGTTAAGCCCTAGAAAGAGACCCATATTATGCATAAAACCCATTATTAATCGCTAGATATTGAATTATTACATGCTAGTGTTATATTTGTATGTATGATAGAACCCTTCAGTGCACCCTTTCATTATAATTGTACCCTTTATATCATACACACACACCACGAAGACCAAGTCTTATGATCATCGTATCGTATCTCATATTGTATTCTAAATTGGACATATTGTAAAAGGGGGTTTCCCCCTCGAAGTGGATTGTATTCATTGAATTTTTATTATTTTTAAGGAATTGCATCATAACAAGCATATATGATATCAAATAAATTGAATTGACTGTTTACTCTACCAAAATGATGGGTTGAAATCAATCTATGCCACATCAAACCCTACCAAGGATATGATCCCTCCAAACACCTAAATACCCATTTAAACACCAAAATGATGCCTTGGGTCATCACATGAATCAGGCCAAGGGCCCCCTCATCCTTGGGAATGATACATACTACTGGCACAGGGGAATACCCAGGGTTCAATGCTTCAACAACGCACCAACAAAAACCTAACTACCGGCCCTTTCGGGAACACCTATGAAGCAGATGAAGTCTCACTCGAGGTAGAGGCAGGGGGGGTTGTAAGACTCAAGTGTCTACAACCTAGCTAGGACATAGATCTGTGATTACATACTTCAACAGAGAACTTAGCCAATAGTATGCCTTAAGTTATGATTCTTATTCACATAGCAGACTAACCCTAATTGTAGATCAATATAGTAGTAATCAATATTAAACACATATAAGCATTCAACACATAGCATCAAAGAAGATCTAGCATTTATTCATATATAAATCACTAAGCATCAATGAATCAATCTACCAGGCATCAAGATTAAGCACATAAATACATAAACACCATGAATAAAACTTCACAAAGAACAATAACACATGATATATGTGGTTCACCCCAGTGTGGGGCTACGTCCACCAACTCTTCTTCTTCTTTATTAGCTTCTTCCAATCTTCTTATAGGAACCTAGTCACAGAGCCAACTCTTCACAGGATAGAAGATCTGGGCACACCTCGCCAGATCCTATTTCCCCGAATTAGATCAAGGTACCAATCCTTACACCATATGTGCACAAATAACTTACAAAATACTTGCACTTAGGTCTGCAAGTCTTAACTCATTTGTGCACAAATCCAACTAGCCAAGCACTAAGTCTATCAATGACTAGTAACCAACTAACACCTTCACTTACCTCACCTAGCTACTTATTTATACATTACAAAAAGGGTCCTAAGCATGGGTAAACCCATGGGATGACATCCCATACACATTACATAAACCCTAAAATCCCAAAAAGCTCGCAAAATGGGCGAGATCACATGATCTCTGCTTCACCTGGGCACTCCGTCTTCGACCAACCTATCGAAGTCCCAAAACTGGTCAAGCATGGCCAAGGTTTCCACCGAACTTGGGTCAGGGAAAACATGCCCCCAACACTCACCTGTGACTCATCTTGAGTCACTCTAATTTGGGCAAGAGTGCCTCGAAGGCCTCGATCTTAGCTCGATCTTCCTCAACTTGCTACTTTTCCAGAACCTCTTGCTCAATGAACTCCTGAAGTACTTGCTCGGTGACAGGACCTTCCAGGCACTGTTGTAATGTTGTGACCACCTATTCCAGCTATGAGCCTTGTCCCTCGAGCTCTTCAAAAAGTGTGCAGGCTTCATTATGCATCGAATAGAGTTTCTGTGTCACCTCTATAACTCGGCTCTGGATGGCAGTGACCTGCTATTTAACTGTGCACTGCTCCTGCGACCTTTTCATCTTCTCAATGACCGTAAGCTTCTTTAGTTGTTCTTGCACAGTTGACACCTGTTGCTTTTCCTCCTAGAGTTGTGCCTCTATTTTCCTCAGCTTCGGGTATTCTACAAGTCTCTCATAGGTCTACGCACTTCGATCATTAAGTTTCTTGCATTATGATGCCAGCACCCTAATTCTTTCTACTGCGCTCCTGACAATTTCTTCCCTTTGATCTCATACTTCTTGCGGACATAAATTTCTTAGCCATAAGGTCGATCAATATTTCTTCTACTGACTTCTCTAATGCGCTAAGGTCACCTGACATGTACACTCATAATCAAATAACTTGGGTAAGAGAGCAGACACTCAAGGAAATCGAATAGATGGAGAGGTCTAGATAATACAACATGGCATGCGATCAATTCTCTGTGGGCTTGAATATCTTAGTTTGCAAAAGTGGCCCCGGTGAGGCATTCAACGGATTAAATAAGCAATGTCATAACAAATTCCTCCAATGGGTGGGAATGCCTCAATCAATACGATTCCATCCGTTGTGGCATGGTCTCAACTATTCAATGGTGGTCTTTCCGGTAATAAATGTGTTTCTAGTTGTTCCAGAGCATCGTTCTAATGGTCAAGATGCCTCCAATAGTCATATATCTTCGCCATGGTGAAGTTCTAGTCTGCATTGTTCTAATATTCTGACGAGGTTCAAGTTCTTCAAGCCTGCCTTCTGCGAAGTCTTCTCTGGAACTTACTAAAGTTTTTCTAGCTTTGCCTTCTTCTTACTGATCTTTCTTTCCTTCTTTCTTGTGATCTGAGTCTCTGGGTTACTTTTTCCATTCTTATTCTTACTTTCTCTTAGCGTAGTAACTTTGCATTGCTGAGGGTATTCCAAAGGGTTCGAATATAATACCTCTTAGATTTCTACTTTTGGGGTAGGTGCCCTTTTCTCTCTTGCATGGATAGGTTTTTCAAGCCTTCTTGCATTCTTACAACTTCGACAACTAAGTCTCTGGCCCTCAGTTGCTTCGAATTCTACTCTTTTTCTTCTATTAAGCATAATATTATCCTATCCATGAAGTCCCTTAATTCTTTATTTTTCTGTTTTGTAGCTTCTTCCTCTGCTTTCCTCCGGATCTGATCTTTCTCAATTCAAGTCTTTCTTAATAGAAGTTCAAACGGGGCGTTGTTCTCCAAAAACTTAATGACTTCAAATTCTTCTTCTGTTGTTGTTCCATGGGAAATTATAGGTACATGATTAAGTATTCCACATAGGGTTATCATCTTTCCTTTAAACAATCCTATCCCTCCTAATGAAGGAATCATAGCAGGCTTTCCCAAAACTTCCCAAGTGCTTTCTAGCACGATATTCACCTATGTTTCCTCATCCAAAACATAGTCTATGTCAAAGTCTCCTATTCTTGTTTCTATGCATTGATTTTCTTTTAAGATCTCTGGCAGACTAATGTTTTTGTGATTGTTTAGGGTTTCACGGAGCTGTAATAACATAGATTCTTATTTTCTCTGGTTTTTTATCATATCCTTAGTTTCTTGACTTTCTTCATGCTTTTCTTGTCTCATGTTCATCTTTTCAACTTTAGCAATCATTCTAGGGAAATCCAAAACCTCATGATCAATATCTTTACAACAAAGACAAATAGGACCTATACCAGAGCATTCCTTAGCAAGATGTCTCGATCTTATGCAGTTATAACACAATGTCAATCCTCTCTTTCTCTTAAACAATCCCCAACCTTTCCTATACTGCTCACTGAGATCACAGTGACGGACCTGCAATCTGCAAAAATTCTTTCTAGGGTCCTGCATCCACTTATTAGTCCAAAAATTCTTTATATGCATAGGAATAACATATATTTCACTATCTCTATCAAATTTATTCAGATCAAATCTTCTTTCTTCTAGTTGTGCCCTAGTTTTCAGACTAGGAAAACATCTATCAAACATACCTAAATTCATACTTTTGAAGAAAAAGTTTCCACTTATCTTACCTTTACCAGAGAACAAAGCTTTAATATCTTACCTCTTTTCTTCATATAGGGATTCTCTTTTAGCACAGGGATTCACAAGTCAGGTAGAATACTGCGCACTACAACAACACCTCTACATACAAATCTTTTTTTTTTCTTTAGTTCCCAACAATCACAGTTTTAGGTCCTGACAATGGAACCATTTGTTAGAACAGGGGCAGACCCAAGGTTCAACACTTCAACAACGCACTAAAAAAACCCTAAATACTGGCCCTTTTGGAAACACCTACAAAGCAGATGAAGTCTCACCTGTGGTAGAGGTAGGGGGGGTTGCAGGACTCAAGTGTCTACATCCTAACTGAGACACAGATTTGTGATTACATACTTCAACAAAGCACTTAGCCAATAGTATGCCTTAAGTTATGATTATTATTCACATCACAGATTAACCCTAATTGTATATCAACGTAGTAGTAATCAATATTAAACACATCCAAGCATTCAACATATAACATCATAGTAGATCTAGCATTTATTCCTATATAAAGAACTAAGCATCAATGAATCAATCTATCAAGCATCAATATTAAGCACATAAATACATAAATACCATGAATAACACTGCACAAAGAAAAATAACATAGAATATATGTGGTTCACCCCAGTGTGGGGATACATCCACCAACTCTTCTTCTTCTTTATTAGCTTCTTCCAATCTTCTTACAGGCACCCAACCACAAAGCCAACTCCACATAGGACAAGAGATCTGCGCGCACCTTTCCAGATCCTCCTTCCCTGAATTAGATCAAGGTACCAATACTTACACCTTCTGCGCACAAAGCACTACAAAATACTTTCACTTATCTCTGCAAGTCTTAACTCATTCATGCACAAAGCCAACTAGCCAAGCACTAGGCCGATCAATGACTAGTAACCAACTAACACCTTCACTTACATCACCTAGATATTTATTTATACATTACAAAAAGGGGCTAAAGCATGGGAAAACCCATGGGCCGACATCCTATACCTGTTACATAAACCCTAAAATCCCAAAAATCCCACAAAATGGGCAATATCCCACGATCTTCGCTTCGCCTGGGAGCTTCGTCTTGGACCATCCTGTCGAAGTCCCAAAAATGGTCAAGCATGACCAATGTTTCCACTGAACTTGGTCGAGGGCCAACACATACTATCAAACGTACCATGGGAAGACCAATATCTCGATTGTACTTGGCCCATAGGTGCAAGTGCAAAATCTTTTCCAATCAATGAAACTACACCTTGCTTAGAAGCCAACAAGACACATAGTAAATGTGGGAGGCCTGAACAATCATTCTCACCACCGTCAACTTAGTGGAAAATGAAATATCCTTGCACTTCCAAAAAATTAACTTATGATACAACATGGATTGACATGAAATACATGCTATATTCCCAAAATTAGTCACAACCTTGCACAAGCAACACCAATTGCATTTGACCTAAAGAACCTATTGAAGAACCCTTTTTGCACGTGTTTCAATCTTCCCAATATGTTATCAAATGAATTTATGTAAGATAGAATCCTCATTTTCTTGGTACCAGTCCTCTGTTCGAGCTCAAACTAGGGTCTTGGCTTCACCTACCCCAAGACCAACTAACCAGTGGTCTATCTTTTGATAACTAAAAATTTCCTTTGAAGCCTCACAAAACACTACAAGATAATCCTTGGCTATTGATATGGAGTCTTAATCAGTAGATACTAACAAAACAAAGTCATCTACAAAATAATTTTTAATCATCTCCTCCCCCCCCGGGGGAGAGAAATACCTTTGAGATGACTTTGAAGATGAGTTGTCTCCAATAAATATCCAAGAGAATGATTTGTCAAAAAATAGAGATAAGGGGCCAAAGGTAACCCTTTCTTGATACACCTATGAATATGGATGTGGGGGGACAACAAATTATTCACTAAACCAAAATTAGAGGAATATGTAAACAACATGTTAATCATACCAAAAAAATATTGGCAAACTCAAGGAAGGTTATATTGGTGATAAATTTCTCATCAATACAATCATATGCTTTGTCAAAATCCATTTTTAGGAAGAGTGCTTGCTGACCAGGCTCCCTAGCCCACTCCGTGGCCTCTCAAGCTGACAAGATTATGTCCAAAATAAATTGTCCCTGTACAAATATTGTTTTCTCTCGACAAACAATTTTCTTGGCCACATATTGAACTCTCCTGGCTTAAAGCCTTGGCCATAATTTTATAATAAACACTTAGTACAATTATTGACCACCACTCACCAATAGAATCTAGTTGTATTCTTTGGTATAAGCTTTATCATTTATTGATTAAGTGATTTTGAAAGACACGCTATGAAAAAATCAACATGTGCAATATTGCAAAATTCATCCCCCACCATGTCCAATGTCTCCTTGTAAAAATTACAAGGAATCCCATCAATATCTTGGGCCTTCCTAATTTTCATTGAACAGATTTCAAACAATCACAAATCACCTTTTGTAAAATCCCTTTCCAATCTATCCCGATCTACAATCAAGACTTTGTGTAGGGAAGAGGCTTTTAATTATGTTTCTAATTTCTCAGAATTTAGACAGTTAGAAAGAATGTGCATTTAATTATCAATTCGGGGTTAATATGGAACTTGAAGTTACCATGCACTGTATATGCAGGATGCACTATATGCTTCCACTGGTTTTTTATGTAGTTGCAATTTCAATAATTACGTTTGAAAGTAAAGTATAGACTATTAACAATTGGAAAGGTTCTACAAAATTTGGAAAGTAAATCACTTTTGTAGAAATTAAAGTGACTAAATCTACTTGCAAGAAATAAAATCGACTCATTTTGAAAAGGAAATTGTTTAACTAAAGTAAATATATTCAGCTAGGATGGAAGAAATCTATTGTTACCCCCAATGGAATGTAATTGAAAATGCAGGAAAGTAAACTAATTTAACTAATTCAACATGACATGAAGCAATATGTTTTTACCTCTAGTTAAATGTAATTGAAATTGCAAGAAAGTAAACTAATCTAACTAATTCAACCGGACATGAAGAAATCCGATGTTACCTCTAGTTAAATGGCTAACTAATTGCAGGAAAGGAAATATAACTAATTCCTGGAAAGGAAATCACGCTTGCTAAAAGGAAATCACACATGTTGAAAGGAAATCTTTTGACTATTTGATTGAAAATAAATTAGCAAAGTTTTGGAAATCATAGTCTAATCCTTGCCAAGATGATCATTGTTATTACTCAGAACAACAAATGTACTCATTGCGTTAAGAACATTTATTCAAAATAATAAAGGAATGCAAACCCAATCTAAAATACAATTATCTCAACTAGAAATTAGAAATAAATAAATAAATGCAATCCTACATGAATAATCAACTACATAGATGAATTAATGATTAAATAAATCCAATCCCTCATTAATAATTAACTGCATAAATAAATTGAATCACACCACAAAGGATTGATTGAATAATGAATGAATCTATTATTAATCTACAACATAAATAAATTAAATAAACTAATTTGATATAAATCAATCAATCTAATTACATACTATAATCTAAATTAAAATGAAAATTTAAGAAATATAATTTATTCCATCATAAATTAAACTCATGTTCTAAGAGTCCTCCGATAGAATGAAAGAAAAACTCCTTATATACATAAGTCTTGTTTAAAAATAAAATAAGAAATAAGGAATGATATCCTCTCATGTGGTTTTCTAACCATTAACAAATAAATACATAATTCCAAGATCCTTGCTAACAACTTGTCTAAGAATTCCAAGATTCTTGTTGACTCCCATTGGATTTAGGATGCCTTTAAATACCAAATTTGAATTATGAGATGAGAGTTATAACAAATTGGTCAAAACAAATCCCAAATGACTTTTAATATTGTTTGACTTCCTTGATCCATGATATCTTCAATGTAAATATTCAAATATTGCGTGGAAAATCAATCTACATTCATATCCACCAACAAACTGCCTCCTTAATCTTCAATCTATTAAAATCATAATTTGAGATAGTTGAAAAATAAATTGTATCTATCCAAATTAAATTAGAAAATATGAAATTGTAGAATAATGTATTTATGCACATGAAAAATCCATTATCCATAATTAAACCATATAACTTATATTTGAATATATTTTCCATAGTCGATGGTGGTTGAATATTGACTTTTGTGGAGCCATACTACTATCCATGGAGTAGCAACATTGAAATATGCATGGAGTAACAATAGTGATAGTTGGTTATACAAAAAAGCAATAGACTAACCCATTTTTCAAGTATAAATTAAAAATATGTTATTTATCTAATATTTAACCATAATTCACATGAATACTAAGGAAATGAAATCGAAAACACTTAGGGTCTTAATCCTTCACACAAACATTAAAACAAACTAAGATAGGGTCATAGGAAAGAGAAAATGGATTAAAAATAGGGAAAATAGTATGTAAAAATATGACATTTATATGGCCCTCCATTCTCCCCCAAACTGAATATGTTGCATGCCCTCATGTAACCCTGTACCTCTGTATCAACCAGGTTGTACATATGCTTCTCTTTTTTCAATGCTTATCCTTCTCTGTTGTCAACTTTTTTCCATTTGCTACAAGTTGTCATGAACCATCCTTCCAACTTAAAAATTAGCATCCTCAATTAATTATGGTGAATCTAACACAAGACTAATGGAGTTGAAGAAAATTTGCAGGAGTTGCAAAAAATATTTTTTTCCATTTTCTCTCAAACTACAAAATAATTTTCTATGAAATTCTACAAGCATACTTGTCTTATTTTATTGCTTATCCTCACCAAAAATAATGACCATATGATACACAAATATTGATATATAAACCAATCCTTCTCTTCACATAACATAAAACCTAGAGTAGCAATGGTAGTGTTATAACAAAAGTAGCAGTAGCAAATCATGATAGTTTAAATTTAACGATATGGTAATGTTTTATTTCTTGCTATTGGTTCTTGTATACCAGTAGTAGAGATTCCTATTACCAGTTCTTGTTGATTATTTGGGTTGGTTTTCATTAATGTCAACCCTTGAATATATTCTGGTAGCAAATTTCGGTAGCACAAAGGTTTGGATAATGGAACCAAGTTTGTTTGATGAATAATAGTTTGAGTTTTGATATATTTGTAGGTAAGACTTTTCAACATGGATTGTACATGTCATTCCATTTCCGGTGGTATGTGGAACATCACTTAACTCCTCACGGTTAGAGAGTTATGGCCATGTGAAGTTGGAGAACCCTCATGAGTCATCTAGAAGCCCCAAAAGGTCAAAGTAGTCAAAGTGGTTTAAGGTATTTTAGAAGGTAAATAATAAAGTGAAGTGATGATTATATTATAAGTCAAAGTTAATACAAAAGAAATTATTTAAATAATGAAGTTAATGGAGAAATTACTAAGTGTACAAGTGGTTAGAAGTGGTTTAGGCCTAAAATAAAGAAAGTGGTTTAAGATGGTTAGAAGGTAACCCCTTGAGGTAAAGTGAAGTGATTAGTGTACTATAAGTCAAAGTGGATACAAAATAAATTATTTAAATAATAAAATTAATAGATAAATTACTAATTGGACAAGTGGTTAGAAGTTGGTTAACCCTAAAATAAGGAAAGTGGGTTAAGATGGTTAAAAGGTAAGCCCTTGAGGAAGCTACATGAAAGTATAAATAAGAGGCAAGGCTCTCTCATTTTAATCACACTTGAACATATTGAATATCTATAGGTGGCTGAGGTAACCAAAGGACATCTAAGACAAATTTTAGAGGGAAGGTGAAGTAAAGAAGGACAAAATTCAGGGGAGGATAAATTCTTTTGATGATGCTTTCTAAGGTATGTTATTTACAGGTCATCTTACCATTTTCACATAACTTTTTTTCTAGAATGATTTAGATCGTGAAATTGGCAGACCATTGAGGAAACATATCCAAGTAGATGTGATACAAATTTCATCTTGTGGGTTGTTGTATTTTTGGATTTACACGCCGTGGAAAATAGGGTTTGTGGCTAGTCCTGAAACAAGTCTAAAACAAGTGTTTCGGGTAAAAACGTCATAACTTATTCATAATAGATCCAAATTCAGTAAGAACAAATGTGTTGGTTAGAGTACATTCTATAGTATTTTGTGTACAATTTTCAGATCCATACAACAAATATTCTGTGCGGGGCATGCTCTACAAGCTCGCTCTCTAGAATAAGCCATAATTCAACAAGGTATGCCACTTTTGCTATAACTCCTTTTCTAAGAGGCTCCAAGTAGTGAAATATGGAGGAATTGTATAAAAGAAATTGAAGAAAATTTTGTACCATTTTCATATCTTTTTTCATTACATGTACATAGTTATGATTATTGCAAGTTAGGGTTTTTGACTAATCCAAAATTAGTCATGTGAGACTAAAGTAAAGTTTGATGAAAATGTTAGTCTCTTGTTGTTAAAGTTAAGGAAGGTTTGCAGGTATGTGATCATATACACCAG
>JASDQU010102376.1:368953-381323 GCA_032191745.1 Picea mariana
CTCAGTTAAAAGCAGATCAGTCGGGGGGGTCTGAAAAATAATTTGAGCCACTGATCTGAGCACTTGTTTCCTGGCCACAGATCTTTGTGTGCCTTTTATCATCGATTCTAGACCCCCCCCCCTCTATTAAAGGCAGAACGGATGGGGGGGGTCTGGAGTCCACTGTTGACCATATATCTATGCACTTGATCCTAGGCCATCCAGATGTGTATGGGTCTTATCAGTGATTCCGGACCCCCCCCCCCTCCGTTAAGGTAGAACGGTCGGGGGGGTCCGGAATGATCTGTCCACCATAGATCTAGGCGCAATCATCTGGACTATTGATACATGATCAGAGCATAAGTGAGGGCACAGACAAAACGTGCACCTAGAAAACTTTGGATAAATGCTTTTTCATGGGTTTTCTTCAAACCTTTCATGACTACACCACCAAGGGGTTAGTCGAGCAACATTTAGGTATCCAAATCATGGTGCAACATTAATCATCAAACTGGTTCTTATTGAAATGAAGCAACAATGAAACTAACCTATATTCTAACCTAGTTTCCTATGACAGTTAAACCAGATTAGACTATTGGGTTAAGAATTTACTCTACCCTGGGGCTATCTGACCAGGATTAGACAGTCTGGCTAGATTTATTCACTAATCTAACCTAGACACTTTGGCTAAGATTAAATTGTTTAGCCAAACTCATTCACTACCCTATCAACNNNTCTTTTCTTTTTCTTTTTCAAATTATTTGTAGAATGAAAAACCATTTGTCAACAAAAACACTAGAGACAGATAATATCCCAGTCACCAGTTGATCCTATAACTTATAGGGTGATAACAGAATAGAAGAAGCAGGAACTAAGAGACTTCATGACGAAGAGGATAGAACACTTACTAAAAGAACAAGAGGACCAGTCGAAGCTATTGAGGACCATCTATCCAGATGTCGAAGATGAAAGAACCCAGGAAGACTTACAATATCTATACGTACAGAAGAGTAGAGCACCTACCTTGGACTGATAAGAAGTACTACTCTCTAACCCTATGAAAGAATATCAACAACACGAAGTTACTATGTTGAGTACAAATAAGAATAAGAATGGGAAGAGGAACCCAATAACGCATATCACAGGGAAAAAGGCTAGAAAGCTCAGCAAGAAGAAGGAAAATTTGGAAAATTTACAAGAGGTTCCAGAGGGAACTTCGCAGAAGGAAGATTTGAAAAACTGGAACTTCGCTAGGATATCAGAATAGCACAAAATGGCACTTTGCCATGATAGAGTGATATAACTATTGGAGGCAATATGACCATTAGAACAATGCTCCCGAATGATTAGAAAAGAAGTTATGACCAGAAATATCACCATCAGACCATTGGGACCGCGTCATAATGGATAAAACTACATTGATGAAGGATTCTCACCTATTGGAGAGGTCCATTACCTTGTTGTCTACTTAGTCCATTGACTATTGAACCGACAACACTTTCATGAATTATATCTGATCCAACAGAAGAACTCATTGATACCAGGTTGTGTTTACTGAGATCGACACCTATTCTATTACATTGAGCATTCATTCATCGACTTGAGTTATTCGATCGAGAGCATGCATGTCGGACAAACTCGGCACCATAGAGAAGTTAGTTGAAAAAGTTCTAATCAATTTAATGTATGAAAAAGTAATGTCCGTAGTGATTCAATCTTCATCGACAAGAGGAGTGCAAGCCTCTTTGTCAACTGCTCACAGATCTAGACCATCCTGAGCCGCAGCCGAGAAAAGAACCAAGCATCAAGATGACTTGGTGAATACGAAGTTGATCCCATCTATCCTGACCGACTACATCCCACCCCTGGTCAGTGCGGTGAGTCGTGATAGTGTCCCAAGCGACGTCAATTATACCCTGGTTACTACGTACCTCTCGAAGGGGATACGTGTAGTTCAAACCTAGCTAGACAAGATCATGGCATTAAAATTCAGTGACTTCAACCTAGGGGATCGCAAGAACCACAACATGCTCACCCCTCACAGGTACTTGACTAGGAAGAAGGGGAAGAAATTGAGGATAATCCCCCAACCATGGAATATGAACCTCGCGCAGTCCACTATCTTGGATGTGATGATGATACCACATTTTGGAAGGAACCAAGAAGTTAACATGTGCGTTAAGATCCCGCTATCATGCCACCATGGTGGCTATCTATGGCTATACAGATGCCTCACCATTGACCCAACATTGATCCATAAGATCACTGGATTGAGCATGTAGGGACCAGACCCACAAGACTTCTACCCATGGAAGGTTGCAAACTGCGCACTAGCACAAACGATTAAATATACATATGGCGATGTAGAAAAGGGGACATGAGTCTAAAAGGTAGCTGCCATCTAGAATGGTGCAGTGCGCCTATCCTGCTAGTTGATTATAGGAAATCTAGTGACAAATAACAAACCTACGCAGGACTCCAGATGAATTGGGAAAAGTACTTATTCAACCAGTTAGAATTAGATTTCCGCGAAGCTCAGGATCAGGGCTATGAGTTCCACTTTAGCTCGCTCCTGATCCTCATTGCGTTTATAGCTTGGGAGATGCTGGAAGGTGAAACCTTCCCCGACAATGAGTCATTTGAGCCTCTCATTGCGAAGTTCACCACACTCTAGTATTCGAGCGATATGGGAAAATAGTGGTAGTCGAATGCAGTATTCCATACCTACTATCTACAGTTAAAGAGGGCCATTGAGGCTATCCCTCATATGACACCAAATAATCTACACTGGTTCAAGCCCCTTATAAAGTTCTACGCAGATTGACACTTCATTTACATCACTACGCATGGAGACAAGAGTAAAGAAGAGATTTAGTCATACTATAAGCTCACAGAGGAAGACCTAGAAGAGATAACCAAGGACTAGCCTGCAGAGCTCCTTATCCCTACTAATCCCATAGAACTTTCTGACCCTGAACAAATCGGAAGCTCGAAGGCGACTCGCAAAGAACATGATACACCTAGAACTAGGAGAAGGAAGAAGACTGAAGAATTCCAGCAACTGAGAAGTGCCTCAGAAGAAACCACCTCAGAATCACCAGGAAAAGGAGGTGATGATGAAGTAGATAAAGAATAGGCCAATGGAAAAGAAGATCATCGGAAGCAAGATGAAGTAACACCACCTAGGGATCCTGTTGATGAGACTGATCCCTCCAAGAAAAGGAAGGTTTCCCCCACGAAACCTACTTCTCGGAAGAAGTCCAAAACTACTAAAACTAAGCTGCAAACTATACTCACGCTCGATAACTTTGACTTCATCATCTCATCTGTATCAGACGACTCATAGGACCTCTTGTAGAAAATTGAAGCCAAACAAGCAACCATGTATGATAGAATTGAGGAAGAACTCAGAGGGGTACAACAAGCTCTTTACTCCAACCGCATAGTGTCCACTGCGCCCCCACCATCATAAGAACAAGAGTTGGGAGATGAGACTACCCAACTTTGTAGAATAGTTGATGTAATTGAAGCTCACCTTCGTCGTGCACAAGAAGAAAAAGAACAAGCCATAGTGGCCCTGAAGCAAGCATAAGAGGAAGTAATAGAGCAATGCAGGATTGTGCAGCAGGAGAAGGCTTCCCTCCATTCAAATTTTAAAGAGGAGAAATCACAGATCTAGTAAGAGAAAGAACGATTTCTCGTGGAGCTTATTAGAGTAAAAGAAGCAGTCAGCAGAGCACTTCTCTCTGTGATAGGGTTAGAGAGAAAAACAGAAGAACCAGTGGAGCATCAAGTAGCGCAGCTTGTTGAATCCATCTAGTAGCTTCAATAGAGAATAGCATACCTAGAGCTACAAACAATGACAAGCACTTTGCAGGATGTGTGAGATCAAAGAGAAGCCACTACCTGAAGCACAGTTGAGAGAATCAAAGCATTAGATTTGGAATGTAAACAACTAAGTGATCACAGCGCATAGAATTATGAGCGACTTACTAAGGACCCTGAACTGAAGACACTAGAGTCATAGCTCTAGGAAGAAAAGAAGGAAGCAACATAGGTACAGGCATAGTTGAAGCTCTTATCTGTAGTTGAAAAAATGAAAATATCACAGGATTAATGCATTGTTCAACAACAAGTCCAGGCCATATAGAGCAAAGTCATGGAAGTGACTCAGACGCTCCCGCCAGTCCAGGATGCATCTTGTCAACTGTTTGAGGATATTGAAGGAGGAAGAGTAGAAATAGAGAAAGTAGTCACTACAGTTGAGAAAAACTTGGAAGGACCTATGAACGAGGCAGTTCTTTAGGAGTTCATCAAGCAGGAGGCCTTGGCGCAACAACAGATCGAAGCAGCCCGAGCCAATCATGAGTATTTTGAGGCAAAACTAACCAAATCATAGTGACTCGGGATCAGTCACATGTGAGTGTTAGGGGCATGTTGGCCCTTGACCAAGTTTTGGAAATCCTTGTTCAGGTTTGACCTATTTTGGACTTTGACAGGCTGTCGAAGATGGAGCACAAGTCGAAGCAGAGATCGCGGAATCTCTACCCCTTTTTAGGGATTTTTGGGTTTTGGTCTTATGTAACGTTTATGGGGATGTTGGCCCATGGTTAGGCATTTTCGTAATTTATAAATATATGTCTATGTGATGTAAATATGGGCGTTTTACTTTTCTAAGTGCTAAGACAATATATGCATCTGTGTGATGTTGTGCTAAGTGATAGTTGTAAATTCTTTGTGCATATTGTGTGAGGATTGCAAGGATAAGTGCAAGTGACTATAAGAGACTATACAGAGGCTTTTTTTGTAACCTAGCTTGGGGAAGGACGATCTGGTGAGGTGCACGCAGATCTCCTGTCTTCTGCAGAGTAGGATTTTGATGTTATGTGTCTATAAGAAGATTGACCGAAGATAATAAAAAAGAGAAGGGTTGGTGGACGTAGCCCCAGTCTAGGGGTGAACTACATATATCCTGTGTTGTGGTTGCTTTGTGCATTGTAAATGTTTTATTGTTTATATGATTACTTCTTACTGTAATGACGTATGATTAGATGAATATGATAGCTTAGTGCCTAATGATGTGAATAATATGCTAGATCTTATCTATGTTGATATGTTTAGTTCTTGAATATATTAGATCTGGATGAACACTGTGTTGATTTGTAATTAAGGTTTATCTGTGTTGTAGACAAAAGTTGAATACTAATGAACTATAACTGATAAGTTCTCTGTTAAGGTGTTCAAATCACATATATGAGTCCCAGCTAAGGTTGCAGACACTAGAGTCCTGCAACCACCCCTGCCTCTACCTCGGGTGAGACTTCATCTACTTCGCAGGTGATGCTGAAAGGGATGGTAGTTAGGGTTTTTTTAGTGCGTTGTTGAAGCATTGAACCCTAGGTTTGCCCCTCTATGCCAACAACTATTCATATACCAATTAGCACAATCGGCCTCAAAATCATACCAAACATATCTTTCTTGATTATATTCTTCCATAATATGCCTTGAAATTTTGGACTCTTGAATACCTTGCTCTTGAATATGTTGCATTTCAACTCTGAGCTCTTGAATACATTTCTCTTGAATATGTTGCATTTTAACTTTGAACTCTTGAATTACTATCTTGATGGATGCCATGATTTGAGAAAGAATATCCATAGGAAACACCACATATAATATACCAAAAGAAATCTCTTAAAATGATTTATCCAATGGCACTGATCTGGTAGCATTCTAATCACTCTATGAAACATTATGAACTCTGCAATCTTGCCGTTGTCATGAAAAAAAACCCAAAATGGTTGATTTTAAATAAAAAATGTATTCACTTCCAGAGCTTCGATTTGGACAATTTGTTTTTTTAAATTGGGTGTTTTTCTGATAGGAAATAAGATATAAAACCAGTTTCTACAAATTGTGCATAGAAATCTATAGAAATCATCCATAATATTTCGGCCCTCTTTTTCTTCTCCGAAAAAAAAAATGTGCAAAAAATAAAATTAAAAATCCCACACTTCCTGCCAAGGAAAGTGCTTTGATACCACTTGTTAAGTACCAAATACTTTCATATAGAAACACCACAAATATTCAGATAACAATATAGAAGAACCACACTTTTATTATATTCAAACCCTTAGGGTAGGGAAACACCATACAATGGATCCTATTAAGGAAGGGATCCTCTACTATTCACTTTCCTCTTCAAGGGGGCATCCTCCTATTGAGATACCTCTTCAAATACAATAATTCTCAACTTGTCTCATTGCATTGTTTGAACCCCTCTATATAGTGCTACCAACCACCTTTGAAAATTCTAGAGGAGGAATCTTCTAAGAAGTCCTCTTACATTTATTATATATAACTACCATAGTGGGCCTTATTTAATACTATAGTGGACCTATTCGACCTTACATTGAATGGCCTCCAATATTATCACTATTGGCCCTCTGGTCTCCCCCACTACTTCTCTATCTACCTAATAATATGTCAACCAAAATACTGGGAAAAGGCATTGTTAGTCTAGGGAATAACAAGACCAAAGCACAAGATATACTTTTGGTAGAAAATATCAAGCCTAATCTCCTAAGTGTAAGTTAGACATGTGATCAGGGTGACATACTTACCTTTGATTCTCATAATTATGAGATCAGAAAAAAGGATACTGGAAAGATAGTAGCATATGCACCAAGAACATCTAGCAATGTGTACATCCTTGATGTATATGAAGGAGAAAAATGTTTTTTAAGTCAAGAAGATGAAACATGGCTATGGAATAGAATGTTGGGACATTTAATATTTGACAACTTAATCAAAGACAACAAGAAGGAGGAAGTAGGGGATCTGCCAAAAGTTATTAAGCCTTCAGATTCTATTTGTAAGCATTGTCAAATAAGGAAGAAAACAAGACCTAGTTTCAAAACAAAAGACAATTCCACAACAAAACCATTAGAACGTATTCACACATATCTATGTGGACCTACCAAAACTAAAAGTATTTATGGTAAACATTATTTTATGTTGATCATTGATGATTACACAAGAATCACCTAGGTATACTTTCTAAAAGAAAAATTATAAGCCTTTGAGAAGTTTAAAACATACAAAGCCCTTGTAGAGAATGAAACAAATCTCAAAATTAAATGTTTAAGATCAAACAATGGAGGATAATTCACCTCTAAAGAGGTTCATTAAATTTTGTGAAAATCATGGTATCAAAATACAGTTTTTATCTCCTAGGACTCCTCAACAGAATGAAGTGGTGGAAAGTAAAAATAGGATAGTTCAAGAAGTTGCAAGAACCATGTTAAATGAAGCTAGGATTCCAAACAAATTCTGGAGAGATGCAATCTACACAAAAATCCACATACTCAATAAAGCTTAGTTGAGACCCAACCATGACAAAACTCCTTATGAACTATGGTTTGGCATAACAACATCTGTTAAACACTTTAGAATTTTTGGAAGTAAATTTTACATTAAGAATGATGAAGATAATTTCGGAAAGTTTGATCCAAGATCTAATGAAGGCATATTTTTAGGTTATTCACATAATAAAAAAGCATACAAATGTTATAATCTTAGACCACTAAAGATAGTGTAAAGTTCCAATACAAATATAGATGATCTAAAACTAAAGAAGAACATATCCTAGGACATATCAAAAATTGATAAAGAATCTCAACAAGAAGATGATGATGTAGAATCTCAGCAAGAAGATGATGATAATGAAACACGGGAAAATGAACAGTACACTGATGAACAAGACAATGAAGAAACACCCTTGCCAAAAGTTCCATCGGAAATAGTTCAAAAGAATCAACGTGAGAGTTAGATCATTGAAGATAAAGTGCTAGAATAGAAACAAGAAGGAAACTCACATTTGACACAGAACAAGCAATGTTTTCTATGATAGAACCTAAATCATTTAAATAAGCCATCAAAAGTAAAAACTAGACAAAAGGAAATGAATGAAGAACTTGACCAGATAGAGAGAAATCGGACTTGGGAATTAGTTCCAAGACCTAAGGACAAGAATGTGGTAGGAACTAAGTGGATATTCAAGAAAAAACTAAATGAAAATGGGGAGATTAGAAAGAACAAATCCAGATTAGTTTGCAAAGGATATGCTCAAGTAGAAGGTATTGATTTTGAAGAAACTTTTTCTTTGGTAGAAAGACTAGAAGTCATTAGGATGTTCCTCGCATTTGCATGCTTCAAGAATTTCAATATTTATCATATGGATGTCAAGTCATCATTTATTAATGGAACTCTAGAAGAAGAATTCTATGTTGAAAAACCAGAAGGATTCATGCTAACAGAAAATCAATACTATGTGTGCAAGCTAAAGAAAGCTTTATATGGTCTTAAGAAATCCCCAAGAGCATGGTTTTCAAGGTTAGATCAGTACCTACAAAAACAAGGATATAAGAGAGGGGCTACTGAAAACAAATTATATATCAAAATTTAAGATCAAAATATGATTGTTGTGGTAGTATATGTCAATGATATCATATTTGAGAGTAATCTTACTATAACGAGCATAAATTTTGCAACTGAAATGCAAGAAGAGTTTGAAATGTCTATGTTGGGAGAAATTTCTTTTTTCTTAGGTTTACAAGTCACTCAATCAGAAAAAGGAATATTTATTTCCCAAACCAAATATATCAAAGAAATGCTGAAGAAATTCCAAATGAAAGACAATAAACCAGTAAGTACTCCCATGGTCACTCGATGTAAAGTAATCCTATATGATGACTCAGCAAAAGTAGATCAAACTATTTACAGATCAATGATCATAAGTTTTCTCTACTCAACAACAACTAGACCTGACACCATGCAGGATGTAAGGCTAGTGGGAAGATTTCAATCTACACCTAGGGAAACTCATCTAAAAGCAGTAAAACAAATATTCAGGTATCTTAAAGGGACCTTAGAATTTGGATTATGGTATCCAAAATAAAAATACTTTACATTAAATGCATACACTGATGCAGATTGGGTTGGTAATATAGATGATAGGAAAATCACCAGTGGAGGAGCATTATTTCTAGGAAAATGTTTGGTAGCATGGATAAGTAAGAAACAAACATCCACATCACTATCCACAACAGAGGTAGAATACATTGTTATTGCATCCTACTGAACACGAGTTCTTCAGATGAAGCAAACTTTATAATATTTACAAATAAGATATGATGATCCCTTTACTATTAATTGTGATAACACTAGTGCCATAAGCATCTCTAACAATATAGTAATTCATTTTAAAACCAAACACATCCCAATTAAATACCATTTCTTAAGATATCAGGTTACTCAAAGAGTGGTTAAAATAGTGTATGTGGACACCAAAGAACAAATTGCAGACATATTCACAAAATCTTTTCCCAAGAGTACCTTTAAAAATCTTCGAAAAAAATTGGGAGTAATTCACATACCTCATTAAAACCATAAAAGTCACATCAGAAGACAAGGGACACATGGATAGGGGTAGCTTCACCATAGGAGGAGTGAAGAAATATCCCTTCTTTCATTGTTGTCAAAGGGGGAGAAAATTGATAAACAACAAAAATATTTCAAAAAGAAGATTGCCATCAATGCCAAAGGGGGAGAATGTTGAACATGATGGTATGATATTGTCATTGATGTCAATAGAGTGTAGGTGATGAGATCAAATCTCAGGAGAAATAAGATACCAGGTCATGTAGAAGCCTGAGCCTACACATAAGAATCCCTTATAAAGGATCAAGTTACATCAACTGTTATATTAGTTCGAGATCTATCCTTATAGTCAGATAGAATCAGGTGGAAGGATAGAATAAGTGGAACCCATAAGACACGATGTATTGAAACATCTGAAATCATGAAGTAAACACCGACCATCATATCTCGTGGAGAAAGATTGGGTTATTTCTCAGTCATTGGATCAGGCAGAAGATATAAAGCTTTGGTACTCTAGAGCTTCACCACTTCAGTGATTACTGGAAACAAGTATGAATCCACAAAATCTCGAAGTCATGAAATAACAATGGTCTTCTGATCAAGACAAGGAAATATCTATAGTGATATATCTATTTAGCACGTTGGAAATGATCGAAGCATGGTATAAAAGTGAAAAAACTCCCGAAGCTACGAAGTAATGAAAATTCAAAATCCTAGTCAGCAAGGACACATGGCCCAATCAGTTGATGAGAAGTGTCAAATACATATGGCACATAAGGTCTGTGAAATTCAAAAATCATGGTGACATGTGGCACACCCACTATGGGTCCATGTCATCATAGGTGACGTCAACACACCATGTCAATCTGGGACTACAGCCTCTAGGATAACCAATTTTTCCTACCACCAAAACTACCCTTAGCGCCAAAGGACAAAGTCATGAATTGATGTTATCCATTGATCTAATATACACCAGAATATATTTCAATCGTTCGATTGAGTAGAGTGGAAGGATACCATAAGGTGTACTAACAACTAACAATATGTAGTCACCACAACTTTATGACTTCTTCAGTCGGTAAACACTCTAGAGGGATTGAACTACCTCAGAGTTCGAGTAGCCCGGAGTCCCAGAATCACGAATAGTCGAATACCCAGAGAGTGGGAGCACCTTTGTACCTAAGTCTATGGTCCTAGATCCTGGACATGTGAAGGTTATCAAGAAGGGAGTGTTGATACAGCCTTTAGCAGAATTTGCTATGGAAGAGTTGGAAGACTGCAAAGGTCATAGTCCTGAAATGCCGAAGTCCCAAAGTGAACGAGAACCATCCACTCAACTGTAGATTAAGTCTTGACTGAAAATTTATTTGAAGTGTCTGGATAAGCTAGCATTGTCCATTCAACGGAATACTAAATATTGACTGTCTAATCTACTAGTGAATACAGTATACACACTTCAGTGAAATGTACTCTAGGAGGATTGAATGACTGCAAAGGTTGGAAGTCCCGAAGGCGGAAGTATCAGAGAACCCGGTTCCAGCACTGGTCACGTGATAAGGTAAAGAAGATAAAGAGGCTAGAATCAAATAATCCCTCAAATCTTTGAATATGGTCCCATGTAGAAGAATCGGGGCGGAAGAAGAAAATGTTAACAGAACATTGCTTGGAATGGATAAGATCATGGTTTCAAGCTCACGGTCACATGAATTTTGGTTTGAAGGGAGTGCCTATTGATTAAGACTTGATTTCACAACAATTTGATATCTGTAGAGTAATGAACCGATACATAATCATGATTAAAGAAGAGTTAAAACATGAGCATTATGAATAAAGAATAAAAAAACGAAGGAAAACTGATATTATTTAAAGTTTAATATTATCGTTTAAATGAAAGGTTACAATGGTTCATTGTGAAAAGAAAAAATGGTTCAAATTCAAACCAGTTGGAAAACTATTGTAACACACTCACTATGGAAATAAAAAAATTTCATCCTTTTTCATCTTTTCTCCGATGAACAGAATTCCCCAAATCCCTACAGGACCTGCTACAGACCCTACCATCCCTTTTCCATACTCCTATGATTGGCGGCTATGACCATAGGTCTTACCGAAGAGGTGCTCCCAGCTTTCGCGATTCGGAAAAAAAATCGCGTTGCATGTATTCCCTTATTCATTTTGGGGTTTCATCCATCGGAATTTCGTGTCTAGCGAACACAAGGAAAACTGACCTTTGGAGATCCCGGGTACCAAAACGCCAAAACACCAAAACCATGTGTGCTAGTCCATTTCGGGACTTCGCCTATCAGGATTTCACGATATGCGAGGATAGGAGGATTTTGCATCCGGGTCTCCTGGAAGCCGAAACTCTGAAACATCATAACCTGTCCATGCTCTATCATTTCAGGATGTTGCAAGTTAGGATTTCGGGAGTCGTGAGGAAAGGATACTTGCCTTCAGATATCCCAGGTGCTAAAGCACCAGAACATTAAATTATATTCATGCTATACTCATCTCGGGATTTCATACTTTGGGATTTCACGATATGCGATGACAAGAGGATCTTACCCTTGGGTATCCCGGATGCCAAAACACCAAACCACCGTATCTCATCCATGCTACTATCATTTTAGGGTTTCATCCATCGAGATTTCGCGATATGTGAGAATCATGAGGTCTCGCACCTGGGTTTCCCGGGAACCGAAACTCTGAAACACCGAACTCTGAAATACACTATACTATTTTGGGATTTCGCAAGTCAAGATTTTGGGGCTTGTGAGTACGAGAAGACTAACCCTTGGGTTTCCTGGTTGTTGAAACACCGAAACACCAAGGCTTACCCATGCTATACCTTTATGGGGTTTCATACCTCAGGATTTCGCAATGTGCGATGACAAGAGGTCTCGCATATGAGTTTTCCGGGGGCTGAAGTGTTGAACACCGATACATACAT
>JASDQU010102377.1:8476-20319 GCA_032191745.1 Picea mariana
TTGTTGAAAATTCTTAAGAAAATGCTAAAATCATTTCTAACAGATGATAGTCTTGAACTTTGATAAACGATATCTACAGTCGCCTATATATTAATCCAGCTATATTAATTAAACTGTAAATCAGAAAAGACGAAAGGAACATTGGTTTGGTTGCCCTAGTGGAAAGGCTGAATGATCGACTTCAAGGTACAAGAATGCAATAAAGGGAAATTTAGCCTGGACTAATTAAAGAGAGTTACTGATACTGCTTTTTCAATGTCTAGACCTTAAGTATATTTGTGTGTGTTATCGTGATTAATTTATTAGTTAGTGCAGCACGTAAAGTCTTGGGGCACTCCAGTTTTTTAGTGAAATGGTATTTTTCCTATTTGCACATTTTGGGATCATTTTTGTCTTTAATCTTACTGTCCCAGGTACAACCGGAATTGTGGACTACACGAACTATGATGACATGAAATATGCTGTAAGACTTCAGTTTGAGTTTATGCAGAATTTTCTTTTTATTTTTCCTCTTGATGGTGTATAGGACTGGAAACTTGATGTCTTAGATTTCAGGAACCCATATTTTCGATCTTGCTAAGTATATATTTACTGAATTGATGCTTATCTACCTGTACATTCTGACTGTATACAGATCAGAAAGCTTGACGACTCTGAATTCAGGAATGCATTTTCTCGGGGTTATATCCGGGTATTTATGTTGCATCTTTCGATTTTCATGCTTGCTAATTTATGCCCAATTGAAGTTTTTTTGAAGATTTGTAGCTTATGTGGAAATGTTGCCTGCAATATCAATCAGGTCAAGGAGTATGTATCCAAGAGAAGCATTTCAAGGAGCCCCAGCCGTAGTTATAGCCGTAGTCGTAGCCATTCCGTGTCACGGAGTCGAAGCCGAAGCCCTATTGGCAGCAGGAGCCGTAGTAGGAGCCGCAGCATCAGCCGCAGGTGCCATTAAATTTTTTGTAACACAATTGGGGAATTAGTATCAACATTGTGATCTTTATGTGTTAGCTTTTCTATCTTCTATTGATGCTTGAAAACGTAAACTTGCAGCAAGTCTCCAAAGCTCAAAGCACCACCTCGTTCAATGTCAAAGTCACGATCTCGGTCTCCATCTCAGCCTCACCCTCGTCCAAGGCGCCATTCTGTGTCTAGGTAATGCTTCCAATCACCACAAGTTGGCTCAAAAAAATATTTGTGAGTTTTAGTTGTACAAGAGTTTTTCATTAGCATTATTAGGTGCCTGATAACTTGGCCTTTATTGACTACTGCTTTTGTTCCTTGTGTAAATGTGTTTACTTCGTATTGGAAGCTGGATTTGAAGTTTGGAGTACAGTTGGCTTCTACACTTGGACTTTACTCTTTGGAACTTGGCAAGTTGGAATGCAGCTTGAAATTAACATGAATGATGTGTACGTAGAATAAGTTGACCAAATAATAACAGTCGAATCTTGATGCATTTGTGAACATGTGATGGTGTACGAGTGAGGGTTTTAGTATGACTAGGGTTTGATAATGTATGATCCTGAGTCATGGTCGTGTGTATTTTGCATGTGAAATGGGAATGCTTTATGAATTTAACTCATGATAGGCATTTGCATATGTCATGAATGAGCAATTTGTGAATGTGACCATATCTTTTGTGAACATATTATGCATGCGACTCATAAGAAGCATGTTTCTGTTGTGGAAACAAACACATTTGGTGAATAGAACCGTAGCCAATCAATTTGACCCATGAGTTAAAAATATGGAGAGCAATGTGTGTAAGAGGTTATGAAAGATGTACTCCCTGGGTCCACATAACATACAATAACTTTGAGGGTTCCATAATAGTTGAATGTTGCACATTTGTGAGGGTTTTAGACTGACTAGGGTTTAATAATGTATGATCCTGAATCATGGTATTTTGCATGTGAAATGGGAATGCTTTATGGATGGGACTCATGATAGGCATGTGCATGTGGCATGATAGAATGATTTGTGAATGGGAACATATCTTATGAACATATTATGCATGTGACTCATAAGAAGTGTATGTTTTTGTTGTGGAAACAAACACATTTTGTGAATCCTATGAGGTATGTGTTGGTAGTGTGAAGCAGCAATATTATGTGAATAGGACTTTACCCAATGCATTTGAGCTTCGAGCTTTGAGCTATAAATAATAAATATGGACAGCAACGTGTGTAAGAGGTTATGGAAGCTGTTCTCCTTGGGTCCACATGACATTCATGTTATTTGTGCCTTTGCGCATGCTATTTTCCTACCTGGCCAGGAGTGCAGCAAGTCAGAGCTGTTCATCACAAACTATAGACTTTAAAGAACAATGACTTCTGGTTAGTGTTTTCAGTCAAAAATGTGGCAGTGTAATGAACCTTTGCTTGTTTGGCATCCATATGGTATCTGCCTTTTCTTGTGTTTACAACGCATAACAGGATGTGAACTTCTCTTCAGCAAAAGGCTTTCTACTCTCTGTTCTTTCTGTTCTTGTCAAATTTATTCTGATACTTAAGCTTTGCATTGATTGTTGTCCTAATATTCTCTGTTTTATGTTTTGTTTGCATTATAAGTGTCAGATCAGAGAAGGTTTTCCTTAGAGCTTCATTCTGTGTTTTCCTTACTCTTTGCTTCTCATCCTTTCTGAAAGCCTCTGTGGAGAGGATGCGTCTACATTCTTCTAATCTTTACTAACCTTGTCACATCTCTGCTGGGGCTTTCTAATGGCTTCTCTATGTGATAACTGTCTTGTTCTTCCCTTCATTGTCTTTCCATTCTTTCTACTCTTCAACAGTCTTGCTCATTCTGTTGAACTCTAATCTGTCTCTCCAGCTTGGAGAACATTTAAGGGACACCTGTTTTTGCCGTTTTTGCCTCCACTTTTCCCACTGCCTTCCACTTGCCTTTGCATATCAATGGATCCTCTTGGTTCTCAATTTTGAGCAGTTTTTGGTTTAGTTATAATATTTGAAGCAGAGTCTGAACTTGAATAATGTTATAGATTACTAATTGCTACCAGAAGCAGTAAAAAAACTGGATATTCAGAGAATGGTTCCAGGTTACATGTATATGTGGGCACACTAGGTCATTTTTCTTTTAGACTCAACAATTTCCTTGGTGTCTCCTAAGTTCAAAGGGTGGAATCATGCAAAAGTTTAAGGTGATCTCGAAGCCTCACTTAAACATGAGTTGCGATGTGTGCATCTTCCATTGTACAAACCCCGCAATGCAATACTTAATGAGCAGAACATCTTTGCATATGTACCATGTGCCCCAATAACAATCTAGTCTCCATTATCTTGTTGAAAAGAAAAATTCATGACAATATACCTCCTGGTTAGATTTGTTAACATCTGATTCTTGAAGGTTCCAACTCTTAACAATCCAACTCATCATTGCCTGGTGGGCTCCTTGAACCTGCAGATGTCAAATTCTGTTCTTTGGGCAGAATTCCTTTAGCCCAGTGTTGCTTTGGATTCAAGAAATTGGGAGCTCTTCAGTTTCAGGAGAATCCATTCTCCTTCAGACTTGGGTATAATTTTACCTTCCGCTTTGCTAACTTTACTTATTCATTCCATTACTCTAGGAATAGATCCTTCTCTACTCCAATCAGCTCTGAAAGTGAACAGAAAAACCATTACTAACAAAAGGCCCAGGCAAAAACACAAACAGTTAGTATGCTGGGATGCCTCTCTGCAAACAACACTTGTGGCAAGAAATAATGGAGCACTTAATTTTCCACTCTAGAGTACAGGCTTGCATGGTTCAGGAGTCAGGACATGATTGAGAATCGAGATTCAAACTTGAACAGAACTTCTGCTGTCTTCCCCTTATTTCTAAAGAATAGTAGACTTTATGTACAAGCATTGTGTTAGTATGTGTTTCTGTACATTAATCCAAGTTTTCTGTACTAGGCTTTTTTCCAGAACATCTTCATTCAATGAATAAAAATGTACATCTACATTTTCTGTTACAGTTGCTGGAAATTAAAGCATTCAAAAATATTTCTGACAACTAATTCTTTTCAGTGCATTTGCTATATAGTTTGCATCACATGTATCACTTGCATCATTTTGGCTATGTTCCATAATGCTTGCATCAATATGCTTATTTATAATAAGGTTTGCATGGGATATTTTTCTCTTTTTGAGTTCTGCTGGAGTGAGCTTTGGAAATTTAGCAAAGAAATGTCTTAATTGTGTTTTTTTATTGTTTCCGATTTAACTGTTAAGACGTTGAACAAAGAAGAATAAAAAATGGAAGTAAAATGAATGTTCTAAGAGCTGGTGTCCATTCAGAGATGAAGAAATTGTTGTACAAGAGATCTATAAAATTTATGGGTATATGGCATATTGACCACATACAGATGGCTAGGAGATCAAGTCAGGAGCTACTCTACAAGCATATGGTTGCAGATGATAATCTTCTGATCAGTGGAGGCTTTTGTTGGATGAAAAACTTAATTTTTTTATTTGCATGAGCTGTTGTTTGGCCCCAGTAGGGAACTTCCAACTACATTTTGTACTGCATGTGATGATTGGTGGCTGATTTGTGGAGGTTCTCATCGCAGCTTTTGTCCCTACATATGCTATGGTCTGGGTTCAGAGGATAACTTGTGCTGCCTGTTAGGTTCATTGTTCCTACACCATACTATATATTCAACATGGGTCTATTATCCAAAGCATCACAAGAGGTAAAAGGGCAGTCCTTGATTAACGGTTTTGCTGGGAAGGTGACCTAAGATACCATTATTTGTTTTTTCCTTTGGACTCTTAATATAAACAAGAGATCTACTTATTGGGTGTTTTATAGAAAAAGGGGCCACCATTAGCTAATTTAGAGCTAGCTAAGCACCCACTATCAAAAGTACCCAAGATCATTGTAGAAATCAGAACTGCCACTTGGGCATCGAATAGTATACTAAAAGCAGTCCAGGTGGCCCACAGGGTCCATAGATGACAATAAATTGTACTCTTCTGGCACACAACTAAAAGCACACATTGATAATTAAAAGTCTGGCAGTCTATTGAAATCTCAGCCGACAATAGGACGTGWTTATTATGATCGGTGCATGTACGACTTGGCAGTTTTATGTAGTAAACAAACCATGTGAAGTCTAGGTATCTGGATGTACACTACATTCTTGTGTCTTTTGGGTTTTGTAACGACCTTCATCACTGAGTATTGTGATTAAAGTTTGYCAAGGCACTTAAATTGGCATTCAGCTCAGGATATCTTCAATTGTTTTGTGATCAACTACTAATACAGTAGTGTTATTAGTGTGGCAAAAATTTCTCTTGATGTTTACTATTTTTTTTTCGAGTTTTTCAGGTCTGAGTTTATGCTTGCTAAGTTTTGTTGATTTTTTTGATTGCTCGAGTTTGATGACACCCATGAATTATTTGCCAATGCTGAGTTTTGCAACACAATTTATACGATGATATCAAATATCATACGTACTCAGAAACATACTTCCAGCTTAGGATATCTTCAAATGTTTGATCAATTATACCGTATTGTGCTATTAGTGTTGCAAAAGTCTCCGATTTTTCTCTAGTTTTCCAGGTTGCCAAGTTTTCCAAGGTTTTCTGAATTTTTCAGGTTCAGCTTTACACTTGTGAACCTTTGTCAATTTTTCTGATTTCCTTTGTTGATGGTCCTTGCCTATTTTTCGTCAATGCCAAGTTTTGCAACACAGCTAATACTATGATATCAAATATCATAGGTATGCTTGTTTTTGTCCATAAAGATTTGCCTACTAGTAGTTGCTGCTACATTGATGAACTGATGTTTAGGTCAACAGTTTGTCAAAATTGTTCACAATCACAACCTTGTCTTCCTAAAGTTTAACACCCTAACATTTCATTCTTGATCTGTAAACTTTGTTGGAATGGCTGCTTGATTATTCTGATATTGCAGTGGGGGTCAGTGGCTTAGAAGGCCCTTTTTTGGGTGCTACTAAGGAATTGGAAGGGGCGGAGTTGGAGTTTGATTATTCACAACATCCCAGTTGTCCCTGAATTTTGCTTCATAATATTGCCGTGGTCATGTTCAGTTGCAATGTTTGCAATGATCAAAGAAACACAGGCAAAAACAACTAGGCTCAGAAGTTTTTGGACAATTCTTGCTTATATTCATAATATATCCTGTCTGTATATCAAGGATCTGCAGCAGCAAAATCAGATGTGGGAATTGCATAATGAATCTTGATGATGGAAATATGATGCTCATGTTCAAGACCCACCTCTGTTCCACTTTTGTTGTTAAGGAGGTATGGAGTTTTATAATATATACTATTTGAGCAATTGCCATGAAATATTAGTTTTCATGTTTTATACAATTAGACAACTCCAGTACTATTAGGAGTTAATGACAATGTACAGAATGCGACTATAAAGCTGGCTTATCATGAATTATGAGGATAGCGAACAGGAATGGCTGGTTTGCATGCAACGCTGATAATAGGACTCAAAGTGGCCACATGCTTTATGAGGTTGGCTGCCAGTCATTCTTCTTTTATCAACATAATCTTCCTTCTAGATGTTTGCTCTTCTCGATTTGAGGATTGTGATTGTTGTGTAATTTTATGTTACTGCAGCTTTATTTTCTAGTTAAGGGAATTTTATAATGATGTTATATTGGAAGTAGTTACACCCAATTACAGAAAGCCTGATCCCTTGGTTCATCAGTTGTCCAGTTGTTCCTTCAGTTGCCTAGTTTCTAATTTCAGCATACTGGTTTATAAAAGACATGTTTTCTAACTGGATGCAAACCATTCTTCTTCCATGTGCTCAGACATCACAATTCATAATGATAAATTGCTTCTACAAGCAGGTGGTTCTACTGAGGGATTCAGCTTCTTGTTCATTTTGTAGACATAGAACACCTAAACCAACACAGGCTTCCAACTTCCAAATTGAAGGATGTGGACATATTCCTGAAATGTCCGTGAATTCCCATTTTCTTTTCTATGATGTACAGAATAGGGCTTGGATTTATGCCTGAAAGGAAGTCCTCCAAATTATAATTCCTTCAAGTACACTGCAAATTGTTTTGGCATCGAAGGATCAATATTCTGCACCGGTTTAACCTTTTTGTCATGTAGTAGATTTTTCACCTGAATATTCAGGAAATGCTTAAAAGATCTTTGCTGTTTATGGAACATACGTGCACTGGTCTATTTGTAGAGAGTCAGACTATATGTGCTGAACAATTCAAGGAAGCCACTATAGTCTGTGTCATGTAGGCCTGATAGAATGGAAAATAAATGTTCTAATGCTTGATTGCAAAAAACCTGAATCCTGGTTATGGACAGATGATGAGGGCTTATAGTTGGAAGATATTATAGCTGATTTTTTTGGAAGGAATCTCAGAAGTGTGTAATTGTGGTTTGGTATTATTTAGAATGAATGATGTGGCAGGGCGCATGTATGATGAGACCTCACAGAAACTTATCTAGGTCTCACAAGTTCTTGAGAACTCAACATGAAGTGGTTGAAGGCTGTCGGAATTGCAAACATGCATGAGAGCACCTAACCTCAGAAGTGGATGCCTGATTGAGGACAGTTTTGACTCGAGTCTGACATACTATTTCAGGATCTTGCTCCGTTATATCACATATAATAAAATTATGTGAATCTGTCCCCTCACTTGGAAGTACACCTCCTTGCATTACACAAATTTTTTCTTGCTGTGTTCTGCATAGTTTTATACTATTTGGGATCCCAATGGACACCACAAGAACAAATTGGCTTGGCAAACACCACTTGGCTATCACTTTGTCCTTTCGACATAGAGATGGTCCAGCAACAATAATGACATGATAAAGGTGGTTGATGGGCAATGTTTCAGTAACAGTAGGACAATATTGTTGTTTACCATCTTCAATAGTGTGTTTTTCATGACAGGAAGCAATTTTTCTTCATTGCCATGGTAAGGTACAGGGTAAACCTCTCATGGTCCCCTGTGATGTTTTAGATAGACTTATCTGCAGCAGAAGAGATAAGCAGACATGAGTCCTCTTTGTATGCAGACAATGAATTCCCAATTATGAAAATTGATCTAGCATACAATTGTATATATATTTCTTTTCCTCATGGTTTTTTATTGAGTGTGGCAGTGTACATGTCAGAATGATGTTTTGGTTAGTTTTGACTTCTCCCCTAATGCACCTGGTCTGATTACTTTTGCAGATCACTGTCCAGGTCCAGGTCCAGGTCAAGGTCCAAGACCCCTCAGCGTTTGGTGAGTAAAGTTTTAAATAAGCTTTCTGAACAACTCAATGTTCAATGTTGCTAAATGTGACGTTACATCCTTTTTGCTACAGCCAACCTCATATAAACCTCGAACTCGGAGTCCCAGAAGCCGCAGCCTCAGTAGGAGCCGCAGTCCTAGCAGGAGCCACAGCCGACCATATTCTCATTCACCTGCAGTAATTGATTTACCTTTCTTTCAAATTGAGTAAATAATTTTTCAGTCAAATCATGAATACCCTGCCATTGGTAGGTTGCTTGATTATTTTAGGCAATAATGTTATGTCCTGTTACCTTGCAGGTTAAATCTGGACAAAGTCTGTCTCCAGTTCCTCGAGGTGATTAAACTAAATTCGCAGACAATTTTATTTTGGAAAATTAATGGAAGAGCTCATAGAGGAGCTTCTATATAAAGTGGAAGGAAAGTTGTTCAAACAAGAGTTTCTTGAGAATATCATGGTGGCATTTGGGCCTTTACATGTATGTGCTGCTGAATCATTTAAGACCAACATTTTGGATATGTCCTACTGTTGTCTCTAAAGAGCTCTTGTATTATTGTTTGAACTTGCTCATCTCTAGTTGACTGGCAGAACCTCTGATTTTTGGATTGGTTGGAATTTGTTTGCACTGCTGTGCTTTTGATTCAAAGTATGGGGCCTATTCAACACTGGTCACTGCAAAATTTGGTTCCAGAGCAGCATTGGCTGCTTGGAGTTTAACTTTCCTTATTTTCGAGGTTGTTAGACTACGTGATATAATATATTGCAGTGTCTAGTTCTTGGTCTTATTATTATTTTTTATTATACATGATTGGTTTTGATAAACTATAAAAGGCCCGGCCACATTTAGTCTCATTACACGTTTTCTTTGTCATGTTCATCGGTATGATCGGTTTTTGTATTGAACAAACAATAGCTTTGTGGAATCAAAAGTACGCTGACTTACAATTCATATGATAGTGTTTTACCAAATTCTCTGAAAATATGGGAAAAGGTTTAAAAAAATCAATCCTTGTATGGATAATTTACTTTGTATTTTTATATTTTAATGTGAAGTGTTGCTCCATGTGTGCTTTGTACATGCTTGCATTGCTTTGAATTGTTTTGGTTGGCGGTGAGCATGTGATGGCCTCTTGGCTGTTTATTTGTGGGACTGTTTTATAGTGATTTTTACCTTTTAAAAATTGTTTTATATTATTTTACTTGCATTCTAGCGCACAGATCTTTATTTTAGACTGTTTTCAATCTCTTATTCGTTTTAGGCAGTGGCTTTCTGTGTATGAAGTTTTTTTAATCTGCATTTAACTGCGTGAATTTAGTAGTCGCATTTGCCAAATCAACCGAGAAGGAAATTCTCATCATGCTCCTCGTTAACCTTTCTCCTTGATCTTGTCGGCCATAAAAAATTATTTTAAACCAACCTTTGAAGGTGCTTTCCCCGGTGAAAGTCCTAGTGTAGTGGCCACTAATGAACCCTTTTTGATATAGCTATCTCTAGCGATTTAGATTGTATTTTCCATATCTCCACTAATGAATGAGGTTCTCTATTATCTTTGCCTTTAGGATATTTGACCTTACGTTAAGATATTCGATCTGTTCCAGGCATATGTACAAAATGTCGCAAAATCCTAATCGCCACTTGGACTAAAATCTTGATTTATTCAAAGGTGTTGATGCATCTACAAAATGTTGCAATCCTAATTAAGTGATTTGACCTTGATGCATCTACGAAGTGTTACAATCCTAATCAAGAGATTTGAGAACTTTTAGTGACAACTCGGATTATCGTAAGGAATTATTAAAATATGATATTTTGCAAGGAAAATTTCCTTAGGAAATCTAAAACATGTTCTATTTATGAATGACATTATTCTTAAATTCATCAAATGATATTATTCTTAAATTCATCAAATCTAAGAGATGCTTCTCTAAATTATGAATGGCATTATTCTTAAATTTATAAATCTAAGAGATGCATCTCTAAATTCATGACAATTCTAATAAATTCATCAGTGTAAATTAGTTTGTTTCATTGAGGGGTTTTAAATCAGGTATTAATAAATTCATTAGTGTAAATTAGTCTGTTTCATTGGAGGGGATTTAAACCAGGTATTTATGAGATTTTAGTAAAATTTCCAAAATTAGTGAAGACAATCAGTTGAACTAACCACTTGGGCTTATTAGATCACCTTTTTGTTATAAACTTATTTATTTTATTTATATAGGTATTTAATCACTTCACAGGCAATGCAATTAACAATTTTCCTTATTCAAAGTTACAGAATCCCTTTTTTACATGTTATGGTACGTTTTTACGAAGTAATTGATTATGACTAACAGCAGCCAAGAAAAGACTGAATTTCAACCACTTTTATCTGCTGTACTCAACCTTACCATTGTTATGGTACGTTTTTACAAAGTGATTGATTATGACTAACAACAGCCAAGAAAAGACTGAATTTCAACCACCTTTATCAGCTGTACTCAACCTTACCAGTGTTGTTTATAGGTACTTTGCTTTGTTATTCACCATAACCTTACCATTGTTATGGTACGTTTTTACAAAGTGATTGATTATGACTAACAACAGCCAAGAAAAGACTGAATTTCAACCACCTTTATCAGCTGTACTCAACCTTACCAGTGTTGTTTATAGGTACTTTGCTTTGTTATTCACCATTCTTGTGGTTGTCTTTGTGAAGACTTTTCTAAATGCAAGTTTACTGTTTACAAGTGTACCTTGCTTTGTTATTTGCCATTCTTCTTGTGACTTTTATGTTTTCTTTTATTAAATTCAAGTTTACTATGTTCAATGGGATACCCTTTGTTGAGGCCTAGGGTTCACATTGATATAATTACCATACCCGTCTTCATTGACATGCTCCATATGGTGTTTTTAATCCCACTATAGTATATTGAATTTGTGTCCAATTAACAACGACATAAATGGCCAAATTCTGTATGTTGAGCTCTCTTCATCTGTGCCACCCTCTATAATATATAGATGCTCCTCATGGTGCTGTATTGTCCCACCATGCCTATTTTGCAATATAGAATTTATGTCCAATCAACATAATATTAATGGTTAATCTAAATGTGGTATTTGAAGTCCTCTTGATCTGTGTCACCCTCTATTTAAATGCGGTATTTGAAGCCATTTGAAGTATTCTTGATCTGTGCCACCCTCTATTTAAATGCGGTATTTGAAGCCTTTTGATATGTGCTATCCTATCCTCTATTTAATATTTGAATGTATTGTCATTCTCTATTTAATAGTTGGATGAGTTTCTCTGCCAAATATTTAGATATTTGTCAAAGGAAGATACAAATGTTGAAGTTTCACCAACAAATTGTTGCTTAAGGTAATTTTCCACCTTTCATACATTTTTAATGGTTCTTTGTAATGATTCATATTCTGAAATGTCATGTCACAGCTTTGAAGATCTGGGAAACCTAGTTTAATGGAAATTCAATATGATTTGTCTATTAATGTTTGTAGGGATTTTGAAATACACTATGGGGCTAGCTCTTTCACTTCAACTGATGATTGATTAAGCATTGCTTACATTACATAACAATGAGTGCATAGCAG
>JASDQU010102377.1:20419-42545 GCA_032191745.1 Picea mariana
CTGTACCAGCTATCAGCAGGTGTAAGACCAGTCCACACTTTCAGAATTCTACACATATTGTATGCTACATCGGGTTATTTCTTTACAATTTTCCTCTTCTGTTTATACGTGAGATTCTCCCTTGATAGGAGCCTTACATCATAGACAACTAAATGTTTTTCTCCCACCTCATACATTTTATTAAGATATAACTCAGTTACGGGAAAGAGCCTTTGATTTTCATCCCTATTTTACTCTTGAAATCGTAAATTCTCTTTTATACGACCAAATTGAGACAACACTTAATCTCTCTCCGAAGTTTTTTCTACTTTTACTGTTCCTCCATGACTGTCCCTGTACCTACACAGCCCAATCTCGAACCTGGGTTATCAAACCAAACACACATTGCCTTAAACCTTTTCGATACTATTCTTAGAACAGCTACTAACCGGGTTGAACTTGAACGTTCATGGGCAACCATTGAACATGATATAACTATTCAGGTATAGTTGGAAGCTAGACAACGCCAATGTAGGAATCTTCCTTAGTTTCCTTTGCCGAAGGCTGACGTTTCTCTCTTCTCCACCTTTTACCCACTTTCAGATGCCTAGACACTGTACTTCTAAGCCTTAAGTACAGACTTTGGAACAACATCTTTCTAGCGCCGTTGCTGGGGACCGAAGTTACGAAATCTTTTTCCCTGGGAAAGCGACATTTGTTTTTCGTTGAAAGTGTTACCCTTTGATAGTGAACAAAGAGTACACACATTTTAAGGCTTCCTAATCTTTCACTTGGCGACTCCACAAATAATAAACTGGCATCCGGTCGAAGGAATACCAGACAAATCCCGGATGGTAAGCATATTACGCCCGTTACCGATCCCGAGAAGATTCTAAAGGCGAGAGGCTCTCTTAAGCCAACCACTGTATTTTACAAACTTAAAACCCCACAACTGAAGACTAAGAGTTCTTCCGAACCCTCAACTTCGCTCAGTCCTCTCTTTGATACTAAAGTTTCAACGCCAAACTGCTCCGAAGTTAGGAGTGAGATTCATCCGACAATTCCCTTAGTACACAAAGGAAAGGGCCCTCTTGAAAGTTCGTCGGCATTTGACATACCATCTTTCCTTCAGTTGAATTTCCTGACCTCACCAAGTTCTGAAGAGTGCGTTACACACTCGGTTTCCACACCCGTCGGTTCTCCTGATTTCGTCTCTTGCAAATCCGAGGAACCGAGTCCTCGCATTCCTTATCTTTCCTCATCGGATTTTCCTCTTCGCGAAGAAAATAAAGAGTCACTTTTAATTTTTCGAAACCCCCTTTATAACTTCCACANCAACTGAAGACTAAGAGTTCTTCCGAACCCTCAACTTCGCTCAGTCCTCTCTTTGATACTAAAGTTTCAACGCCAAACTGCTCCGAAGTTAGGAGTGAGATTCATCCGACAATTCCCTTAGTACACAAAGGAAAGGGCCCTCTTGAAATTTCGTCGGCAGTTGACATACCATCTTTCCTTCAGTTAAATTTCCCGACCTCACCTAATTCTGAAGAGTGTGTTACACATTCGGTTTCCACACCCGTCGGTTCTCCTGATTTCGTCTCTTGCAAATCCGAGGAACCGAGTCCTCGCATTCCTTATCTTTCCTCATCGGATTTTCCTCTTCGCGAAGAAAATAAAGAGTCACTTTTAATTTTTCGAAACCCCCTTTATAACTTCCACAAATAATGATGGCAGCCACTGGAGGAGGAGGTGGAGGGTTTATCGAAGGAGGATGAGGAGCCCCTCTAGGAGGAGCTGGAGGCCAAGGGCCTGCTCCCCCTCCCAGAGTGTTTGCGAAAGTTGCAACAAGATATGCTCCCTTAGTATTGCCCGTCCCTCTACACAACCTTCCCGAAAATTACATAAAAAATTTACCAAAATTCACCGGGGAAGGGGATCTGACTGCGGCCGAACATATTAATTTCTTTGATCAATTCGCAGATATTCTAGGTATCGAACATGAGGACGTATATTCAAGACTTCTTGTCCAAACCTTTGAAGGCCAGGTCCGAACTTGGTTTTGGAGCCTACCTACAACATCTATCTTGTCTTATGATGCTTTGGAAGATGCTTTCCTCAGACAATGGGGCGAGAGAAAAGACCATTTATATTATTTAACTGAATTTGGGTCTTTAAGAAAAAGGAATTCAGGATCAGTCATGGAATTTATTCAAAGATTCAACAAACTGTATAATAAAATCCCAGCCGAGGTTAAACCATCCCAACCCGCGGACAAAGTAACTTTCGCTGGAGCTTTCGAACCGAATTTTGCACTCCTTTTGCGAGAAAGAAGGGGAGCCACCCTAAACTGAATGCAGGACGATGCGGTAGAAATAGAGTCTAATATGATGGCTTCGGGTAAGCTTAAAGCTAAATTAGAAACGGGAAACTGAGAGACCAAACGCTTTAGAGAACAAGCAGGTCTGTCAGGGTCTAATAGATCCGCAGATGATAGGGTAGACGATATGGCCAGAGTAATTAAAGAACTGTCTAATAAAATATCCAGAATGGAGCTCAAACAGGCCAAAGCTGACTCTTTCCCCAAAAAGGATTTCAAGAGGAACCCCAACCCCTCGAACCAGCAAAGACAAATAAAAAATGAAGATAAAAAAATACAAGCTCCCTTAAAGAATGAAAATTTTATAGGAGCGAACGATTTTCAAGACTTCGGAGATTCGGATAATGATGTCATGAACTTCGGTGATGACTGCACTCAACAATATCTGACTCAAGAAGACTATGAAAAATCTCTAAACACGCAACAACCGTTGAATAAGGGTGAAGAAGGTGATCACACTGATCTCTGTGAATCTCAACAAGAAACTGGGATGATAATGGATGAGATACAACCCAAGTATAACTTAAGATCTAAGAGTAAACCCATCTCAATTGCTCAACCCAAGAAAATCCTCCAAAGAGGTCAAACTTATGAGCCTACTCTGGAAGAGACCTTATTACCCAACGACAAAACTAAATTAGTAAGCACAGAAGAGTCCGAAGTAGAAAAAGTTGAAACCCAAGCACAAGGAACCAAAACAGTAAATAAAATTACATCTTCAACCAGGACCATGAGTAATAAGGCGGTCCAGACGAATAAGTAAGAAAGGAAGGATTCAAAAGTCTCAACCAAAGAAACAGACAAGGTGAGCGGAGCTTTCAGTTTTGAAAATGAGATAAATAAAATTAAGATACCAATCCCTTTGGTAGAATTAGCAAANTGGGTGTCTCTGAGCTAGAAAGCCAGTTTGATGTTTTAAACCTGGAAGATGAAAAACCTAAAATCACTTTTGGTCCTTATTTTGAAGGGTCCAAAGACACCATTGCTCCCTTTTATATCACTTTAAATGTGTATGATCAATTGCTACATAATTGCATGTTAGACTCCGGAGCCTCCCATAACGTTATGCCTAAGATTATCATGGACAAATTGGGTCTCCAGATCACCAGACCTTATGGATATCTTTACTCTTTTGACTCAAGAAGGGTTAAGTGTATGGGAATGATAAAGGATTTGGTAGTTACCCTGGCGCAGGTCCCGGTTAAGAGTATCCTGATGGATGTGGTTATTGCAGATATTCCCCCTAAGTATGGCTTACTGTTGTCTAGGTCATGGGGATCCAAGTTGGGGAGCTCTCTTCAATTGGATATGACGTTCGCCACAATTCCTGTGTTTGGTGGTCAGTTTACTCGGTTGTACAGAGAAATGAGATTAGCATATACAGTGAGTGACCCTCAAAACCCAAACAATTTCCCTATTTACATCGCGGACCAAGATCTGGGAAATTGTATCTTGTCTTTTGATGATGGTTTATATGGTGGTTTGGAGGAAAACGATATAGAGCGAGAAGAGTCAAGCTACATAACAGAGGATCTGTGTAACACCGGTGTCTGGAAAATGTATTTTGATGGTGCTTCATTTTCTGAAGGGGCGGGTGCAGGAGTGCTTTTAGTGGCTCCCGAAGGTAAGTTCGTTGTTCCTTTTTCCTACCGACTGCAGTGGGATATAGATTACACTAACAACGTATGCGAATATGAAGCGTTGGTCTTAGGATTAGAAGCTACCAAGAAGCTAAATATAAATAACTTAGAGGTATACGGAGATGCAGAGTTAATAGTCAAACAAATAAACCGACAGTACCTAGCCAAGCATCCCAGATTAAGATCATACAGAAATTGTGCTTGGGATTTCATGGAAAACTTTTTCTCATCCGTAAATGTCCACTTTATCCCTCGCACAGAGAATTTACATGCTGATGCATTGGCTAAAGCAGCTTCAACCTTCTCTCCCCCCACGACTTTCAAATTGAAGTATCACATTGAAATCATATACAGACAATCTATACCAGACAATATCCAACACTGGCAGGTCTTTGAAGATGATGAAAAAATTAAGAAATTTCTTGCAGCAGTGGGTGAATTCTCCGAAACTCATGCAGACCAAGAAAATCAAAATGACCCGATATGGATCATGCAAGAAGGGGAAGATCCTAAAGCCTTCCGAGAAAAAATTGTGGATCATCGTATGATGGTCCTTAAAAACAACCAGATTCTGAAAGGATTGATTCCTTTAGAAAGACTTTTTGATCAGAATGACGTACCTGTAAAATCCACTTTACAACCCCAACTAGAAGAAGTGGAGGACTGTGATATAGGAACTGAAAAAGAATCCAGGGTGGTAAAAATATCTAAGTTCCTCCCTCCCGAAGTGAAAGTTAAGTATAAAGACCTACTCAGACAGTATAAGGATGTTTTCGCCTGGTCTTATGATGAGTTAAGAACATATGACACTTCCATCATTGATCACAAGATACCTTTGAAGCCCGGGGTCAAACCGTTTAGGCAAAAGCTTAGGCATATTAACCCCATTTTGTTACCTGTGATCGAAAAGGAAGTTAAGAAACTTTTAGACGCAAAAATAATCGTACCTCTGAGATACTCAGACTGGGTAGAAAACCTGGTCCCGGTCAGAAAAAAGAGTGGGGAAATCAGTCTGTGTGTGGATTTCCGAAACTTAAATAAGTTGTCTCTCAAGGACAATTATCCGTTGCCCAAAATGGACCATGTGTTAGAAAAAGTAGTTGGAGCAAACTGAATGTCTATGATAGATGGGTTCTCTGGTTATAATCAAATCGCCATGAATGAACAAGACAGGGAAAAAACTGCTTTCACCACACCATGGGGTACGTTCATGTATGACAAAATGCCTTTTGGTTTGATGAATGCAGGGGCCACATTTCAGCGCTATGGAGAAAGGGATAAGTTCGTAGTCATTTACCTCGACGATTTGATGGTTTTCTCTAAAACCGATGAAGAACACTTGATGCATCTTAAACAGACTTTCGAAAAATGCTGCAGGTTTGGTCTATCTTTAAACCCAAAGAAATCACATTTCGCCATGCAGGAAGGTAAGCTTTTGGGTCATATCGTATCTAGGGATGGAATCAGGATTGATCCTAAGAGGATTGAAGCAATAGATACTATAAATATTCCTAGAAATGTAAAATAGATTCAATCTTTCTTAGGAAGAATAAATTTTTTACGAAGGTTTATCGCGAACTTCGCTGAGATTGTAAAATTGATCACAGGTATGTTAAAGAAGGACAACGAAGTAAATTGGACAACCGAGGCCAGAGCATCGTTCACGCATATTAAGAAGGTCATAAGCGAGGCACATGTGTTAGCAAGCCCTGACTATCTAAAATATTTTCTTATCTTCTCGTTTGCCTCCGAACACACTATCGCCACGGTGCTCCTACAAAAGAAGGAAGAAGGATTCGAACAACCGATCGCCTTTTTCAGCAAGAGCCTTAGGGACGCAAAACTGAAGTACGATATAATAGAAAAACAGGCATACGCCATGGTAAAAGAATTAAAGGTATTCAGAACGTATGTACTACGCTCAAAGATAATTGCGTACATGCCTACCAGTTCTGTGAAAGATATATTGGTGCAGCCAGATAGCGATGGAAAAAGAGGGCGATGGCTCACCAAAATCCAAGAATTTGATCTGGAAGTCAAACCGACCAAATCGATAAAAGGGCAAGGCCTAGCCAAACTCTTAGCTGAGTCGAATTTCAGAGCCCTAGATATCAATTGCCTGCATGAAGGCGACAAAGACACAGACCTAAACGAGCTAAATGAGGAAACAAGTCCAAACAAAATCGAAGAGAAGTTCTTATCATCGGGCTGGTACAGAGACATAGTGTCATACCTGCTAACTTTAAAATTCCCAAATGAGCTATCACCATCTAAATCTAGAACTTTAAAACTCCATGCAGTTAAATATTGTATCGCCGAAAGTCAGCTGTATTGGAAAGATCCACTCGGTTTCCTGTTAGTCTGTTTAGTTGAATCGGAAACTCAGCGGGTTATAGACGAATTTCATGAGGGAGTCTGTGGGGGGCATCACGCATGGAGAGATACAACTTACAAGATCTTGAGGGCTGGGTACTACTGGCCAAAACTCTTTTCGGACGTCAATGCCAAAGTGCGTGCCTGCAACCCTTGTCAACTATTCGCAGGTAAACAGAAGCTCTCGGCACTGCCTCTAGTTCCAGTCAAAGCTGAAGCCCCATTTCAGCAATGGGGTCTAGACTTCATAGGCGAGATTAATCCCCATTCCAGTGCTCAACACAAGTGGATCTTAACAACTACAGATTATTTTACTAAGTGGGTGGAAGCCATTCCAACCAAAAGGGCAACGAACTCGGTGGTAATCGATTTCTTAGAAGACAATATTTTGTCAAGATTTGGTTTCCCCCAAAAGATAGTTATTGACAATGCCCGAGCCTTTAAATCTATGTCTATGATCAACTTCTGTCAAAAGTATAACATTGTTCTTAGCCATTCCATAGCATATTACCCCCAGGGAAACGGATTGGCCGAGTCATCTAACAAGAGCCTGGTAAATATAATCAAGAAAGTATTGGATGAAAATAAAAGGTCTTGGCATGTACACTTAAAATACGCATTATGGGTGAACCGCATAAGCACAAAAAGGTCTATCGACATTTCTCCTTTTCAGATGGTCTATGGGACAGATGCTATCCTACCTATAAACCTAGCGCTACCAGTTATGAAGTTATGGCAAGATCAAAATGAAGAACCCAATCATGTCACCAGGAGAATTAATCAACTGATTGAGGTTCAACAGCATAGATTCGAAGTAGATGAAAAGATGCAGAAGTACCAAGATGACATGAAGGCATTATTTGACCGCAAAGCAAAGGACAGAGAATTCCTCCCAGATGATTTAGTGTTAAGGTGGGATGCAAGAAAGGAAGAAGCAACAAAACATGGTAAATTTGATCACCTTTGGTATGGACCATTCAGGGTCTTGGCTTTCGAAGGAAAAAATTCTTTCCTACTGGAAAATATAGATGGAGAAGTCCTCAATGCCCCTGTTAACAGGCGATATCTAAAGCATTACATGACGTAACAGTCGCCAGATTAAAAAAAAGAAGAAAATAAAATATAAATAATTTTTTTTTTGTGTACATATATGTGTTTTTCATTTAAACATTGCTCTTGATTTTCTTTTTTCGATCATGAACTTTCGACACATTTCGGATAAGATTCGTGTTTGCCTTTTACAGGATTCCAGCTGCATACGAAACAAGCAGGAGAAGTAAACTGAAGGTCGGTGTCAGAAATAAATCGACATAAACAGGTGATACCTAAAGGAATTTCATATTGCGCAAAGAAATTGAAATGAAAAGGCAAAGATGAGATTGCTCAAAAGACATGTTCTAAAGGACTATTAAAGAAAACCGAGGTAACCTCATTCAAACCGCAACATCAGCTGAACTGATAAATAACAGAGTTGTTTCTTGGTTTAATAATCTTTAAAAAATCAAGACAAATTAAATGATCCACACCAATTTAAAAGCGTCCAGTCAAAGTAAAGCATCCCCAAAAGTATCTACAAGAGTTAGTTTTGAATTTTTGACCTCTGTATTTTCAGTCGGTAAGTCACTACCTGGAATCATTTCTATCTTCGGGTTTACCTTTTAAAAAAAAAGAGTCACCATCTTTCCGTTTCATATGCGAAAGGATGAGAGTTTTTCGTTTCAACCTCGTGAGCTTCAAAGCAGATTGTGGAAAGAAAGCGGGTCTTCACAACTACTCGATCCCCTGCTAAGCGAAGGGACGTTTAAAGTGATCCTAACTTTCCTAAGTTTTCAACGGCATCGGAGGATTGAAGCTTGCTCAAATAGAATGCCCTAAAAAAGTTATTTTCCTTTTTCTCCCTAAGAACGAAGGTGTTGTGAAGGTCAAGGGAAGGTTGGTACCGAGTAATTAAAGTAAGTTGACAGACCTATAATGCAAAATATTACACAGATATCAGCCCTGATACAAACTGATTGCCCCCATCTTCGCGCTCTAAAAAGCAAATTATAAGACAGGTGGTGAAAGGAAATTCAGAAATGATTACCCCCACATAGTCCAAGAGACAATGAAAGGAAATTCAAAAATGATTGCCCTCGTCTCAGCATTTAAATGCATGAATATATTTCGAAGTGGTGAAAGGAAATTCAGTAAAAGGGGCCATATAACTTCACCGGGGTACTGAACATGCTCGTTGGCAGTGAAGCAATATCTGAGATATCTGTAAGGATGTTATACATGAATATCATTCTACTATGGTAACCAATGCTTTTTAAAGCCTGATCCACATCCCAAATTCAGACGGGACTTCCCAATTAAAAACATATAATCTTATTCTTTGAAGCAAGCCGATAGCCGCAAGATCTGTTGTGTCTCCTAGGACTGTTTCGATTGTCTTAAAGCAGACCTGAATTTAGTAGCGGGAAAGGGAAAGTTGTGAAAGGGACTATAGCTAAGTTTAAAAAAGAGTATCTGATTTTGAAAACACTTTTCAAGGTAAAGAACGAAGTCTCTTTTCCCCTTCGTTACCATGTTCTCAGGAACCTTTTCATCTGATTGAAGCTATTGACTCCATTTACCCAATATTGGCATGTGGTCTACTGTTCTTGCTACCTTACAAGAAAGCGAGATCCCTAGTTGGAGCCTATGTTGGAGCCACCCTTGTTTTTCTAGCCCTTCACGAATTTCATGCTTAATGCTTGAAATCGAAAGATCGTTTTCATATTTTCCTTTGAGGTATCAAAATCTCTGAAGCTTTATCACGCGAGTAGCGATGATTATTATACTCTCAAGGCGAGTCCTACCTTTCGTTAAAACATTTCCTTTTTTGTTCTACCTCGGGATCTTGCAGGTCGAATATTATAAGTCATATAAGTCACACGCCCCGAGCTACGAGACAACGAAATCGTTTTAATTTTTCACTCAGGACAGTAACGAGGGTAAAGTTTTCCCTAACCCATGATTAAACGTCGTCGGGGTTTCGCACCTTGGCGTTCGCCAAACCCAATTTTTTTTTGTCGTAACCCTGATAGTCGAGAACACGAAGTCCTTATCTTAGTAACCTGTGTCCCGGTTAAAAGTAAAAGCTAAACCATGGTAAAAGTTCTGTCGGCAATTCGCCACTCGGCGTTTTCTTTTTCAAAAGTTACACCGTCTAAATCCTGACTCACGAGAGCACGACAAAGATATAAACGTAATTAATTAATCACTTAATCCAAGATTATTTTCCCTTTTAATTAAGTCATGTTATCGCGATCTCGTGGTTTCGCAGCTCGGCGTGCAAACCTCCCGAAAACTTATTTTCGAAGCTCCGAGTCGCGATATGGCGAATATAATAATTATGAAATTAATCGAGCCCCAAATCACGATTACCTTTTTATTAACCAAAATCGATCATCGCAGTCTCGGGTGTTAGAGATTCAAAGTGTTAAAGTAAAATCCCCGATATAATGAATACTGAAATTTTGATTAACGTTGGTAAAACCGGATTAATTAAGCTAAATCAGTACATATCCCATGTTTTGATGCTTGCACGATTTACAAGGTAACCTTTTTCTTTCCATACGCCAACTGACGTTTTAAACCGCCAAAATTTTATGGCATTAATGAGGAAATAGGGTAAATCGATGAATATAAGATCGAATTTTTACGACAAAATTTATTTCTAAATATGATTTGACATAATTGTTCTGAAAGGTACCAAGTTTTCAAATATATATAAGAGCTGTGGTTCATTATAACAAATGCATTTCATATTACGCAGAGCACATTATCTCTGAGCAGCTGACTTTTGTATGTATACGTATTTCTATCGCAGAAGAGCCAAAACGCAATCTCCAGCCATGGCTCTGCGAAAAGTATCAAAAGCTAATGTCGAGGTTTCGGGACAAGGCTCAGACAATGTCACTGATACTTCACCTCGAAGTATCGACTCGGTCCCGAATTGGTTGTTCGTTTTAGATGTTCTACAGGCAGAGTTGGTGGATTATTCCGACGACTCCAGCGACAATGAAAAAAATGATATAACCACCAAGTATAAAATAGTCATCCAATCCGGAATGCACAGAGTAGCAGCCAGGCCATGATTGCTTCCATATTATGACATGGTCTGATGGGCATTAGACCATGTGAAAATACCGACCAGAACCATCATGAACGAGCAGAAAGTCACCATCGGGAGTTTCAGGCCGGAACATCTGCAAGCCATGTATAAGCTGCCCACGACGTCCGACTACACATATGGCGCTGAATTCTTGGATGAGTTCAAGGAGAAGGAATGCGTACAGTATGATAAAACCATGTCCAATTTAATAAAGGATTGGGTTTCGAACACCGCAAAGTTCAGAGCTGATAGCCACGGCATATATTCAATCGCTTCTTTAGAACCGTAGGACAAATATGTAGCCATGATGACATGCAGGTTATACGGGAAAGAGGACACCTCACATTTTTTTCTTCCGTGGGTGCCTCTAATGTTTCGGGTCGCCGAAGGCAGTTCCTTCGACTGGGAAAAGATGCTTTTCGATATCTTGACCAGTTGGGTCACAGAGTATCGGGCGCAGAAAGAGAACGGGAAGGCATCTTCATTCTTCATGTCTGCATACATTATGGACGTAGTTTTTTTTTTTGACACCATTTCCCTTAATGAGCTGGAGTTGGACTCCAGCAGAAGACAAACCCATACACGTTTATCATGCAAAATTATGGGAAAACAAACCGGAAAATTTTGTGTATGAAATCTTTAACTGGGTGATGGTGCCCCTGCATGTCACCATTTTTGGTCACCCGCCACCCCGGATCTTGGACAGCATAGTAACGAATCTGAGCAGCATAGAAGACTGGTATGTGGAAGTAGAATTTTCATACCTCTGAGTTTTCGGGGCTTCGGTCCCCCCGCATGCATTGCCATTGTTCATTACCGACAAGTTGGCTTGTCATGAGGTCGCTAGGCAAACAATAATTGGTGGTATAAGCAAAGAGCTTAAGGGATACTCTAAGAAGGAATGGCCACCTTTTCCTATTCATTTGAATTCTTATTCTTTATTAGATTTTGGGCATGCCAAAGCTGAGGCTGCGGCCCTGGAAGACCTAAATTTGGTCTCCATTGAATACAAGAAGCATGATCCACAGAGGGTCGTGAGAAATCATTTAGCCAGTTGCGGGCTCAAGAGATTTGAGCACGAGAATTCACCCTCGGATGACATTTTCCGAGGCGCAAGGTCTTATGCTGAGATTCTGGCTCGGATACAAAATTTAGCACCCGAAGAAAGAGTCGATGTTCTGAAGTTCCAGGAACATCGACGTAGCTGTCTTCCCGCAGTGTTTCGAGGTGAGGGTCCAAGTACATCGGAGGCGAAACAGAAAGATGCCGAAGGCTCTAAGGATGCGACTCCCGATCAAGGAAAACACTAGGATGAGGGAGAGCAAACTAAGAGTCCTAAAGTAGAGATAAAGGCTCCCGACCCGCCGAAGAAGCAAAGTTCGGTCACTACCCCAGGAAAATTAGCGAAGCAAATTGGAGAACCTATCACATCAGTTACCCCCTTGCAGTCGACTCAGGGAAATATTGAGGCAGGATGGATCTTCAATGAAGAGTTGAGGCCTATAAGGGTAGAAGAACTCCCTCCGAATGAGTTTTTCTTTGATAAGAAGAAAAAGGAAGTGGTAAAAAGGGAATTCTATCAAGAAGGAGAGTCAACTGCCAAGAAATATAAAGTTATAACTAATGGAAAAGACAAGAAGAATGAACAGTTCGCGACTGAAATAGCAGGGACATTAGGAGCATATGCCTTGGCGAATCAATATTCAGTCAGACTTTTGAAAAACTAGCTTAAACGAAAAAATCGCTTCATTAGGACCCTTGAAGCCAGACTGGCCACAGCAACAGAGACTGCTAAAGACCAGGCGAGCGTAGCGATAGAGCAGGCCAGGTTGGCAAATAAAAATGAGATAGAGCTGCTCAAAACTAAGCTCGAGCAAGCACAGCTGGTGGTCCGAGATGGTCAGATGCAAGCAAGCTAGAAAAAGGATTTGATCGAACAGCTACAGACTAGGGTGGAGATCGCCGAGAAAAGAATGATAAACATCAGGATGTTAAAATCCCAGGCGATTGAGATTCGGAGTAGAGTCTCTGCGGCACAACGAAATTTGCTCGCCAAGGTAGGAGCGATCCAGGACAACTGTTATCTAGTGAAATGCAAAGAACGCTAATAATAGCTTAAACCTTAACATGATTCACATGGAGAAGTACTTGGTCGAATGACTCCTTTCTCAAGCAACTCTTGAACTTGCTTCTTTATTTTCTCATTCTAAAGCACTGGTAACTTATATATGCCAATGTTAGGAAGAGGTACATCTTGCTGCAACGAAATCTCACCTTGTGTCTCTCTCCTTGGAGGTAATCCTGATGGTTCCTGAAACACTTCATTACAATTAGAAATAATCTAAACTAATTCATCTTTATGTTTAGGATCACATACTTTGAAAGCTTTGAATTTATCATCAACCTTAGCTTTTACAATCATGAGTACATAATTCTTTCTTGCATTTATAAGTCTTTTCATTTGTCATGTAGTAACAAGAGACAAGTTAGTCTTCTCGCGATGGGATCTTACAATATACTCAATCCCATTCTTTGTAAGATGATACTTTTTCTCCTCCCTATTGAAGATAAATTTCCTGTCATACAAATAATGACTTCCTGAAACAATTCCACAAATATCAAGTGGTACTACATCTAACTCTACCTCATCTATGAAATTAGAGCTGATTACAAATCTAATATTACATTGTTTAGGTACCAGTAGCTTAGAATCTTCATACACCCATCTTAAAAGATATGGTTTTGGATGAGGTTTAGTTTCAAGTCACATTGTATTAATATTTTCTCTAGAAATGAGATTAGTTTGTGAACCACTATCAAAGAGTATCAATCTTAGTATGTTTTGAGATGACTCTAATATGAAATATCTCATTTCTTTTCCTTTCATCATGCATAGTTTCATATTTTAAAGATTGAGTATTAGTGCTAGAACTAGTAGAATAATATGTATTGTGTATTCCCATGGCCATGATATTGGTTTCATCACTTGAATCAGATCCAATATCTTGTTGGATTGTAACTGTGGTCTTCTTATTACCCTTCTTATTTTTGAACCTCTTTAGTCTTAGTTCTGGATGGAGTTTCCAACACTGGGCCTTAGTATGTTCTTCCTTTTTGGAATGTTAACATGAAGGATTCTCATCTTCTTTCTTCACCATGGTTGTTCGTTTCAATTTACCCTATATTTTGTTCTTTCCTGCAACTAGCTAAGGTGATTTCTTTGAGAAGTCCTTTCCATTCTTTCCCCTTTAGTCACTTGGATACAAACTTCATCAAGATTAGTGTTAGAATAATGTTGATGTGCTCGTTTCACCATAGTCAATGCTACTCCATTGTCACCCAACCATAGGCACAAAGCCACCCTAGAGCACCTTAACCTTTGGCATAAAGAATTATTCTAGGAAGCCACACTAGAACCAATAGATAACCAAGAGAGCACACCTTCTCCAAGGGTAGCGCATAAGAGAAAGTACAAGAAAGATTGAATAAGAGAAAACCATACAACTACAACTGTTGTTGCTCCTCCTCCAAACTTATGCTCTGGTTCTGGGTAGCTGAGAGTGTGCGAGTGAGTGAACAAATGAGCCAAGACGTCCTCTATTTATAGTGTTTCTTGTCACCTGTCTGGGCCGACTTGTCTTCTGGGAGGATAATACCTTAATATTATATATTTTGTTGAGCCGACATGTTTTCTAAGGTTTTCACACATCTCTTTAGGGTTTCTCTTTCTCCTAGAACATTCTATTCTAGTCAAAGGTTACACATGGAGGTTAATACCTCCCATAGCTACCATAATATCAACACTCCCTCTTAGCTCCAAGGGAGGTATTAATGGTCTCAAACACATCCATGCATGTTCACATGGTATGAGAAAGACTCACATAGTCTTGTATATCATTCTACAAGTATCATCATTACTATCAATATCATCCAGTGGTAGGAATCATCAAAACATATCCTTGTACTTGTTTTGGATATTCTTATGTTGTAAACAATATCATAATATCCATGAGCCTCATTTAGATATATTTATGATCCATCTCCACCACCATGTGTCTAGCACCTCAGGTTGTTCTTGTCACAAGAAAAGAGTTATGACCACATCGGAGCCACATTCACCTCTCATAGGATCACTCCGTGAATGAATTCAACTTGATTCTATCGGAAACATGTGTCTAGCACCTTGGTTTGTTCTTGTCCCATGAAAATAATTATGACCACATCAGAGCCACATTCACCTCATAGTTGATCTTCTCATAGGATCACTCTGTGAATGAATTTAGCTTGATTCTATTGGACACGTGAAATTTCACCTGAAGCACCTTGAGTCTTCAGTTCGTCGAATATTACGTCGGGGCACATCTACTACAGATGTAGACGTTCCTTATCTCCCCTATTCTGCAACCCAGTTCTGGGAGAAGGGTCGGCCCAATGCTTATCAGGGCTACTCACCTACTCGCGAGTGTTAACTACTCACCTACTCGTGAGTGTTAAGCCTGGTGCAATTCACGCATTGGAGATCTAACAACAACTCGAATCTTCAGTCTATCAAAGATTACATTTGGGTATATTCCCACATGATCAAGTCCATCTGATCAATTTTGGAATATCAACACGATGCTGCAATCATCAATACTTCCCCAGGGAAATATTTTCATTCCTTCCAAGCTTGTCCCAAATAGAGACTCATTGCAAATGTCAACTATCTGCTCATTTGTGGATAAGTGATGGAACCTCATTGCTCCTTTTTGAACCACGTATTAGATGAAGTCTTGCAATATCATTCATCTCAAATTCTCAAATAAAATCGCTCTATCTAAGGGAGCCCTCAAACCATGCTTCCATCTGTTGCATGCCTCTTTGCATCCTGCAAAGTGTCACAAAACGATGTTGACTTCTTCCTGATCATTGTCTCCCTTTGAAGTTTGACTCCCTCCGAGTCCTTTAAAGCCTGCTGTTATGTTTCATGCATTTCTTGTTCCTAACCTAGAACTAGGGACTCCCGTACCAGGGACAATGACCCTTCTATCAATGATAATAAGTCTGGCCTCCCATACTAGGATAATAATCAAGATGGCCTCCCATAGGGATAGCAACCAAAATGGCGTCCTGTACTAGGATAATAACCAAACAAAAAATAGACTCTCATACCATGGAAAATGGCTCAATACAAAATGAATAAAAAATACCTACTTAACAATGGGCTCTCGTACCAGGGAATATGGCCCAATACAAAAGAAAATTAAATAACTAAATTATACTTACAGTGAGAGTTGTAGAGGTCCTTCTGAGGTATTTAGTAGAAATAATCACTTTGAGGATCATCGTTAGGTTTATTCTTCTTATGTGGATGTTCATCAACATCAGCTATCGATGTGTGTTGCTTTTCTTTTCTTTTCCTTTGAGGACAATATCTAGCACAATGACCAAACTTGTCACAAATGTAGCATTGGATCTTTGAAAGATCTCTCTTCTTTCTTGATGGTCCTGTATTCTTCTTCTGGAATTTTCCTTTCCTTTTTCTTGCATGGGTTGCAAATGCTTGATCTTCTTCTTCTTCTGGGGGTTTCTACAATATTTTTCTAGATAGCATTCAAGTTTCTTCTTGAACACAATTAGACCATATATGGTCAAACTTGGGTAGCTTTTTACGTCCACAAATGCTCTGAATAAATGGCTCCCATGATATTGGTAATCCATTGAGATATATAGTGACAAGTTCTATGTCTGGAACTTCATCCCCAATATATTTAAGTTGATATATTATTTCAGAGACCTTTGTTAAATATGTGTTAATTGAATCTGACTTTGACATCTTGATGCATCGAAGCTGATTTCTCAAAGATAACTTTCTGCTAATGTTCTTGCTTTCAAATAATTTTACCAAGGCATTGCACATTTTCTTGGTTGTCTTTAGTTCTACAATGTGTGGAATCAGATGCTCTCTAACATAATCTACCGAGATTATTTTGGTCATTACTTCTTTCTTCTTCTGCTTGACCTTCTCTTCATCTTCTTCTAGCTTAGAAATGTCCTAGTTTATGTAGTCCAAAAGATCATTTTCTGCTATGATAAGAAGTAACTTAATCTTCCATGCTTTGAAGTTGGTGGCACCTTCCAATCTATATTCTACTCTGAAACCGGTCTTCATGACTGTTTTTGACTTTTACCTTGACCAACCAAACTTTGAATTTGACCAATCGAATGTTTACTTTGACCCAAAAATTCAACTTTGACGTTTTTGATGGATGAGGGTACYAGGAGATGCACTGGGTTAGGGTGCACTAGGATATCCAAGAACTATGCCAAACATTTCACTTAAATTGCCTGAATAATCAGGTTAGGGTTTGTTGCTGCTGCAAGATAAAAAAACCCTAGCTGCAACTGCAATTGTGCTACAATGAGCTTGACAGGGAGCTGCAGATCTACCTTCTGGGGGTTAGACTGTTTTGAAGGCGGTGTGTGACCATAACCTGTTAGAATAATGTTGATGTGAACGTTTCACCATAGAAAATGCTACACCATTTCACCCAACCATAGGCACAAATCCACCCTCAATCACCTTAACCTTTGATATAAAGAATGATTCCAGGAATCCACACCAGAACCAACAGATAACCAAGAGAGCACACCTTCTCCAAGGGTAGCACATAAGAGAAAGTACCAGAAAGACTAAACAAGAGAAAACTATACAACTGCAGCTCCTCCTCCTCCTCCTCCAAACTTGCGCACTATTTCTGGGTGACCGAGAGTGTGTGAGTGAGTGAAAAAATGAGCCAAGACATCCTCTATTTATAGTGATTCTTGTCACCTGTCTCGGCCAACTTGTCTTCCTGTAAGATAATACCTTAATATTATATATTTTGTTGAGTTGACATGTCTTCTGGGGTTTTCACACATATGTTTAGGGCTTCTCTTGCTTCCAGAACATTCTATTCTAGTCAAAGGTTACACATGGAGGTTAATATATCCCACAACGACCATAATATCAATAATACGTTGGATTAAACATAAGAATAATGTGTCTCAAATAACTATGCAACTTTCCAATATACTTCAAATGATTTTCTTGCGTATAAAGAGGAATGCCCAATGTCAATGCTCTCTTTCTAAACTCTTGAGTATAGTCCTTCACATTCTGTCCTCTATTTTGTTGTAGATTACACCAATCCATTATTGCTTGCTGAATATAACCTAAAGGACAAAATTGATTCTTTAATGCAATTGTGAATTCATACTAGGAAGATATCATTTCACGTTTCTTAATGAGATCTCCTTGGTTCTTACTCTCTCACCAGATTAGTGTTGCACATGCTAATGGGAGAGTAGCTAGTTGGAATTTTGCTTCTTCGTCCACAATTTTCTGAACTCTACAATATACTTCAATTTGCTTGATCCAATGATCCAATTTCTTTACATTAAGCTCTCCATTATACATTGGCAAATCAAATTTCCCTTCTAATTTCAACCTAGGAAAATTAGAATAATCTTTCTCTAGTTGTTTTTCATGTGGAAATGAATAGGAACTTGAACTCGAAGGATATGATTGAGATGGAGGAGTTTTTGGAGGGTCACTACCACCTCCTTCTACTTTACCTTGACTTTGGTCTTATTCATTCTTCTTTCATTCCTTATATAATTCTTCCACTATGGTTTTCATCTCCAAATTTTTTTCCTAAACATTGCTTCAGATTCGAAGGGGTTTTCCTCTCTTGGAGGTTCCATTGCTTGCCTTTGGAATGCACGTCTCGAAATGGTCTCATGATTTTACTCTTCAAGCGAAACTTCTCCCCACTTGAGCTTAGACCTGATTAACATTCGACACCAACACTTGTGCAAATCCAAATCAACATATCCCTAATAAATTTTTTTGATACCAAACTTGATCTGAAATTAGTGCTAAATGCTTCATTTTACTAATTCAGATTCTTTCTCAATTTTCCGTAATTTCGTTAAAGAAATTGACTTAATTAACTAAAATTTGTAATTAAAGGATTGAAATTTAAAACAAGAACTGAAAACACAAGCATAACTCAACAAATTTCTAACAGAGTTCACCCATATGGGCTATGTCTTTGGGTCCACTTCAATTGACAATATGATCCATTAAAAATGATGGACATACACAATTATAGCTCTTTACATCAAACAATGGGCTTCAATTTGCAATAAATGAATACTTTTTCCAATTCTCCCAATAAATGGGTTTCTCCTTCGGATATCCGGCTATAAATTTTCTTTGTCTGGCGTAAGAAGCTTCAAACTGAGTATTTTAATGAAATGTGTGCTTGAAGGTTACCTTGTAGAGAGGATATGAAGAACACAAACTCTTGATCATGAAGATGAATAGTAACAATGCTGGAGTTGGTGCTTTGAGGACTTAATCTAGGTGGATTCGTTGGGCACCCACCTCTTCCACTGACTCAACACGATTCTCCATATTGGCAGTCTTGTTATGATTTTTTGGGTCCTAAACTTCCAGGGCCATTTTGAGGCCCTACAAGATGTTTTTTGAGAAGGGTCTAGGGAACGAATTTTCCTTCGACAAAGCCAAGCCATACTATTTTATAATAGTCCTTAGTTATGGCTTTCCAATGAGTTTCTATGCACACCAAACATAGATTATATGCAAAATTTATGAACCTGAAAATTGATGTAGAAACTGACGCCCAAAAATACCTTTTGACGTTTCAAAGCACATTTTGGCGCTTTGTCCCCTAGGTTTAGGGGTTTGGACCTTTAAGGTTATTTATTTATGTAAAAATACCATCCTTTTGGCCTCTTGTATTGGCTTTGGTGAATGAGCGTAGCTGCCATCTCTCTCTCTTCATAGATAAGCTACCACCATTCTAGCTAGTTTTTGTTCTATAATATTTTGCTATTTTATTCACGAATAGAACTTGGGTTTTCATTGTATTATTATTCTCTCTACTATATTTATGTGTTTGGTTCATTTCGTTCCCTATACAATCCACTATTTTATCATAGTCCTCAGTAAGAGATTTCCAACGAACTACTATGCAGGCGAAACATAGATTGCATGCGAAAGTTACGCACCTGGAAAATTGATGTAGAAACTAACGCCTAAAAATAACTTTTGGCACTTCTCCCCCCTAAGTTTAGGAATTTAGACCTTTAGGGTTCTTGCTTTATGTAAAAAGGAAATCATTTTATCCTTTTGTATTGGCTTTGGTGAATGAGCGTAGACACCATCTCTCTCTCTCTCTCTCTCTCTCTCTCTCTCTCTCTCTCTCTCTCTTCAGAGATAAGCTACCACCATTCTAGAAAGTTTGTGTTCTAAAATATCCGCTATTTTATTCATTAATAGAAGTTGAGTTTTCACTGTATTATTGTTCTCTATGCTGTATTTATGTGTGTGTTTCATTTCATTCCCTATATAATCTGGATCAGAACTATGCCTTGATGAAGCACACACAAAAAATCTTGGAAATATTGTTTTCATTGATGCCAGAGACATGGCGAGACTACATATGTGCAAGATAAGTATTGCAAGATGGAGATCATTGGAAATATTGTTTTTGTATTTTTGATGCTTAATTTGGATACCCTATCTTTGAAGGAATTTTTACTCTAAATACCTAGCTCAAATGAGAGCATAGATTATACGGTTGGAAAACTTATTCCGAGACCTTTCCAATGGTATATGGAAATCCCTTTAACTCCTTAGGAACAAGGAGATATGAATTTTTCTGTCAGACAACCCAATGAGAAAGTTCAGGTTGGCTCAACTAGTCATTATATGTTGGCTATAAAAGTGAACACAAAAACACTATAAATATAGGATGGATAAGTGCATTTGAAGAGCATCCAAGCAAGCATGTCAAGTCTAAGGTGCACAAGAGAAGCTAGAGAGTATTATTGGGGTATAAAGGTGTGCAAGATGAGTTTTCTTGGAATTTTAAGGGTGTGCTATGGATGACTAAGGTCTATGATGCTTTAAAGCGAGTTGTTTTGAGGTTGTGATGTTGGAGTCTGGGATTATATTCTGGGAATGATGCTACAAGGTTCGCTAAGGCATGAAGGATAAATATAACTAGGTTTTGAATTTATGTCCGGGGTATTTAACAAAGAGATGCGTTGGAGCATGAAAGTTAAGGGTATGATGATGCTATGAAATACATGAAGTATGAAGCATGCAGGTGAAGTAAGAAGTACTATGTGTGTGGAGATCTTAGGTTGGTGCCTATACATTTCTTACTGAGTTGGTGCTCAACTGAGGAGATTGGTGTCTCTAGTAGGTTGGTGCCTACACAATATCTTGTTGAGTTGGTGCTCAACTGAGGAGGTTGGTGTCTCTAGTAGGTTGGTGCCTATATAATATACTGCTAAATTGGTGCTCAGTTAAGGAGATTGGTGTTTCTAGTAGGTTGGTGGCTACAAGATTTGTAATAGTAGGTTGGTTCCTACAAGCTTTGTCATAGTAGTTTGGTTCCTACAAACATTTATAAAGATAAGTTTTTGTGGTTTTTTCCCATAAGGGTTTCCAAGCTAAAATCTGTGCATTGTGATTTGATTTTACATGCATTTACTACTTTAAATTTAATGAATGATTGATGAATGATCTATTAAAGTAAAAATTATCTTATATCGATTCACCCCCCCTCTCAATATAATCATAAGTTCAACAATTGGTATCAGAGCGGGTTCCTTTAGAAATAGTCTAACTGCTGGAAGGTAGGTCTCAGGAGCACACATGGCTATTTCAAGAAGGTTTCTCCACAAAAAAGGCTCCATTGTTTGATGAAAAATATATACATTATGGAGTATAAGCATGTAGACTTATCTAATGAATATTGGGTTTGATATTTGGCAGTCAGTCATGACAGGTATACAACCCCAAAAAATCCACCAACAAATAACATCGGGAAGAAGGCTAGTGAACATAATGCAAAATCCATGAATTCTATCTTGTGTGGTCTATTGGAATCAAAATTTGTCAAGGTGATAAATTGTGAATCGAAAAAATATATTTGGAACAAACTTCAAAAAATATATGAAGGTGATGACAAGGTGAAGAAGGAAAAGCTTCAAACTCATAGAAGATAGTTCAAGAGTTTGAAAATGAAAGATGAATAAAATGTTGCAGCCTATTTCCTTCGAGTGGTTGAAATTTTCAACACCATAAGGGAAGTTGGTGAGAAGGTCGAAGAACCAATGATTGTGAAAAATGTGCTAAGGTCTCTCCCCTTAAGATTTGATTCCAAGGTCTCTACCATTGAAGAAATGAAGGATTTCGAGAAACTGACAATGGATGAGCTCCATGGGATTCTCACTGCATATGATATGAGGAAAAAAAAAGAAAATCCAACATGGAAGGAAGAGATTTTGAAAGCATCAAAGAAGACAAATAGACACAAATTCTGTGATTGTTCCATCCATGAATCAGATACAAAATAAGCACAATTTGTGATAAAGATAAACAAAGGATTCGACAAATACAAAGGTAAGCTACCCTTCAAATGTTTTAATTGTGGTAAAGTAGGATATTTTGTTGCTAAATGTCCATATGCCAAAAGGGAAGACAATGATGATGAAGACAATAATTATAAAGAAGAACATAACAATAAAAACAAACCTTATAGACACAAAAGAGTAAAA
>JASDQU010102377.1:42565-60333 GCA_032191745.1 Picea mariana
AGGATTCGACAAATACAAAGGTAAGCTACCCTTCAAATGTTTTAATTGTGGTAAAGTAGGATATTTTGTTGCTAAATGTCCATATGCCAAAAGGGAAGACAATGATGATGAAGACAATAATTATAAAGAAGAACATAACAATAAAAACAAACCTTATAGACACAAAAGAGTAAAATATACTGGAAGCAAGTTGCAAGAGTTGAAGATGCATTTTAGGAGCCACAACAACTAAAAAAAAGTTCTTACTCTAGATAGGACAATAGCTCATCTGAAGAAAGTGATGGATATATTTCTAACATTGAAAAAGAAGAATTCCTCTTCATAGCCATGGATAAAAAGTCTACTGATAAAGAAAATGAATACAATTAGAAAGAAAAATCAGATTCAAAATAAGAATATAATGATGGGGAAGTGAATCTTGAAGAAGAACTCGTTAGTGCCTTAGAAGAAATAGACAGATTCAAGGGAAAGAATAAAAAGTAGAAAGAGAAATTGCAGAAATATGAAAAGAAGGATCATGATCTTGATGAAACATAAAAAACAATTATCATCCCGAAGACTCAAATAGAAGAGGCAAAAAAGATATAAGAAGTGGTGAGAATCCAACTGAAATAAAATGAAGAAAATTGTGAAAATAGTTTCCTTAAGAAAGGAACTAGAGAAAACAACTAATCAGTTGAATAGAAAATTAAAGTTTGGAAAGCGTACTGAAATATTAGATAATATTCTCAGCTTCCAAAGGTCACCATTCATCAGGGCAGGTCTTGGCTACGATGAAAAACAAAAGACTCCCGAGGAAGATGTAAGCACTAAGGTTACAAAGCCATCAGAAAAGGAAAATGAAGAAAAACCTAAAATTTATGCCAATATTATCAAAGGTTCCATCAACAATGAAAGAAGCAACATGAAAGGAAATGATGACCAACATAAATTTGATTTTTCTTACAAGAATGAGTTCAGAAGAGTTGTTCCACCAAGAAGACCTTTCATAACCCGGTACCAAAATCTCTTTCTTGGCTATTGTTTTTCTTGCAATAATTTTGGTCATAAAGCAATAGATTGTAGAGATTATATAAGAAGTGATCATGCAAGAGATAGAAATAGAGGTTCTTATAAAACCTCAAAGAATGATTATGTGAGCAAAAAAACTAGAAGTTCTTATGGGTTTGTTGATAGAAACTATAATTCGTTTTCTCCCCTACTTGATTACAATGCTAAATGTTATAAGTGCAATAACTATTGGCACATAACATGCGACTGTAGAAGCATCATAATAAAGTTTCCTAAACAAAAAAGGGAAGACGATGCTCTTACCAAGCATAGAGAATAATACACAAAGGTGTGGAAAAGGACGTAAGAAGAATCGAATAAGGAATAATGTGGACTTGCAATGTATGCTCAATACAAAGGAAGCCATTGGTACATTGATAATGGATGTTCAAAACACATGACAGGGTATCAGAAAAAATTTCTCATCCTAAAGGAAAAAAAAAGGAGGAAATGTTGCCTTTGGGGATAATACTTCTACAAGGATAGTTGGAAAATGTACCATTAGTCTTGATAATGGAAAGACTAAAACACAAAATGTCTTGTATGTTGAAGGTTTAAAACACAATATTCTAAGTGTCAGTCAAATGTGTGATCAAGGTTACAACCTCACATTTCATTATAAAGGATGTGAGATAAGGAAAGCAGGTTTATGAATATTAGTGGAAAATGAAAATAGAACCCCGAGCAATGTATACATTCTCAATGAAGTTAAAGTAGAAAAATGTTGTATGGGACAAGTAGACAAAATATGGTTATGGCATATAAGGACGAGTCCTATAAACTTTGTCAATCTAGTAAAACTGAGAAAGACATAAAGAGTAAGAGATATTCCAAGGATTTGAAAGCCTACATACACTATTTGCAAGCCATGTTAGCATGGGAAACAAAAGAGAGTTAGTTTCAAAAAGAAGGAGTACTCAACATCAAAGCCATTGGAACTTGTACACACAGACCCCTGCGGGCCATCAAGAACAAAAACTTTAAAAGGCGAGAGTTATTTTATGTTGCTTATTGATGATTACACAAGAATTACATGGGTTACATTTCTTAAATAAAAATCTTAAGCATTTGAGAAGTTTAAATATTTCAAATCCCTAGTTGAAAATGAGTTTGATTTAAAAATCAAGTGCTTAAGATCAGATAGAGGAGGTAGTTTGCATCTTATGAATTTGATGAATTCTATGAGAATCATGGAATCAAGAGACATTTTTCAGCAACAAGGACTCCATAGCAAAATGGAGTTGTAGAAAGGAAGAACAAAATATTAGGATATTTAGACACTTAGGAGTTAATTAAGATCAACTTGGTCTAATGTGTCATTAGGTAAAAGTGTGTTTCTTAGTGTGATTCTTTAGTATTCATTTGCAATTAGGAAAACTGATTATCATGATTTGTTCTCGACATAGAGTGATCCGAAGGCTCATATTCTCCTCGATCTTAATGTTTACATTGATACATGGCTTAACACCCAATTGATCCATGATATCTATTTAAAGAGAATGGAAAGTCATTTTCCGATGAACTATTGTGAGAAACACTCTTGTAAATCTCTCTATAATATTTTCTTTTGCATTAATAAATTTCTCCAAGTGGCCACGTTGGCTGGGGCTATGGATGTTTCCCCGCAGGGGTTCTACTACGTGAAAACATTTGTGTGTTGATATTTGATCTAGTTGTGTGAGTGGTTACTGAAGGTGTTCATCCTCTATTGGAATACTTGTGTTGTCGAACATGGTATAAGAGTGCATTTGAAGACTCACTCCCATTGTAGATCAAGATCTTGAAGCCGTGTTTCCGCATCTCTGGTTTCTGCCTTTTTTGTACATTTATAGGCTAAGAAAAACCGTTCCATTATGTCTGGAGCATTCATTTAAGTTAGGAATACTTTTCATTTCACTCGAAAAAGTTTCCGTTTGCCCAATATATGACCATTTCAGTAAGATCTGGAGGTATAAAGCCTGAATACGCCCTTTTAAAATATTTATAGAGATAATATTTTGGTTTTCTATTTTTATTTTCTGGTTGCTAATCTTTTCGATCTACTTATTCTCTTTTCCCTGCGCTCTATGCAATATGGGAAAATTAGAAATAGAGTGGAAAGGTTTTTCTTGTCTCTGTATCCTCTTTGCCGTGCGCTCTATGCGGTCTTGGTAAATAAAAAACATAGGGAAAATTTTCATTTTTTGGGTAAGCTAACCAAGATCCGACCCTTGTTTTCGTTGAGAAACAATTTTTTTTTCTTGTGTGAAAATAGTTTTTTATGAGCATGCTCTCCAAGGCCTTCTTCTTCAACAACAACAACAATCCTCCTTCTTAACAATATAATGTGTTTTGCACTAGTTCACTTGGTTAAAAGTTGCTTTATTAAGTAAGGGGTCTTGAGTTCCAGTCTCCCTTTTTTTTTTTAAAAGTTCATGCATCCATTGTAAAGTGTATTTCACTTAATTTATAAAAGTGAATCATTATTAAATAACTTTGATATTTTATTTTAAGTTATTTTGCATGCAACTTTCATTTACAAAGTAACTTCATTGTAAAAGTGGTTCCTGCTTATTCTATAAAAGTGGGTCACTTCATAAGTAACTTATTTAAAAGTGATCTTATAGGCACAACTAGGGTGACCACATGAACCAACTTCTACATCCAAAGTCCATTTTCATTGTCATTTTTTTGAAACAACCTATTTTTTCGATATCTTTCCATCTAGAACATCAATTTCATGGATTTTTTTTGTTGCATATTTTAATATGGAATCTCCCAATGATCTTTTGCTTACCATTACCAACTACTTCTCATGGAAATCCCATATGGAGGATGCATTAAGAAGTAAATGATTGCATCAGATTACCTTGGGGAAAGAACTAGAACCCATTGATGATGAAAATAAAGTCAAATGGGCCAATAAAAATGACGAAGCACATGGACTGATCGAAATGTCCATCTCTTTTGATTTAATATTTCACCTTCAAGGAATTGATGACCCTAACAGTGCTTGGGCAAAGCTTGATGCTGTGTTTGGTAAAAACAATATTATTTGATCCCACCAGTTGGAGAATCAATTAATGACCTTAAGTCCAAATGATTTTTCTTGCATTGAATATTACTTATCTAAGTTCAAAACACTTAGAATTTTGTGTATAGAATGCAAAATATATACGCTAGAATATCGACGGATATATTTTATTCTTGCTAAGCTTGGTAGTGCATATTCTATTTTTGTATCTACCTTTTATGCCACCAGAGAAACTCTAGGGAGTGCTTATAAAAAACCCTCTCTCGATTCCTTTTGTGTTGCTCTGATTCAAGAGAAGGATAATCTTATGCAACTTTGAGTGATCAACACTACAAGTATATCCAACATAGCCTTAGTAGTCTATCAGAAAGATTAATCCAAGAATCCCAAGAAACAACATCATCACCACAACAAAAAGAAAAACAAGGGTCCCAAACCCTCTCAACCAACTTCTGCTCCTAATGGTGACAAAGGAGAAAAATCTAAAAATAAGAAGACTGGAAAACATTACAACTTTTGTGGGAAAGATGGTCATGTGGAGTCCAAATGTTTTAAGGAGATGGAAGTTTTGGAAGCAATGATGAAGAAACACAACATCAATATTGATTTTCTTCTTCTAACTCTTCTTCTCATGGACATGCACTTTCTACTTCTGGTTTCTCCTTCAATGCAAATTCTACTTCTTCCTATCACTGACTTATTGATTTTGGATCATCTTATCATATGGCTAAGGATAAATCCATATTTTCCTCTCTTAATGAATGTAACACAAAGAAAATATTTGTTGGTGATGATAGATCTCTTAGTGTTGTAGGGTTTGAAATAGTTCATGTAGATAATGGTCATTTCAATGATGTATTATGTGTTCCAAGTCTTTCCTGCAACCTTCTATCAGTGTATCAAATCACTCATTCGGGTGAAGGTAAAACTATAGAGTTTTCACCTCACCAAGTTGTAATCATGGATCTAAAATATCCTAAACATGTTCTTGCAATTGGAATTTCTAATGACATTATCAGTTTGTTCACGTTTGAAAACTTTGGGTCATCATGTTTTCCATCAATTTTTGTTTCTCATAGCGATGACTTGAGAAAAAATTAGCATGAGCGGTTTGGTCATCTAAACTATTTCTCATTCTAGTAGCTATGTAATCAACAGATGGCGATTGGTCTTCCTATTATTTCTTGCAAAGATGGTGTTTGTGTCGGTTGTATTCTTAGAAAAAATCATCAGGATACTTTTTAAAAAAGTGCTTCTTGGCACACCTCAACCCCTTTGTAACTTGTTTACAATGACTTGTGTGGTCCACTTTCTTCTCCTTATTTTTCTGGGTGCAAGTAGTTATTAACTTTCATTGATGAATTTTCGAGAAACACATGGGTTTACTTCTTAAAAATTAAGAGCGAAGTTTTTGACAAGTTCTTGGCCTACAAGGCCCTTGCAGAAAAACAATATGGACATCAACTTCAAAGGTTAAGAACAAACAATGGAGGCGAAAATGTGAATAATCAATTTACAAGTTACTGCATTACATAGAGCATCCAAATGCATCCCAATGTTCCATATACCCCACAACAAAATGGTGTTGTTGAGAGATAGAATCACACACTAAAATAAATAGCTAATTGTGTGATCCAATCTAAGGGATTAAGTTTTAATTATTGGGTGGAAGTCATTGATTGTACAAATTACATAGTAAATCACACTCCCATTGAGACTCTAAAAAATATAACACTGGAAGAAGCATAGAATAAACTTAAGCCAGATGTATGTTGTCAAACAATTGGCTTAGGTTGATGGATAGTTGGTATGGATTGTTGGTTTTCATTGATGTCAACCATTGGAGTTTGATATTGTAGATTGATGTCTGTTGATTAATTGGGTTGGTTGTCATTGATGTCAACCCTTGAAGAAAGTCTGGTAGTGAATTTCGATAGCACAAAGGTTTGGGTAATGGACCCAAGTTTGTTTGATGGATAATGGTATGAGTTTTGATATATTTACAAGTAAAAATATTTTAGATGGATAGTACATGTCATGCCATTTCTGGTGGTATGTGGAACATCACATAACTCCTCACGATTAGAGAGTTATGGCCATGTGAAGTTGAAGAACCCTCATGATTAATCTAGAAGCCCTAAAAGGTCAAAGTGTTTGCAAAGAAGAAATTATTTAAATAATAACGTTAATGGAAAAATCCCTAAAATAAGGAAAGTGATTTAAGATATTTTAGAAGGTAAATAATAAAGTGAGGTGATGAGTGTACTATAAGTCAAGGTGGATACAAAATAAATTATTTAAATAATAAATTTAATGGAGAANTTGAATATCTATTTTTGAGAAAGGTTATTTGGGCAAGTATTATTGATAGAGAAAAGTGCGGTAGCAAAATTGCAGAAGAAAAAGTGCGGTAGAAAAAGTGCTTTAGGAAAACTGCGGAAGAAAAAGTGCGGCAGAAAAAGTGCGGAGAAAAATCGTGGCAGGAAAAGTGTAGAGAAAAATCGCGGCAGGAAAAGTGCGGTAGAAACAATAGAAAAAGTTTGGCAGAAAAATTGTAGCAGTGGATTCGCGGCAGGAAAACCGCGACAACAGAATTCTACAAGAAGAAAAAAAGGTATGGTTCTCATATGTGTAGTGTTGAATTTATGAATCAAGTTGAGGGTTTTCCTTGTAAATATGTTGGATGCCCTCTCTGGAGTTTATGGATTGCTGTAGAGTTGATCTGAGGCAGATCTACTGAAGTTTAGTATTGGTTCATGTTTGAGGGCTTTTGGTTGAGGTACATGGTTGAGACAAGTAGTTGATGAGTTGGCACATACATGAGGTGTATAGCTGGGTACTTGTTAGTAGTATTGTTGACACATGGTTTATGGATGATGTAGCATTTTGATCTTGGTGAATAGATTTGATTTGGTTGATAATATTGACGAGACAAGTTGTGATAGGTTGTTTGGACAAGTTATTGTGACATGTTATTTGTACATGTTTGGTGCATGGTTGATGCACTTGTTTATGGTATAGGTTGAGTTATAAATTGATGTATGGTACATGTTGGCACATGTTATTGGTATAGGTTGTTACATGTTTTTTGGTGCAGGTTGATTGGTACAGGTTTACAACAGTATATCTCACAATGATAGTGTGACAGTGGTTCCATCATTCTACTTATATTTCAGGGTGACAGGTGGTTGTAGCCACCTTCCGGTTGTAGCTAGAGAACATAGGGGGTTGTAGCCTCCTTCTAGTTGTAGCTAGAGAATTGGGGAGTTGGAGCTTACCTCAGGTTATAACCTAAGAAACTAGGGGGTTGGAGCCTCTTTCCAGTTGTAGTTGGAAAACAAAGGAAGTTGGTGCTTCCAATGAATGTAATTCTTAAAGACATATAAGAAAAAACATTCTGTGGTTTTCTCTTGCTTTGGGTTTCAATGTAAAAACATTGGTGTACTGTGTATGTGTATGATTGCTCATATTTTCATTGTTTATTTACTCTGCAACTATTGGATGATAATTCTACATTGATATAACACTTGCATTTTGTGGTTAAAAATGATTGATTTGCTTTATTATTGATTCACCCCCCCTCTCAATAATCCAACAATTGGTATCAAAACAGGTTCATTTAGAAAATAGTTTAACCACTAGAAGGAGATCATGGATTATTCTGAGAATGGAGTACCGATGTTTAATGGTCAGAATGGTTTAAAGTATGAGATGTGGAGTAGAAGGGTGAAAGTATTTTTACAAGGACAAGGACATTATATTTGGCTATCAGTTGTTACATGATATGATAGTTCAAAAAGGGAAAAGACTGCAGCCAAGAATGAATTGAAAAAGAATAGCAAAATAGCAATGGATTTCATCTGGGAAGGATTACCTAATCCGGTAAGAGAAAAAGTTGGTAAATTTTCATCAGCCAAAGAACTTTGGGATAAGTTACATGACATATATTCTTCACCCATCCTAGATTCAGAAAATGCCAAAGAAGATGCAGATATAGATCAAGAAGAATTGTGTTCACCATGTCAAAAAAATTCAGAAGATGAAGAGTACATAATCACCAGAGGTATGTTGTTTTTCTTTATTTGTGAAAAACATGAACATCTTGAAATAGAATGCCATGAAGGAAATGAGACAGAAAAAACAATTGAAAAGGAAGACAATTATGAAGAAGAATTGATTAGTGCTCTAGATGAACTAAGAGAAGAAAATAAGTCACTCAATAAAGAATTGATGAAACAAAATGAAAGTGTTCACATTTTTTAAGAAGCCCAATAGATCATCGAGAGCTTAAGAACTCAGCTAGAAGAAGCCAGAAAGATCGAATAAAATCTTGAATATCAAAATCAATATTTGGAAGCCGACATAGAAGCACAGAAGGAAGAAGCAGAAATGAGAGAGAAGATATTGACAAATCATCTTAAGGAAATTACTAACGATCTAAACCATCTTGAGGCAAAGTTTGGTCAAGAAGATAAAGGACTTGAAGAATAAATAATCACATTAAAAATTCATCTTGAAGAATTGAAAAGAACAAAAAAAGTCATGAAGTCTCAGATAACGAAGAAAGAAGAAGAGGTTGAGAGGCTTGAAGAAGAATAAGAGGTTGAGAGGCTTGAAGAAGAAGTTGTCACATTGAGAAGTAAAATCGTCAAGATCAACAAGAATGTTGAAGAGACAGAAACATCCACATCAATTATAGATAATGAAGAGAAGCACTCTAGGTTGCTAGAAAAGAAGAATGAAGAAAATAGAAAGAGTTATGCAGAAGTACTCAAAGGAAGGAATCATGGTCAACCAGAATCTAATAAAACTATTGAAGATACATTTTCACGAAGACCATGCATGTTCAAGCCACAAAGAAGCTTCAATCATGATCATTATCAGTCAAGGAAACAAATCAAAAGGACTACGCCACAAATAAGATCATTCACTCCCAGGTATGAAAATTTATTTTATGGTCATTGTTTTTATTGTACTAACTTTGGACATAATGTTGTAGATTGCAGGGATTATAAAAAAAATGTTCAAGCAAGAAATGCCTATGTGGCCCCACGTAACATTGAATGTTACAAATGTCATAACTATGGACACATAGCTAATGATTGTAGAAACATGATCGATACTTCCATGAAAGAGAACACTGATATAAGTTGTAAGAAAGTATGGATAAGAAAACACGAAGAACATGTGAACAAAACCAGGTCCCAGAGATTGCAAGATTGACAATAAAATGAGATGAAGAAAATTCTACAGAGAAAAAGAAAGATGTCAGATACAGAAAGGTTTGGAAAACAACTGAAAGAAAAGAATGACAGGTAAATAAGGAACATGTTCAAGAGATTGTACTTTCAGGCATTGTAGTGAAAGATGAATTCACATACGAAAACAAAGAAGTTAGAGCTAAGAGAGATGATGAATCTATCAATGAAGATGATGATGAATACACATCAGAGAAGGAATTGTTCCGAGGCATCCGGCTTAGAGACTCCCAGGTAACATGAATATTAGATAGGAGGAGTTTATGCGATAGCTGTGACGGAGCAAAGAACTATCATTCGAGCAACTTGCAGAGTTTGAGTAGAGAGATCTAGAGCAGTTAGTTAGCATAAGTACAATAATTTGTAGTAGTGAATACTTCATGATAGTACAATGATAAATGTGCCAACATTATGGATAGTGTGCAGTAAAGTCTTGAACAATATGGACATAGATGGATTCATAAGAAAACTTAGCAGGTTTGGACAGATATATGACAGTGGATGAGATAATGGATTCATATATTGGTTCAGAGACAAATGAACATTATCATAATGTATGATAATTACACAAGAAATGGCTTGAACAATGCTAATGTATTAAAAATTGACAGATATTTTTTGGACACATGTAGTGCATACAACAATTCACATTCAAAATAGAGTAATTCTCATAAACAACAATGAAAAAACTTCCTACGAGCTATGGAAAGAAAGACCAACAAATGTGAAACACTTCAGAGTATTTGGAAGCAAATGTTACATCAAAAGAGAAGATGGAAGAATGAGAAAGTTTGACTCTCATGTGGACAAAGGAGTACTTGTTGGTTACTCAAGTACAAAGAAAGAATACAAGTGTTACAATCTGAGGTTGAACAAAGTTGTGGAAAACATCAATGTAACAATTGATGAAACACATGGACAAGAATTAAAGGAAGAAGAAAATGAATCAATGGAACAACTTTACGAAGAAGAAGCATAACTTGAAGACGAAGTCTACATCAAACAACCAGAAGGATTTCAGTTGTTAGAGAACACAGATTACGTGTGAAAATTGAAGAAGGCCTTGTATGGTTTAAAACAGGCTCCTAGAGCATAGTACTCTAGACTGGATAAATATATACAACATGCATGGTTCAGAAAAGGAAGTGAAAACAACAACCTCTACATCAAGGTAACTCAAGATAGTATTTTATTAATTGAATTTTATGTTGATGATATTATTTTTGGAAGAAATGATGATAGGTTAAGCTCGGAATTTGCAAAGGATATGTAGAATGAATTTGAAATGTCATTACTCTGAGAACTATCCTTCTTTCTGGGTCTTCAGATACGTCAAAGCAACCAAGGAATTTTTATTTCTAAAACTAAGTATATCAGAGAAATTCTAAAGAGGTTCAGAATGGAATATTTCAAACTGGTTACCACTCCTATGCAAACCAGTTGCAAGTTAAGAAAATATGATGATTCAAAGTCTACAGACTAGAGGAAATACAGGTCAATGATTGGTAGCTTACTATATGTGACAACATCCAGACCGGATGTAATGCAGACAATTGGACAAGTGGAACGATTTCAAGAAGCACCAAAGGAATCACATGTCGTAGTAGTGAAAAAGGTTTTCACAAATGAACATAAGAGTTTGGATTATGGTATCCAAAAGGAAAGGATCTATCACTTATTGCCTACACAGATGTAGATTGAGCATGTTGCATTGATGACTAACAAAGCACCAATGAAGAAACGTTCTACTTGGGTAAGTGTTTAGTATCATGGCTAAGCAAGAAACAATCATCAATATTCTTATCTACAGCCGAAGCAGAGTATATTGCAACATCAACATGTTTTACACATGTTCTATGGATGAAAAAAACTTTGACAAATATACATGTTGAGTATGATGAGCCCATTCCAATCTATTGTGATAATACAAATGCCATCAATATCTCAAACAACCTGGTGATGCACTCCAAGACGAAGCACATTCCAATCAAGTATCACTTTCTACGAGAACAGGTTGCAGGGAAGAACATCAAAGTTGAATATGTGGGCACAAAAGAACAAGTGGCAAACATCTTTATAAAACTACTTCCATGGAAATCCTTTAAATATCTTCGCTAGAGACTCAGAGTAATTGCTACTCCAAAATGAATGCTTTTGAATGTTTATCTTATATGTCTTAGATTTACACGAGGAAACAACATAAAGAGGACAGTTCAGGTCGAGAGATTAGTTTAAGGAAGAGCTAAATCAGGGGGAGTATCCTCGAGGACAGTTCAGTTAGGGGGAGCATCCCCGAATGTAAAGGTACCTTTTCCATTGATGACAAAGGGGAAAGAGATTTATCAGATGCAGAACATTGAGGCATGGTTCCAGGGGGAGCGATGGTCGCAGGGGGAGCATGAGTAATATGACTTCAGTATTTCATGAGATGACTTCAGTATTGCATCAGAGTGTTTCCATCAATGCCAAAGGGGGATATTTTTGATTAATTGAGTTGGTTGTCATTGATGTCAACCCTTGAATAAAGTCCGGTAGCGAACTCTGATAGCACAAAGGTTTGGGTAATGGACCCAAGATTGTTTTATGGATAATGGTACGAGTTTTGATATATTTGCAGGTAAAACTATTCTAGATGGATAGTACATGTCATGCCATTTTCGGTGGTATGTGGAACGTCACATAAATCCTCACGATTAGAGAGTTATGGCCATGTGAAGTTGGAGAACCCTCATGAGTCATCTACAAGCCCTAAAAGGTCAAAGTAGTCAAAGTGTTTGCAAAGAAGAAATTATTTAAATAATAACGTTAATGGAGAACTCCCTAAAATAATGAAAGTTGTTTAAGAGATTTTAGAAGGTAAATAATAAAGTGAAGTGATGAGTGTACTATAAGTCAAAGTGGATACAAAATAAATTATTTAAATAATAAAGTTAATGGAGAAATTACTAAGTGAACAAGTGGTTAGAAGTGGGTTAACCCTAAAATAAGGAAAGTGGGTTAAGATGGTTAAAAGGTAACCCATTTAGGAAGCTACATGAAAGTATAAATAAGAGGCAAGATTCTCTCATTAAAATCACACTTGAATATCATTGAATACCTATCTTTGTGAAAGGTTATTTGGGAAAGTATTATTGATAGAGAAAAGTGTGGCAGGAAAACTGCAGTAGAAAAAGTGAGGCAGGAAAATTGCAGTAGAAAAAGTGAGGCAGGAAGACCACGGAAGAAAAAGTGCGGCAGAAAAATCGCAGCAAGAAAAGTGCGACAGGAAAAGTGTGGCAGAAAAATCATGACAGGAAAACAACGACAACATACTGCTACAAGAAGAAAAAAAATGTATGGTTCTCATATGTGTAGTGTTGAATTTATGAATCAAGTTGAGGGTTTGCCTTATAAATATGTTGGATGCCCTCTTGGGAGTTTATGGATTGCTGTAGAGTTGATATGAGGCAGATCTACTGAAGTTTAGTATTGGTTCATGTTTGAGGGATTTTGGTTGAGGTACATGTTGGATATATGGTGGAGACAAGTAGTTGATGAGTTGACACATACATGAGGTGTATAGCTGGGTACTTGTTAGTAGTATTGTTGACACACAATTTATGGATGATGTAGCATACTTGTCTTGGTATATTATTAGAAACAAATATTGATCTTGGTGATGATTATGAGTTGTTATGATATGCTTGGTTGATGCACATCTTGGTGATATTGTGCATATGGTTGAAATTTGTCTTGGTGAATAGATCTGATTTGGTTGATAATATTGATGAGACAAGTTGTTGTGATAGGTTGTTTGGACATGTTATCATGAAATTTTGTTTGGACATGTTTGGTGCATGGTTGATGCACTTGTTTATGGTATAAGTTGAGGTACATGTTGGCATAAGTTATTGGTATAGGTTGTTACCGGTTTGTTGGTGCAGGTTGATTGGTACATGTTTACAATAGTATATCTCACAGTGATAGTGTGACAATGGTTCCATAATTCTACTTATATTTTAGTGAGGTTGGACAGGGAAAGGACATGTGCTTTTATCCACCTTCCAGTTATATCCGGAGAACATAGGGGTTTTCATCCTTCTTCTGGTTATAGCCAGAGAATTGGGAGTTGGAGCTTCCCCCAGGTTGTAGCCTGATAAACTAGGGGGTTGGAGCCTCCTTCCAGTTGCAGTTGGAAAACAAAGGAAGTTAATGCTTCCAATGAATGTAATTCTTAAAGACATATAAGAAAAAACATTACGTGGTGTTGGCAGCCAATTCAATTTTTTCAATTGCCCTATAATCTGCCTACACCTTTGTCTTCTGAACTTCAAATTATCGTCGCATTTTGCAAATAAACGATATTTTCATTCTTTGCGACATTTGCAAATTGGTCTCCATTTAGTTTTCACGACTGTAAGCGTAAAAACTCCTCTATCGTTCTTCGAACTGTCATGATCTTTTATTGATATTTTGAATGGCACTTACCTTTGGATTATCATTAAGTGGCTAAGAGATTTTCAAACTGTCCCTATTGCCTATTCTTACTTTGATTGCGCAACTTGATTTTTATTTAATGGGTAAGGCATTGAACATGTGAATTTATGGGTTATACTTATGAATTGCATAGGGGTCATGGTTTATTTTGTTTTATACATGAAGTGATCCTTATTGTTATAGCTCTTGCCTTATCGATTATATGAAATCGATTGTCATAATGTTTTAAACCTTTGATTAAAATGTTTGATTATGCAATGGCGCGTTGGTTAAACATATGGGTTCGATTTCACATTTGAATATTCATGTTTTGAATGGCGCATTGGTATATCGTTTATCGTTTGATTTTTGGGTCGGCTAAATAATATGATTTGAAATATGTTATGATTGTTTCAACAGTGGATTAATTGGTAGTTGTACCTTGCCATTTACTATTTTACATGGCGGTAAGTGATTCCACCACCCTCGCATGCGCGCATTAATGCATCCCCTTTGATCGTTCATAGTGGTTACACCGAATGACTCTACTGCTGTATGCTGGTGTTTTCGACCCAAACCCTTACCATGTGCTCGCACCATGGCTCCAGTCGTGAGGGCTGAACCGAATGGTAGCTAGGCTCTGTTGATGTTCGACAGTGCCCGTGGTGACCTTGAGTATTTTGGGTGGCTCTTGTTCATACAGAAATTTGATGGTTTTAACCTCGGCGTTGCTAGGCAATTCGCATTGACCTTTGATGGCTGTCAAGCCAAGGTCGGGGATGTTCAATTGCAAATTGACGAGCAATTTCTCAGTTTAGCTACGGGTTTACCTATCACTGGGCAGAGATGGTCCAAAAACTGCAAGGTAGAAGAAGTCCCTTGGACTTTGCTCTTTCAGTCGCGTAAGGTTAGCTCCTGTGACAAGGGTTTTCCCGTGACCATGCTGAAACAGCGATGGCATGACTTGTTGATGGTTATCAAGCAGTTCATCACCTGTGAGGGTCGGTATGGGTTTGTTTTCTTTCACCACCTTCATCTAATTATGGTTTTTATGGGTTTCGAGCTTAATATGCCATACTATATGCATAGAAGCCTATTCAAAATGTCTAAGAAATATAAAAGGAACCAGGCTGATAGCAGCCTCTTTCACTATGGGATGGTTAAAATGATTGTTGTTTGTCATTTGGGGTTACATCGAGACCGTTGGGATGATTTTCTTGCTCGCAATAATTTCGTGGATTCAAATCCACCACAGGTTGATAAACCTGTGGTGTCCGAGGACAAAGCTATGCCCCCGATACCCTACAGTATCCTTTTACCTAAACCCTTACCCGACTCACCTATCGACCTACCCCATTCTGTGATCAAGGATGTCGAATCTGTTAAGCCTGTGGGAAAGAAGCCTAAAGCTAAACCTACTGCAAATGCCAAAGGCAAAAAGAATGCGCGGCTAATCTCTCGAATGGGGAGGAATAAACCGAAACCCCCTGTCAATCCTGACCCTATTGTGCTAAGTGAAGACTCTGATTCAGAGGTCGAACGTTTTTTGGCAAGTGAGTATCCCTATTCGGAAGGTCTGCGTGCCAAACCCTCATATGACTTCGTGTCGAACCTGCCACCTTGTTTGCAAAACGACCCGGATTACCCTGGCATTAAGCTGCCATGTAAAGCCCCCGATCATTCATCCAAACCCTTTCCTGAATATGCAATGCCATCCTGTGATCAATGTGGCTTATGGTTAGAGAGGTATTATCTTGATGTGTCGATGCTACAGTCAAAGATTAAATCTTTGGAGGACTAGGTTACACTGCTTACCCGTCAAAAGGCTGAATTACAAACCACTGATAAGAGGCAAAGAACGACAGGCTCCATTTTGTTTAAAAATGTAGAAACTGCCACGACAGTGGTGAATTCTAAGCTGGCGTAATTGGATAGCCTCATCACACAGGTATGTGTAATATCAATCATTTTTGTAAATAGTATGAGTTTATATAACGATGCAAATTTGGTTTGAATAGCTCTATTCAACATTGATTGGTTTCGTTACATTGTATACTCAGCCTTGCTTTGACTGAATGGATTTTCGTTTCCCTGTTTAGTTTCGATTAGATTTTAATTGATCAGATTTGATTTGATTTGGATTTGAGTTGTTTGATTGTAGCTAAAATGAATGCTCTGTAAATTGGAGTTGTTTGTATCTGTTATAGACGCAAGCTATTTCTCCTATTTCGATTCTAAACACGATCACATTTCATTTTGATTTCGTTATAATGTATATGCTTTGATTGGTAACAAGAGTGATATGGTCAACTGTTACGGTTTTATTTCCATATGACTTTCGACCAACTCGATTACCGTTTGGATTATTGTTAATATGATGCTATATGAATTCACCCAAATCGTGAATGAACTCAATTCATAACAGTTATGTGAAACCCATCCGATTATTTCGTTGTGGTTTGCTAGTAGAACGACTCTGTTATCGGTTGGATTTGTAATGAATATTCAGTTGCAAGTTGATTTGAGGAACGAAAGTGATTACATCCTGGATTCACGATTTGTTTCTATATTCAACTCAGTCACGATTTGTTTCTATTATTACCCAGTTTACGATTATCACTTCTGTCGACTTGGTGATGGTTGTGATCATCATTTGACCTTGTCTGTTGATTGTATAACGCACAACGATCGAAATCTATGGCGAATTTTGGTTGATGCTGTTATATTTACCATGATCGTAACAGTCTTTCCATTTTGTATTTAATTAAAACGACATGAATCTTATGCTGCATTATTATAGCTATAACGAATGGATTCTGGTTGTGTTGGATTAGATCGTATCGTGTATGATATGATTCACTATGGATTTCATTTGATATGAAACAATCTTATTATTCTTTGACCCGATTTTATGGTAAAATGAAACAGAGTATCCTCACCCCTGTTTCGATTAAATCACTTTTGATTTTGTTTAATTTGAATTATAAAATGATCTAAATCATTAGTGATTTGTTTTTAATCTTTATTGAAAGTAAAATTGGATTTGATTCTTTTAAAAAGATTTGATTTGATTTCTATCTGATCCTGTATGCTATTTTAGACTAGCTACAGAATCAGATGATTCTGTAGCTAAGTCTGTAGAATCAATTTTTTATTGTTTTTCTAATGAAATATCTTTCTAACTTGATATGTTTGGTCTATTGCAGATGAATTCGAAATTGCAGTGGATATGATGAGCAGTTAGGGGATATTTCAAATATTTCACTTTCATTTTAGTTTCCTAGTTTAGTCGATTTTGGGATATCTCCCAGATTATGTAAAACTGTTTGATATTATCCACAGGGAGGTTTTACCCTGTGGAGAGACTTATAAATACCTATCATTTTTGTAATAATGATCATCCTCATTCAGGGGAGAACAAGGATATGGAGTTTTAATACAAATTGAAGCAGAATTTGGTGTTTTGTTACAGCTTTAGCTTCTCATTATATCAATATTTTGTTTCATGTTGTGTATATCAATTTGTATCTGGTTAATGACTACTTTAGCTATCTTAATCAAGTGCAAGTGATATAATTTAATCATTGTTATCCATATCTGTTTTCTTCTAAGTGTTTAAAAAACATATCAATTCTTTAATTCAGTTTGTGAATGACAGGTTTCCCTTCTTCATAAGTTGGGTTATAAAATATAAGTTTTTGCATAACAGGTTTCCCTTATTGCAGAGATTTATAAATCATTAAATTGTTATGATTTTTTTTATGTCTTGTTTGTCCTGTAAACAACTTAGAGAGCAGCGCAGCCTATCATTTACAAGAAGCTTTTGGACTAACTGGTGCGAGTTTACTTCCGCCAACCAGATTCAAAGTCATCATACGCAAAAAAAATTAGGAGCGTTTCCAAGTCAGTTAGTCACTTCTTTGATTACTGTTCTTATTAGTAGTTTAGTTCATATATAAGTTTAGTTAGATTTATATTAGATTGTTTAATTT
>JASDQU010102377.1:102597-114954 GCA_032191745.1 Picea mariana
AATGAAGAGAAACACTCTAGGTTGCTAGAAAAGAAGAATGAAGAAAATAGAAAGAGTTATGCAGAAGTACTCAAAGGAAGGAATCATGGTCAACCAGAATCTAATAAAACTATTGAAGATACATTTTCAAGAAGACCATCCATGTTCAAGCCACAAAGAAGCTTCAATCATGATCATTATCAGTCAAGGAAAAAAATCAGAAGGACTACGCCACAAATAAGATCATTCACTCCCAGGTATGCAAATTTATTTTATGGTCATTGTTTTTATTGTACTAACTTTGGACATAATGTTGTAGATTGCAGGGATTATAAAAAAAATGATCAAGCAAGAAATGCCTATGTGGCCCCACGTAACATTGAATGTTACAAATGTCATAACTATGAACACATAGCTAGTGATTGTAGAAACATGATCGATACTTCCACGAAAGAGAACACTGATATAAGATGTAAGAAAGTATGGATAAGAAAACACGAAGAACATGTGAACAAAACCAGGTCCCAGAGATTTCAAGATTGACAATAAAACGAGATGAAGAAAATTTTACAGAGAAAAAGAAAGATGCCAGATATATAAAGGTTTGGAAAACAACTGAAAGAAAAAAATGACAGGTAAATAAGGAACATGTTCAAGAGATTGTACTTTCAGGCATTGTAGTGAAAGATGAATTCACATTCGGAAAGAAAGAAGTTAGAGCTAAGAGAGATGATGATTCTACCAATGAAGATGTTGATGAATACACATCAGAGAAGGAATTGTTCTGAGCCATTCGACTTAGAGACTCCCAGGTAACATGAATATTAGATAGGAGGAGTCTATGCGATAGCTGTGACAGAGCAAAGAACTATCATTCGAGCATCTTGCAGAGTTTGAGTAGAGAGATCCAGAGCAGTCAATTAGCATAAGTACAATCAGTTGTAGTAGTGAATACTTCATGATAGTACAATGATAAATGTGCCAACATTATGGACAATGTGCAGTAGAGTCTTGGACAATATGGACATAGATGGATTCATAAGAAAACTTAGCAGGTTTGGAAAGATATATGACAATGGATGAGATAATGGATTCATATATTGGTTCAAAGACAAATGAACATTATCATAATGGATGATAATTACACAGGAAATGGCTTGAACAATGCTAATGTATTCAAAATTGACAGATATTTTTTGGACACATGTAGTGAATACAACAATTCACATTCAAAATAGAGTAATTCTCATAAACAACAATGACAAAACTTCCTACGAGCTATGGAAAGAAAGACCAACAAATGTGAAACGCTTCAGAGTATTTGGAAGAAAATGTTACATCAAAAGAGAAGATGGAAGAATGGGAAAGTTTGACTCTCATGTGGAGAAAGGAGTACTTGTTGGTTACTCAAGTACAAAGAAAGAATACAAGTGTTACAATCTGAGGTTGAACAAAGTTGTGGAAAACGTCAATGTAACAATTGATGAAACAGGTGGACAATAATTAAAGGAAGAAGACATTGAATCAATGGAACAACTTTACGAAGAATAAGCATATCTTGAACACGAAGTCTACATCGAACAACCAAAAGGATTTCAGTTGTTAGAGAACACATATTACGTGTGCAAATTGAAGAAGGCCTTGTATGGTTTAAACAGGCTCCTAGAGCATAGTACTCTAGATTGGATAAATATATACAACATACATGGTTTAGAAAAGGAAGTGAAAACAACAACCTCTACATCAAGGTAACTCAAGATAGTATTTTATTAATTGAATTTTATGTTGATGATATTATTTTTGGAAGAAATGATGATAGGTTAAGCCCAGAATTTGCAAAGGATATGTAGAATGAATTTGAAATGTCATTACTCTGAGAACTATCCTTCTTTCTGGGTCTTCAGATACATCAAAGCAACCAAGGAATTTTTATTTCTAAAACTAAGTATATCAGAGAAATGCTAAAGAGGTTCGGAATGGAAGATTTCAAACCAGTTACCACTCCTATGCAAATCAGTTGCAAGTTAAGAAAAGATGATGATTCAAAGTCTATAGACCAGAGGAAATACAGGTCAATGATTGGTAGCTTACTATATGTGACAACATCCAGACCAGATGTAATGCAAACAATTGGACAAGTGGAACGATTTCAAGCAGCACCAAAGGAATCACATGTCGTAGTAGTGAAAAAGGTTTTCACAAATGAACATAAGAGTTTGGATTATGGTATCCAAAAGGAAAGGATCTATCACTTATTGCCTACACAGATGTAGATTGAGCAGGTTGCATTGATGACTGACGAAGCACCAATGAAGAAACGTTCTACTTGGGTAAGTGTTTAGTATCATGGCTAAGAAAGAAACAATCATCAATATCCTTATCTATAGCCGAAGCAGAGTATATTGCAACATCAACATGTTTTACACATGTTCTATGGATGAAAAAAACTTTGACAAATATACATGTTGAGTATGATGAGCCCATTCCAATCTATTGTGATAATACAAACACCATCAGTATCTCAAACAACCTAGTGATGCACTCCAAGACGAAGCACATTCCAATCAAGTATCACTTTCTACAAGAATAGGTTGCAGGGAAGAACATCAAAGTTGAATATGTGGGCACAAAATAACAAGTGGAAAAAATCTTTATAAATCCGCTTCCATAGAAATCCTTTAAATATCTTCGCTAGAGACTCAGAGTAATTGCTACTCCAAAATGAATGATTTTGAATGTTTATCTTATATGTCTTATATTTACATGAGGAAACAACATAAAGAGGACATTTCAGGTCGAGAGATCAGTTTCAGGAAGAGCTCAGTCATGGGGAGTATCCTCGAGGACAGTTCAGTTAGGGGGAGCAGCCTCGAATGTAAAGGTACCTTTTCCATTGATGACAAAGGGGGAGAGATTTATTAGATGCAGAACACAGAGGCATGGTTCCAAGGGGAGCGATGGTTGCAGGGGGACCATGAGTGATATGACTTCAATATTTAATGACATGACTTCAGTATTGCATCAGAGTGTTGCCATCAATGCCAAAGGGGGATATTGTTGATTAATTGAGTTGGTTGTCATTGATGTCAACCCTTGTAGAAAGTCCGGTAGTGAAATCTAATAGCACAAAGGTTTGGGTAATGGACCCAAGTTTGTTTTATGGATAATGGTATGATTTTTGATATATTTGTAGGTAAAACTATTCTAGATGGATAGTACATGTCATGCCATTTTTGGTGGTATGTGAAACATCACATAACTCCTCACGGTTAGAGAGTTATGGCCATGTGAAGTTGGAGAACCCTCATGAGTCATCTACAAGCCCTAAAAGGTCAAAGTAGTCAAAGTGGTTAGAAGTGGGTTAAGATGGTTAAAAGGTAATCCCTTTAGGAAGCTACATGAAAGTATAAATAAGAGGTAAGACTCTCTCATTAAAATCACGCTTGAATATCATTGAATACCTATCTTTGTGAAAGGTTATTTGGGAAAGTATTATTGATAGAGAAAAGTGCGGCAGGAAAACTGCAGTAGAAAAAGTGCGGTAGGAAAACTGCGGAAGAAAAAGTGCGGTAGGAAAATCGCAGCAGGAAAAGTGCGACAGGAAAAGTGTGGCAGAAAAATCGCGGCAGGAAAACAACGACAACATAATGCTACAAGAAGAAAAAAATGTATGGTTCTCATATGTGTAGTGTTGAATTTATGAATCAAGTTGAGGGTTTGCCTTATAAATATGTTGGATGCCCTCTTGGGAGTTTATGGATTGCTGTAGAGTTGATATGAGGCATATCTACTGAAGTTTAGTATTGGTTCATGTTTGAGGGATTTTGGTTGAGGTACATGTTGGGTATATGGTGGAGACAAGTAGTTGATGAGTTGACACATACATGAGGCATATAGCTGGGTACTTGTTAGTAGTATTGTTGACACACAATTTATGGATGATGTAGCATACTTGTCTTGGTATATTATTAAAAGAAAATATTGATCTTGGTGATGATTATGAGTTGTTATGATATGCTTGGTTGATGCACATCTTGGTGATATTGTGCATATGGTTGAAAGTTGTCTTGGTGATTGATCTTGGTGAATAGATCTGATTTGGTTGATAATATTGATGAGACAGGTTGTTGTGATAGGTTGTTTGGACATGTTATCATGACATTTTATTTGGACATGTTTGGTGCATGGTTGATGCACTTGTTTATGGTATAAGTTGAGGTACATGTTGGCATAATTTATTGGTATAGGTTGTTACCAGTTTGTTGGTGCAAGTTGATTGGTACAGGTTTACAACAGTATATCTCATAGTGATAGTGTGATAGTGGTTCCATAATTCTACTTATATTTTAGTGAGGTTGGACGGGGAAAGGACAGGTGGTTTTATCCACCTTCCGGTTATAGTCGGAGAACATAGGGGTTTTTATCCTCCTTTTGGTAATACCCAGATAATTGGGGAGTTGGAGCTTCCCCCAGGTTGTAGCCTGAGAAACTAGGGGGTTGGAGCCTCCTTCCAGTTGCAGCTGGAAAACAAAGGAAGTTGATGCTTCCAATGAATGTAATACTTAAAGACATATAAGAAAAAACATTCTGTGGTTTTCTCCCGCTTTGGGTTTCAACGTAGAAACACTAGTGTACTGCGTATGTGTATGATTGCTTATTTGTTCATTGTTTATTTACTCTGTAAATATTGGATGATAATGCTACATTGATATAACACTTGCATTTTGTGGTTAAAAAATATTGAATATCTCTATTAATGATTCACCCCCCCTCTCAGTAGTCCAACAATGTCAACCCTTAGTGATTGATGTCAACCCTTGAAGAAGTCTGGTAGCGAATTCCAGTAGCACAAAGGCATAAGTAAGGGACTCGAGTCTCTTTGAGGTATAAGGGCATGAAGATCAATGAATTCATAGGTAAGGCTATTCTAGATGGATATTACATGTCATGGCATTTCTGGTGATATGTGGAACATCACATAAGTCCTCACGATTAGAGAGTTATGGCCTTGTGAAGTTGGAGAACACTCATGAGTTATCTAGAAGCCCCTAGAAGGTCAAAGAAGTCAAATTACTCTAGAAAATCCTAGAAGAAGTTGACTAGTCAAAGTGGGTGAAACTAGGAGTTAATCACGGGTATAGTTGTTGCATTAAGAAAATAACTAAAAAAAAATTAATTGCAAGAAGAATTTGTGAGTTTGGTAATTATGGTAAAATAGTTGTGATGAGAAGATTGAATAGTCAAAGTGGTTGACCAAGAAATAAAGTAAATAATAAAGTTGTTGCAACAAGAAGTTAATTAAGGGAAAATAAGCTATGAATTGAATAATTATATAAAAGTTAGATGCAACAAGAATTTTTGAGTAAAGATAAATTATTTAAATAATAAAGTAGTCAAAGTGGTTAAGTGGACACAGTGACTAAGTGGACAAAGTGGCTAAGTGGAAAAAATGGTTAAGTGGACAAAGTGGCTAAGTGGGCAAATTTGGTTAAGTGGAAAAAGAGGCTAAGTGGACAAAATGGATAAGTGGGCAAAGTAGATAAGTGGAAAAAGTTGGTTAAGTGGACAAAATGGTTAAGTGGATACTTCTAGAGGAAGCTACTTGGAGAGTATAAATAAGAGAGCAAGGGTCTCCCATTTGTATCCATTGAGAATATTGAATATCTTCAAGTGACAGAGGTAACTAAATGATATCTAAGGATAATTTCAGAGGGAAGGTGAAGTAAAGAAGGCCAAAATTCAAGGGAGGATAAATTCTTTTGATGATGCTTTCTAAGGTATGTTATTTACAGGTCATCTCACCATTTTTGCAATAAATTTTTTTCTAGATTGATTCAGACCGCGAAGTCTGTAGACCGTTTAGAAAACATATCCAAGTAAATGTGATACAACTTTCAGCTTGTGGGTCATTGTATTTTTGGAGTTACACTCTGTGGAAAATAGGGTTTGTGGCTAGTCTGAAACTAGTCTAAAACAAGTGTTTCGGGTAAAAATGTCATAAATTCTTCATAGCAGATATAAATTAAGTAAGACCATATGTATTGGTTAGAGTAAAATATGTAGTATGTTGTGTACTATTTTCATATTGATACAACAAATATTCTGTGCGGGGTATTCTCTACAAGTTAGATATGTAGAATAAACCAGAATTCAACAAGGTATGCCATTTTTGCTATAACTCATTTTTCGAGAGGTTGCAAGTAGTGAAACCCGGAGGAATTGCATAAAAGAAACTGAAGAGCATTGTGTAATATTTTTAGATATTTATTCATTAGAGGTACATAGTTATGATTATTGCAAGTTAGGGTTGTTGACTAATCCAAAATTAGTCATGTGAGACTAAAGTAAAGTTTGATGAAAATGCTAGTCTCTTGTTATTAAAGTTAATGAAGGTTTGCAAGTATGCGATCATATACACCAGGTCTATTGTAGAGTTACAAATCATATTTGGATGATGAAATTGATGAGGGATTTTGGTTGAGGTACATGTTGGGTACATGGTTGAGACAAGTAGTTAATGAGTTGGTACATACATGAGGTGTATAGTTGATGATGTTTGTACATCTTTATGATTCATAGTTGATGCATGATTGGTACATACTTGGTACATGGTTGGAGACACTTGTTAGTAGTATTGTTGACACATGGTTTATGGATGATGTAACATACTTGTCTTGGTATATTATTAGAAGCACATATTGATCTTGGTGATGATTATGAGTTGTTGTGTTATGCTTGGTTGATGCACATATTGGTGATCTTGTGCATATGGTTGAGATTTTATCTTGGTGATTGATCTTGGTGAGTAGATTTGATTTGGTTGATAAGATTGATGAGACATGTTGTTTGGACAGGTTATTGTGACAATTTATTTGTACAGGTTTGGTGCATGGTTGATGCACTTGTTTATGGTACATGTTGACACATGTTATTGGTATAGGTTGTTACAGGTTGATTGGTGCAGGTTGATTGGTACAGGTTTACAACAGTATATCTCACAGTGATAGTGTGACAGTGGTTCATCATTATACTTATATTTCAGGGCAGTTGGATGGGGAAAGGATAGGTGGTTGTAGCCGGAGAACATAGGGGGTTGTAGCCTCCTTCTGGTTGTAGCCAAAGAATTGGGGAGTTGGATATTCCCTCAGGTTGTAGCTTGAGAAACTAGGGGGTTGGAGCCTCCTTCTAGTTGTAGCTGGAGAATTGGAAGTTGGTGCTTCATTGAATATAATTCTTGACATATAAGAAAAACATTCTATGGTTTTCTCCCGCATTGGGTTTCCACATAAATATTGGTGTACTGTGCATTGTGTGGATGTGTTTGTTATTATTTATTATACATTGATGAATGTTAATGCTTATGATACATTAAGATATTGATGATGAACAAATGAATATGGTTGAATAAGTAAAAGAATATACTTTGTGGTTTAAATAATTAATAATTGGTATAATTGCTCATTGCTAATTCACCCCCCCTCTCAGTAATCCAATAATTGGTATGAGAGCAGATTCCTTCATGAAAAAATTTAACCACTGGAAGGAGATTATGGATTATTCTGAGAATGGAGTACCATTGTTTAATGGTCATAATGGTTTAAAGTATGATATATGGAGTGGAAGGACAAAAGTATTTTTAAAGGCACAAGGGTATGATATTTGGCCATCAATTGTTACGGGATATGATAGTTCACAAATGGAAAAGACTGCAGGCAAGAAGAAATTGAAGAAGAATAACAAAATAACAATGGATTTCATCTGGGAAGGATTACCTAATCCGATAAGAGAAAAGGTTGGTAAATGTTCATCAGCCAAAGAACTTTGGGATAAGTTACATGATATATATTCTTCACCCATCACATATTTAGAAAATGCCAAAGAAGATGCAGGTACAGATCAAGAAGAAATATGTTCATCATGTCAAATAGATTCAGAAGATGAAGAGTACACAATCAACAAAAGTATGTTGTTTTGCTTTAATTGTGAAAAACACAGACATCTTGAAATAGAATGCCACGAAGAAAATGATATAGAACAACTAATTGAAAAAGAAAATAATTATGAAAAGGAATTGATCATTGCTTCAGATGAACTAAGAAAAGAAAGAGAAGAAAACAAGTCATTCAAGAAAGAATTGATGAAACAAAAGGAAAGTGTTCACATTTTTGAAGAAGCCCAACATGTCATCAATAACTTAAAAATTCAGCGAGAAGAAGCCAGAAAGATTGAAGAAAATCTTAAAGATCAAAACCAATATTTGGAAGCCAACATAGTAGCATAGAAGGAAGAAGCAAAAATGAGAGAGAATATATTGACATATCATCTTAAGGAAATAATTAATGATCTAAACCAGCTTGGAGAAAGTACTTGAAGAAGAAATAATCACATTAAAAATTCATCTTGAAGAAGCGAAGAGAACAAAAGAAGTCATGGAGTCTCAGATATTAAAGAAAGAAGAAGAGGTTGAGAAGCTTGAAGAAGTTGTCACATTGAGAAGTAAAATCATCAAGCTCAACAAGAATGTTGAAGACACAGAAACATCCATATCAGTTGTAGAGAATGAAGAGAAGCACTCTAGGTTGCTAGAAAATAAGAATGAAGAAAAGAGAAAGAGTTATGAAGAAGTACTCAAAGGAAGGAATCATGGTCAACCATAGTCTAAGAAAACTAATAAGGGTACATCTTCAAGAATACTATCCATGTTCAATCCACAAAGAAGCTTCAATCATGATCATGATCAGTCAGTGCAGAAATTCAGAAGGACTACCCCACAAAGAAGATCATTCACTCAAAGGTATGCAAATTTCTTTTATGTTCATTGTTTTTATTGTACTAACTTTGGACATAAGGTTGCAGATTGCAGGGATTATAAAAGACATGTTCAAGCAAGAAATGCATATGTGGCCCCACATAACATTGAATGTTACAAATGTCATAACTATGGACACATAACTCGTGATTGTAGAAGCATGATCGATACTTCCATGAAAGAGAGCATTGATTTCAGATATAATAAAGTATGGATAATAAAACATGAAGAACAGGTGAAGAAAGACCAGGTCCCATAGATCACAAGATTGACAATAAAACAAGATGAAAAAAAATCTACAAAGAAAAATAAAGATGTCAGATACATAAAGGTTTGGAAAATAAATGAAAAAAAAGAAGGACAGGTAAATAAGGAACATGTTCAATAGATTGTAATTTCATGTATTGTAGTGAAAGTTGAATCCACAGACATAAAGAAAGAAGTCAGAGTTCAGAGAGATGATGAATCTACCGATGAAGATGACGATGAATCCACATCGGAACATGAATTGTTTTGATCCATCTGGCTTAGAGAATCCCATGTAATATGAATAATAGACAGGGGAGTCTATGCGGTAGTTGAGATAGACCAGACAACCATCCTTCGAGCAGTTTGTAGAATTTGAGTAGACATATTCAAAGCAGTCAATTAGTAGAAGTACAATATGATAGATTAATCAGTTGTAGTAGTGAATACTTCATGATAGTACAATGACATATGAGTCAAAATTATGAATAGCTGTGGAGCAGAGTGTTGGATAGGATGAACAGAGATGGATTCGTAAGAAAACTTAACAGGTTTGGAAAGATAGATGATAGTGGATGAGAGCATGGATTCATAGATTGGTTCAGAGAGTGGTTCAAATACAAAAGAAAATTATCATAATGGATGATAATTACATAGGAATATTTGAATGCTTATTCTTGAATGATTTTCATATATGTCATTTGATTACACAAGGAAGCACCAATGAACAATTACTCCAAAAGGAAACATGTACAGGAAGACTTATATTTTTTCTACACAACATCTTGCAAAGAAGTCAAGAAAGAGAAAAAAACCCAAAAAGATAGGTATACATATCATTCAGATAAGTTGTCAGACATAGAAGTAAGAATAGAGGTATGATTCCAGGGCAAGAGATTCATCAAATGTAGGATAGAGAGTTAGATGCTTGGAGAGAGAGGACAGAGGCATGTTTCCAGGGGGATAGATCGTCACAAGGGAAGAATGAGCGATACGACTTCAGTGTTGCATTAGAGTGATACCCTTTATCAAAGGGGGAGATATTATTCACATGAAGGGAGAGAGAGTAATCAGAGGCTTATAAACACAAAGACAAATAAAAGGCATGTAAATAGGGGGAGAAACCCCAAGGAGAGTTCAGTCAGGGGGATAAACCCCAAATAGAGCTACCCTTTTCCATTGATGTCAAAGGGGGAGAGATAGAAACATTGATGAGGAGTATAAGAATGAATTTTATCATGACTAAGTGTTTCCATCAATGCCAAAGGGGGAGATTGTCAGAAAATTGGCTTAGGTTGATGAACAATTGGTATGGATTGTTGGTTGTCATTGATGTCAAGAATTGGAGAGTGGTATTGTAGATTGATTTCAACCCTTGAAGAAGCTTGGTAGCGAATTCCGGTAGAACAAAGGCATGGGCAAGGGAATCGGGTTTCTTTAAGGTATAAGGGCATGAAGATCAATGAATTTACATGTAAGACTATTCTAGATGGATATTACATGTCATGCCATTTTTGGTGATATGTGGAATGTCACAAAAATCCTCACGGTTAGAGAGTTATGGCCTTATGAAGTTGGAGAACCCTCATGAGTTATCTAGAAGCCTCTAGAAGGTCAAAGATGTCAAATTAATCTAGAAACTGCTAGAAGAAGTTGACTAGTCAAAGTGGGTGAAACTAGGAGTTAATCATGGGTATAATTGTTGCATTAAGAAAATAATTAAAAATAAATTAGTTGCAACAAGAATTTGTGAGTTTGGTAATTATGGTAAAGTAGTTGTGATGAGAAGATCGAATAGTCAAAGTGGTTGACCAAGAAATATATTAAATAATAAAGTGGTTGCAACAAGAAGATAGTTAAGGGAAAATAAACTATGAATTGAGTAATTATATAAAAGTTAGTTGCAACAAGAAGTTTTGAGTAAAGAGAAATTATTTAAATAATAAAGTAGTCAAAGTGGTTAAGTGGACAAAGTGGCTAAGTGGACAAAGTTGGTTAAGTGGACGAAGTGGCTAAGTGGACAAAGTGGCTAAGTGGGCAAAGTTGGTTAAGTGGACAAAGGTGCTAAGTGGAAAAAGTGGTTAAGTGGAAACTTCTAGAGGAAGCTACTTGGAGAGTATAAATAAGAGAGCAAGGGTCTCCCATTTGTATCCATTGAGAATATTGAATATATACAAGTGATTGAGGTAACCAAATGATATCTAAGGTGAATTTCAGAGGGAAGGTGAAGTAAAGAAGGCCGAAATTCAAGGGATGATAAATTCTTTTGATGATGCTTTCTAAGGTATGTTATTTACAAGGTATGCCATTCTTGCTATAACTCCTTTCAAGGTATACATTCTCTAGAATAAGTTAGAATTCAACAAGGTATGCCATTTTTTCTATTACTCATTTTCTAAGAGGTTCCAAGTAGTTAAACCTGGAGGAATTGCATTAAAGACACTGAATAACATTGTGTACTATTTTCATATCTTTATTCATTATAGATACATAGTTATGATTATTGCAAGTTAGTGTTGTTGACTAATCCAAAATTAGTCATGTGAGACTAAAGTAAAGTTTGATGAACATGCTAGTCTCTTGTTGTTAAAGTTAAGGAAGGTTTGCAGGTATGCGATCATATACACCAGATTAGTTACATAGTTACAAATCAGATTTGGATGATGAAATTGATGAGGGATTTTGGTTGAGGTACATGTTGGGTACATGGTTGATACACGTAGTTGATGAGTTGACACATACATGAGGTGAATAGTTGATGATGAATGTACATCTTTATGAGTAGTTTATGCATGATTGGTACAAACTTGGTACATGGTTCGAGGCACTTGTTAGTAGTATTGTTGACACATGGTTTATGGATGATGTAGCATACTTGTATTGGTATATTATTAGAAGCACATATTTATATTGGTGATGATTATGAGTTGTTGTGTTATGCTTGGTTGATGCACATATTGGTGATATTGTGCATATGGTTGAGAGTTGTCTTGGTGATTGATCTTGGTGAGTAGATCTGATTTGGTTGATAAGATTGATGAGACAAGTTGTTGTGATAGATTGTTTGGACATGTTATGGTGACAAGTTATTTGTACAGGTTTGGTGCATGGTTGATGGACTTGTTTATGGTGCAGGTTGAGGTACAGATTGATGTATGGTACATGTTGGCACACATTATTGGTATAGGTTGTTACCGGTTGTTTGGTGCAGGTTGATTGGTATAGGTTTACATCAGTATATCTCACAGTGATAGTGTGATAGTGGTTCCATCATTCTACTTATATTTCAGGGCGGTTGGACGGGGCAAGGATAGGTGGTTTTA
>JASDQU010102377.1:116315-128958 GCA_032191745.1 Picea mariana
TTGATGTATGGTACATGTTGGCACACATTATTGGTATAGGTTGTTACCGGTTGTTTGGTGCAGGTTGATTGGTATAGGTTTACATCAGTATATCTCACAGTGATAGTGTGATAGTGGTTCCATCATTCTACTTATATTTCAGGGCGGTTGGACGGGGCAAGGATAGGTGGTTTTATCCACCTTCCGGTTGTATCCGGAGAACATAGGGGGTTCTAGCCTCCTTCTGGTTGTATCTAGAGAATTGGGGAGTTGGATCTTCTCTCAGGCTGTAGCCTGAGAAACTAGGGGGTTGGAGCCTCCTTCTAGTTGTAGCTGGAGAATTGGAAGTTGGTGCTTCCTTGAATGTAATTCTTGACATATAAGAAAACCATTCCGTGGTTTTCTTCCACATTGGGTTTCCCTGTAAATATTGGTGTATTGTGCATTGTGTGGATGTGTTTGTTATTGTTTATTATGCACTGATGAATATTAATGCTTATGATACAATAATATATTGATGATGAATAAATGAAAATGGTGTAATAAGTAAAAGAATATACTTTGTGGTTTAAAGGATTAATAATTGGTATAATTGCTCATTACTGTCACCTCCCCTCTTAGTAATCCAACATAAGTCACTTCCATATATTTGGTAGTGTAGCACCAACTCACATTCTTGATGAGAAAAGGAAAGCTTTACAATCTAAAAGTGAGAAGTGCATTTTTGTTGGTTATTCTAAAGATGTCAAAGGTTACACACTTATTCAACCTCATTCCATTGAAATTATTATTAGAAGAGATGTTAAATTTGATGAAAATATATTGGATTGAGAGCCTAATTCGACGTTTGTTCCTTCTTTGGTATACGAGCCATATTCAATGTTTGTGCCATATTCTATTCACATTCTTGTTTCTTCTTCTTTAGATGACGACAACGAGAATGAAAATCCACCTCTTCCTGCTCACCTTCCTCTAGGTGAGTCTATTGAACATGAACCTGCACCAACACCACCGCTTCCTAGAATGGTCCATTCAACACAAGAAGTAACTAGTGATCTTGTCGATGATCCTTTAAATCAACATTGGATTCATTCATAGTTCTATCGAGCCTCTTCTCTTTTGGCTCAAGTTTCAGAGACTCATGATCCAGAGACATTTGCAGGAGCTTCAGGTCATCTAGATTGGGATACAACAATGAATTAAAAGTATCGCTCTTTAATGGTGAACAATACTTGGGATCTTGTACCACTTCCAAAAGGAAGATAATTTTTCATATGTAAATGGGTGTATAGAACTAAGTATGCATCAGATGGAAGTGTTGAAAGACATAAGGCTTAGTTAGTTACCAAAGGGTTCTCTCAAGTTGAAGGCATAGACTATAATGAAACCTTTTCCCTGTATCCAAAATGAATTCCATTTTCCTTGTTCCTTCCCTTTCTGCCTCACATAAATGGGAGGTCCATCGGATGGATGTTAAATCTACCTTCTTGCATGGGGATTTGCAAGAAGAAATATACATGGAACAACCTCCTGGCTATGTCCAGAATGACTTCAGCCTTGTTTTTAACCTTAATAAATCTCTTTATAGTCTTAAGAAAGCTCGTCAAGTTTGTTATGCCAAAATGTACAACTTTCTTCTTGATATGTACTTTTCTAGATGCTATTTTGACCCCAATGTCTATACTAAGAAAGTAGGAATCCATCTCATAATCCTTGTTCTTTATGTTGATGACCTTATCCTCATTGGTAGTGACCCTAAAATTTTAACCCATGTGAAAACCATCCTTAAGAATAAATTTGAAATGATTGAATTAGGATATTTGCACTATTTCCTTGGCCTTCAAGTTTTGCAAATCAAGGAAGGAATTTTTCTTTCCCAGTCTAAGTATTCTTCTGACCTTCTTTGTCACTTTCACATGGAATATTCTAAACCACCCCCTTCTCCCTTCTAGTCCAGAGTCAAACTTGCTACTACCTGTACTTCTCTTGAAGTTAATGCCACTTTGTACCATCAGTTAGTTGGTAGCTTCTTATACTTGACTTATAACCATCCCAACCTTTCCTTTATTGTTGGTCTTGTTTCCTGATATATGAAAACACCCCATGAAAGCCATTGGAAAGAAACTAAAAGCATGCTTCAATATGTTCATGGTATAGTTCAGTTTGTGATCCATTATAACTCAGGGGTGAATCCTTTATTGGTTGGTTTTACTGATTCAATTTGGGCTAACGACCTTGATGATCAAAAATCTATTGCAAGTTATGTTTTCAGCATTGGTTCAGGACCTGTCACTTGGGCCTATAAGAAACAACATGCTATTTCTCTTTATTCAATAGAAGAAGAGTACTGAGCAATAGTTAACACAAGTCAGGAAGCCTTATGGATTCGACAAATCCTTTAAGAGTTTGGATTCCAGCAACAACATCCTACCACCCTCGAGTGCCACAATCAGAGTGCCATCAAGCTTGCCAAATACCCATTTCAACATTAGTGAAACAAACACATCGAGATACAAATTCACTTCATTCGAAAGCTCATTCATGATCATGTTATTGAAGTGCTCTTTTTTTTCTACAAAATATCAAGTTGCAGACATTTTCACAAAGTCTCTTACATAAGTGAAGTTTTCCAAACTTCTATTTATGTTAGGAGTTCATGAAGTTGTCATTAAGGGGGGATAATATATAATGTCTCCTTTCTTATCCTATTGAGTCTTCTTTATGAATCCTTCAATCTGATCCCAAGTTGTTTTTAAAGGGGAATGCTAGGATATTTAGACACTTAGGAGTTATTTAAAATCAACTTGGTCTAATGTGTCATTAGGTAAAAATGTGTTTCTTTAGTATGCATTTGTAGTTAGGAAATCTGACAATCACGATATGTTCCCGACATAGAGTGATCTGAAGGATCATATTATCCTCGATATTAATGTCTACATTGATCCATTTCTTAGCATATGATTAGTCCATGATATCTATTTAAATACCATGGAGTGTTATTTGCTGATGATCGATTGTGAGAAACACTCTTGTAAATCTTGTTGTAATATTTTATTTTGCATTAATAAATTGGTCCAAGTGGCCACATTGGACGGGGCCGTGGATGTTTCCCCATAGGGGTTTTACTATGTCAAAACATCATTGTGTTGATATTTGATCTGGTTGTGTGAGTGTTTACTGAAGGTGTTCATCCTCTATTAGAATACCTGTGTTGTTGAACACATAAATGTACAAGAAATGACTAGAATAATGATGGATGAAGACAAACTACCAGACAACTTTTGGAGATAAGTAGTTAGCACAACAATTTACATTTTGAACATAGCACATATTATAGTGAACAAAAAAAATACAACTTATGAATTATGGAAAGGTAGACCAACTATAGTCAAATGCTTCCAAGTATTTGGGAGAAAATGCTATATAAAGAGAAATGAAGATAATTTATGAAAGTTCGATTCAGAATAGAAGACATCTTTCTTGTTTATGCATCTAGAATCAAGGCCTACAAATTATACAACAAAAATACTGAGCAAGTTTGTAGATAGTATGATGTAAGAGTGGATGAAGAAATCCCTCAAGAGGAAAAGTCACAAACAAATGAATATCCATAGGATGCAATCTACAAAGAATAATAAAGAAAGAAAAAGAAGAAAATTTTTAAGCCCTATACAAATCCCCATGATATGTATAAAACCCCTTATTATTTCCTAAATATTGAATTATTACATTTCTAATAGGTCGGCTAGAACCCTTCTTTGCACCCTTTCATTGTAATTGTAACCCCTTGTCTCCTATATATATATCAAGGAGATCTAGTATTAAGATCATATTATCTCATCTCATATTGTGTTATGAAGTTCTTGTAATATAAAGGAGGTTTCCCCCTCGAAGTGGACTGAATTTTATTGATTTCTTATCATTTTTAAGGCGTTCGGTCATAAAATTTGGTATCAGAGCTCAAGGTCTTGGGGTTTCACTGCTACATCCGAGACACCTTGGAATTGTTTCTATACTTTTTTTTCTAAGATGTTTCAAAATAAACCCCTTTGAGAATATTTATTAGATGGATCAAGGTACGTGGGGTTAAAATTTTAGCTTCTGAGGCCATACACTTTCAGAGATATAGCCTGTGTAAGACAGGGTTCTGAAATCATCTCGAATTTAGTCATTGAGGAATTTTTGCTATAAATATTTTTCTGTAATGTTTCAGACCTTAAAATACGGATTGTATTCATACAAATTATCAAGTTATCTATGATAAAAATTTCAGCTTCTGGGTCATCTTAGTTTTGTAGATACACACTGTGGAAGATAGGGTATCTGACTATTCCTATTGACTAGTCTCAAACATGTGTTCCGAGTAAAATAGTCATAAATTATTCTTAGAGTATCCAAATTGAATGAGACCAGTTGCATTGGATAGTGGACAGTCTGTAGTATCGTGGTTACAAATTTCATAATTGTATATCAATTATTTTGTGCGGTGCATGCTATACAAGTAAAATATCTTGGAAAGACTAAAAAGCAACAAGGTGTGAAGAAGTTACCATAACTTCAACTTGGCACATCCAATTTTGGTCAGACCTATGGAATTGGAGAAAAGAAATTTCAAATTACTATAGGTTGAAACTGCAGTCTCAAAAGGGATACAATTTTAGAGATAAACTAGAAGTAAGGTCAACTGAGAGGAAAAAATCCAAATTAAGGTTTTTAAAGGTACGTAACTTACAATTGGCATAATTATTTTTGGAATATTTGTTTCGGGTGATTTGAATTTTGTGATAAATATATAATAGAGGAGTATTATTATTATTACTCCATATGGGTCCCATAAAGGTGACAACACCTATTAAACCTCCAGAAGTCTCATCTATCACTCAAGAAGAAAATGAGGACATACATAACAAGTTGTCCAAATTAGAGGAACAAATTAAGAATGTGAGTGAAAAGTCTAATAATTGGGTAAACTCACAAAGGAAAATTAAAGTAATGGAAGGGAAGATGAATGGCATGGAAAAAAATATGGAGGGTATGAAAAACAAGATGGATGATATGGAAAATAAGATGGAAGAAAATAAGAATAACATAAAAAGAGAAATAAAAAATTCCATGAAGGAAATGGAAAATATGTCTTCCATAATATTTCAAGCTATAGATGAGAGATTCCCTAAAGGAGACATAAAAAGGGAATGGAATCATGAAAACAAAGGTAGTACTCATTTTGAACAAACTGCCAATAATAATCCATTTAGTGAATCTAACTCTAATAGTAGAGTTAATTATGGTGGGGGTCCTAAATTCAACTTTCCCAAAATTGAATTAAAGAAGTTTGATGGTACAAAGGTATTTACTTGGGTGAACCAAATGCAACAATATTTTGAACAACATAATATTATGGATGATAAGAAAAAGATTCACATAGCAACCTTGAACTTTGGGATAAAACCATATCAATGGTATCAATGGATAGTGAAAATGCAACCCCCTTTATATCACTACACTTGGAGTTTATTTACAAGAGACTTAGAAGAACAATATGGGAAAGTTTGGGAACAAGACTACTTCAGTCAATTGACCATAATCAAGCAGTTAGGTGATTTTGAAGAATATAATTCATAATTCCTAGTACTGGCCACAAGGGTGGATAACCTAAGTGGTGAACACTTGTTGGAAGCTTACATGGGTGGATTAAAAGAAGACATTAAACATGAACTTTTTTTAAGACAACCTATAAGTATTATGGAAGCTATGCAAAATGCACGTCATATTCATGCCAAAAATAAAGCTACACACAAGTATAACATTGGAGGAAGATATCGTTTTGTAGGTCATAAGAAAACCATATGTCAACCAACAAGGTTGACACCTCAAAAAATGGATGAAATAAGAACGAAAGGACTATGTTTCAATTGTGATAGCAAGTATAGTAAAGGGCATAAATGCGGTGAGAAGAAATTATTCTACATAGACTCTGAATAGGAAGAAGATCAAGAATTGGAACCGTCACAAGACCCAAATATAGAAGAGACTACCCCAAAAATATCTTGTCATGCTTTGGCCGACATCACTACTCCACAAACCCTCAAGATACAATGATACATCAAAAAGAAAAAGGTAACAATATTGATTGATTCAAGTAGTACCCATAATTTCATCAATTACAAATTAACAAAAGATCTCATTTTTTTTGTATATCCTGCACCAGAGTTTCAAGTAATGATTGCAGATGGAGGTACCATAAATTGTTCAGGGAAATGCCATAGTATTAATCTCAACATGGGGAGTATTTTCTGGATAGCCCCATGATTTCCATCCAAATGGGGGGTGTTGATGTTGTATTAGGAGTCCAATGGTTGCAATCACTGGGAATAGTGGCCTTTGATTTTCAAAATATTTTTATGAGATTTTCCTCAAATGGCAGGGAAATTGAGCTTAGAGGTATCCAAGGGAAACCCTCTAAAGTGATAAGCTCTAATAGCATGGAAAAATTACTCAAAAAGGGACACCCGGGTGTAATTTCACAATTGTGCTCACTTGATGTTCAAACATCTATAGCCACGGCTCCATCAGATCTCCAAATAATTATCAACAATCATTCCAAGGTATTTGGTGAAATGCTTAAGGTTATTCCACCTACCCGAGACCATGACCACGCTATTCATTTTCATCCAGGAAGTGTACCACCTAAAATTAGGCCTTATAGGTATCCATATGCACAGAAGAGTGAGTTTGAACACATGATCCACAACATGTTAGAAGTTGACATCATTCAACATAGCCAAAGTTATTTCTCTTCACCAATGGTGTTGGTTACAAAAAAAGATGGCTCATGGCGTATGTGTCCAGATTATAGACAACTCAAAAAAATGACCATCAAAGATAAGTTTCCTATCCCTGTCATTGGTGAATTATTAGACGAATTACATGGGGCAAAATTCTTTACTAAGTTGGATCTTCATTCGGGATATCATCAAATCATAATGAGATAGGAAGACATTCCTAAAAAAGATTTTAGAACACATGAAGGTCATTATGAATTTTTGGTTATGCGATTTGGACTAACTAATGCGCCGTCAACATTTCAAAGCTCGATGAATTCTATTTTCAGGCCCTTCCTTAGAAAATTTGTGTTAGTATTTTTTGATGAAATACTAATATACAAAAAATCTTGGGAAGAGCATGTACAACATGTTGACAAAGTATTACACCATTCTTCCAAGGAAGTGTTATAACACCATTCTTCCAAGGGTAACCACTTGAACCATTGTGTTTGTTTATCATAGAAAAAGAAATGAAGGTATCCTTCTAGACATTTGTTCACTATATCAGTTTGTACATCAGATTGAGGATGATAAGATGATCTATGACCCAAATTGAGTACCCAAACAAGAAAATAATTTTGCCAAAAAATGTCTAGTGAAGATGGGATCTCTATCACTTACAATAATCTTTAGGCTTCCAAGTATCTTTTGAACCGTCTCCATGAATGCGGTGGAAACTGTACTGGATTTGAAAGGATGAGAGAGTGCACAGAAGGCCGTGTACTTGGTAAGTATATCAACAATCACCATGATGACACTCTTTCCTTCAGACTTCAGTAACCCTGTTGTTAGTGCTGCCATTTTTTCAATTAGAGTTAGTCTTAGTCAAGTCATGGTCCGTGTGTCAAAGCGTGTGAGGTCAGGTACTGAAAAATGAATGGTTTGAAGTCAGCAAGTGGTCAGTTTGGCCCTTGGAGTTGAGAAGGGACATCATAATCAAACATGTGTAAATGATAAAGGTATTTCCCAAAAGGTCGGGTCCTGTCAGAAGAGGAGGTTTTACGTGCCAAAGGTCGAGGCAAGTTGTTAAAATAAAGTTCACATCAACAGATATAACGACCATCATAAACTCATTATGAAGTTAGAAAGGATAAGAAATCATGATGCTCATATCACGTATACTCTGCAGCTCTTATCATCTATACTTTACACAATCTGAAGTGTACCTGTCGTGTGGATGTGCTGCACAAATCTTCGGCTTGCTTAAAAAATTCTAGTCACCATGGATTCAGTGTCCCCTATCATGATTCCATCCCTCACCTGCTCAATAATAAATGCCAGTCACTCTGCATATATTCTATTTACCAACTGAGTTTATGCATCGTCTGTAACTTTTTCTGCAAGCCCTGAGTTTCTCGCTGTGGGAAAGCCGATTTCCATCAGCTATGTCACAAACCAGGTTGGTCAAGATTACCACGTTTGGTCCATCTTAAATCTATCGCACGCAGAACAAACACACATTGCGCCATGGAGACATACCAAAACATAAGGAAAGGGGTGTGAAGTGGCAGAACTATGGGATCTGAGCCTCAAAACTTGTTATTGGTAAATGAAGATCCGAATTTCCAAGCATCTTTCGAACAGGTCAGATGCATGCTCTATTACAAGAAAATCAAAGGATACAATGTGAAATTGGCGGAACTGTTCGCCCTCAGAATTAACAGGTTCTGCACGGTTATTGCAGGAATCACATTCCAGGTGACAGAGGAAACTTTGTCAACCATGATGGATATCCCTCCACATGGTGAAAGGTGGTCTAAAGGCATACCTTTGGATGTGCTGTGTTACAAAGAATTCATCAAACCAAACTGTCTAAACGGGAAAGTCGAAATGAGCGTTCCAAGTTGATAGCTACAGGAGCCTTTTTAGAAATGTATTTCACTTGCGAAAGAAGGTCTGATAGAATACACCCGCATCACATTAGATTGTTGATGCATTTCACAGAAAGGAGATCGTTGAACCTTCCTTTATTCTTGCACCAAAGCCTTTGAGGAATGACAGATAACATCCAAGTTGAAGCAAACCAACCGAAGAAGAACTTATCCCATATCTCGCTAATCAAATTGCTGATAGTTGAGGCATTGAGGCGACTGGGCAAGAGCTGGGATTCATTTCTTCTTTCAGACGAAATTCCTGGGGACCCCAAAGGAGATTCCCCTCTACCCATAGGAAAAGCAACATCTCACAGCGCGGAGGCAGAAATAGGAAGGGATGCAGAGAAAGGAAATACAATGGAAGCCTTTTCCCCCAAAAAACCGATACCCCAGAAAAGAGGTAGGCCAAGGAAGAATAAAGCGACTGGGGAGGCCCAAGCCCCGAGTGATCTACGTGCAAAATCGGTCGCTGAAGAGTTACTCATGCGCGCTATTTGACTGGAACATGTCGAAGGTTCAAGCCAAGAAACCTGCACCAGACGGAGAGGGCCAGACATTGAAGACATTGACATTCATGAGCCATCACAATAGCTAAAGCAAGCACAACTCACTATTGTTGAGCTTTACAAGGAGAACATGGAGTTGAGAAAGACGTTAGCGGAAAGGACCGTGGAGACATCAACATCACAGGGCCGAGAAGGGAACACAACTTGGCTCAAAAGGAAGCTCAGAGAAGCGCAAGACACGATCATCCAGCTGCACGAAGCACAGAGAATGTCAGAGGAGAGAATTGCAGATCACTTCAAGGAATGTGGACCAGCCATGAAAAATGTTCGCCCGACTCTAGCTAGTGCTCAAACGAAGATGAAAAGGAATGCAGTTTTGTGAAGACAAGTAAAGAATATGAAAAGGCGCAACTAGTCTCTCAGGAAAAGTCTTCGGATATCAAGACTGCAGACGAGGCCAAAAACATAATTGATCGACCCCGTTTTTGTTTTTTCGAATGTGCCACAGATTTTTTCTCCCGGTGTCCTATTTCCTCCTGGGAAGTAGGGACTCTAACATGTACCCGTGCGACGGACATATGCTGTGAAAATTCTAGAAACCCACCTATCACAAAGGACAAGTGTAGGTTGAGCACACAAAATTTTGAAGAAAGGCGTTGTCCCTTGACTGGTGTTGTCATCTTGGAAACACCAGTGACAGTCCGCGGTTACCTGCCACATGCACCACCATCCAATAATTGCGTGACAACAATCAAAGCTCTTACACTGGGTGGCAGGAGTCTGAAAAAGTGCTTGATTGTCTAGATAGCCTATCAAAGGAGAAGCATTGACACATCACTCCTTAACGATGAAATCTTTTCGATGAACGAACTATCATGGAAAAGACGTCAGTTATTGTATGATTGGGTACAATCAAGTTTCTATTCTTAGTAAAGTGACATACGAAGGATCAATTGGTAGAGAATAATCAAAGCCTAATTTCTAGGGATAGTAGTTGGGGGGCACGATAGCCCAAGCGACACTTTCTTTTCTATATATTGCATCTTTTCAATGTAAGCCAGGTTGGTTGGCAAAGTAATGTAAATAATGATTGTTGAATGTAACTTTCGAACCTGATTGAATTTTAATGCAAAGGTCCCGAGAATTTGATGAAAATATTCTAATGGTAGTGGTTTGATGTATTGTGAAATCTATTATGTACATGCTTTCCCGTGTTCTTTATATTCATGTCTATATTTTGTCTAAATCAGAATGTTTTACAAGTCTAGAATTCACCACACGGTGCTTTAGATTTCGCCATTTAGATGACTGTGTTTTCTTCTAAGTAAATTTATAATTCATCTCCAATGATGCTTTGAGTTTATTTATGTGTTTTTCTCTCACCACACACAACGACTTCGAACTGAAAGACCATTTCCTACTTAGCCTTTATCCTCTCAAGTTTTAGTTACAAAGTCATTTATTTCTCTCGTTTTTTGGAATTTGAATCCATGGCCCAAGGTCTTTCATTCTCTTGCCAATAGAACCGGAAATATTGTACAAACATGTTAAATCTAGCTGACAATTCAAAGCCATAACCTGTATAGAGACGAAGTCTCCAAGAGAGCCCTCTCTAGGTCAGAAAGGCTAGTTTTTGGCCTTAAAGTTGGTTTGTAGGTTACCTCTGTCATTTTTTTCTCAGCCAAACGAGTTCACAAAGTGCTAACACCTATGATGAAATCCATGGGAACCTCCTCCCAATGCTAACTTGGGATGGCTAATGGTTGTAAATGACCTGGGATCTTAATTATTTCCACCTTATTTTGTTGACAAACCAAACATTCTACAACAAACCTTTGAACTTCAGTTTTAAGGCCATTCCAAAAAAATTCCTTCTCGACCCTGTGATAGGTTTTCAAAAATCTAGAGTACCCTCCTACCACAGAGGTGTGCAATTCCAAAAGTACCTTTTTTGAGTTGGGATTTCTTACATAAATATAAGTGACCTTTGTACCATAGTGAATCATTTTTCCATGTAAATGTATTTGATGCACTGGAATCCTGTTGCAACCTTTGAATGAGAGTCCACACTTTTTTGTCATTCTTCCATTCATCCCTTGCTTATGTTATCCAATAAGGTTGGATGATAGAGATAGCACAGAGAAATTCCTCTAACATCTTAATCCTTTCTTAAGTGTGCATCTGCCGCAACATTTTGCTTCCCTTTCTTGTAGATGATTTCAAAATCATAACCCAACATCTTGGTCACCCATTTTTGTTGTTCTTCTGAAGATAATCTTTGTTCCAAGAAGTATCTAAGACTATCATGATCTATTTTGACCTTGAAGTCCTACCTATTAGGTAAGGGCACCATTTCTTCAATGCATGTAGTATTTCCATCATTTTCTTCTCATAAATGGGTTTGTTTAAGTCCTTTCCCTTGATTGTTCGAATTTCAAAAGAAAGGGGCCTTCCTTCTTGCATTAGAACAACACCAATTCCATTTCTCGAGGCATCACATTCCAAAATAAAGGTTTTTGTGAAGTTTGGTGTGGTCAAGACATGAGCTTTGCACATCGCCTCTTTAAGTTGTTCAAAATATTTAGTTTCCTCTAGAGTCCATGAAAATGCATCCTTCTTGGTTAATGCCGTCAAAGGTGCTGTTATTCTTCCATAGTTTCGAACAAACTTGCAGTAGTAACCTGTCAAACCCAAAAATCCTCTAAGATTCTTTAATGTTTTGGGAATTGGCCAGTCCATCATGGCCTTAATCTTGTTAGTCTATCTTGACACCTTCATGAGATATGATATGACCCAAATACTCTACCTCATTCACCACAAAGAAACATTTGGATGGTTTAGCATATATATTTTTCTCCTTTAGTTGCTGTAGTACCCTATCAACATGTCAAACATGATCCTGCCGAGACTTGCTATAGATTAGTATATCATCAAAAAATACTAACACAAATTTTCGAAGGAAGGGCTTGAAAATGGAATCAATCAACCCTTGGAATGTGGAAGGTGCATTCATAAGGCCAAAAGGCATGACCAAAAATTCATAATGGCCTTCATGAGTTATGAATGCTATTTTTGGGATATCTACTTCCTTCGTTCTAATTTGATGATACCTTGAACGAAGATCCAAATTTGTGAAGTAGATTGCTCCATGTAGTTCATCTAACAATTCATCAATGATAGGAATGAGAAAATTATCTTTAATGGTGATCTTGTTGAGCTCTCTATAATCTGACACATACTCCATGAGCCCTCTTTCTTGAGTACCATTACCATTGGTGTAGAGTAAGAACTTTGGCTAGGTCTAATAATGTCAGCCTCTAACATTTCTTCAACCATATGCTTAATTTCACTCTTCTGGGCATAAGGGTATATGTAAGGCCTAATGTTAGGAGGAACACTCCCATGAATTAGGTGAATATCATGATCATGATCACGAGTGGGTGGAAGACCTCTGGGAATA
>JASDQU010102377.1:129821-164323 GCA_032191745.1 Picea mariana
TTGATGTATGGTACATGTTGGCACACATTATTGGTATAGGTTGTTACCGGTTGTTTGGTGCAGGTTGATTGGTATAGGTTTACATCAGTATATCTCACAGTGATAGTGTGATAGTGGTTCCATCATTCTACTTATATTTCAGGGCGGTTGGACGGGGCAAGGATAGGTGGTTTTATCCACCTTCCGGTTGTATCCGGAGAACATAGGGGGTTCTAGCCTCCTTCTGGTTGTATCTAGAGAATTGGGGAGTTGGATCTTCTCTCAGGCTGTAGCCTGAGAAACTAGGGGGTTGGAGCCTCCTTCTAGTTGTAGCTGGAGAATTGGAAGTTGGTGCTTCCTTGAATGTAATTCTTGACATATAAGAAAACCATTCCGTGGTTTTCTTCCACATTGGGTTTCCCTGTAAATATTGGTGTATTGTGCATTGTGTGGATGTGTTTGTTATTGTTTATTATGCACTGATGAATATTAATGCTTATGATACAATAATATATTGATGATGAATAAATGAAAATGGTGTAATAAGTAAAAGAATATACTTTGTGGTTTAAAGGATTAATAATTGGTATAATTGCTCATTACTGTCACCTCCCCTCTTAGTAATCCAACATAAGTCACTTCCATATATTTGGTAGTGTAGCACCAACTCACATTCTTGATGAGAAAAGGAAAGCTTTACAATCTAAAAGTGAGAAGTGCATTTTTGTTGGTTATTCTAAAGATGTCAAAGGTTACACACTTATTCAACCTCATTCCATTGAAATTATTATTAGAAGAGATGTTAAATTTGATGAAAATATATTGGATTGAGAGCCTAATTCGACGTTTGTTCCTTCTTTGGTATACGAGCCATATTCAATGTTTGTGCCATATTCTATTCACATTCTTGTTTCTTCTTCTTTAGATGACGACAACGAGAATGAAAATCCACCTCTTCCTGCTCACCTTCCTCTAGGTGAGTCTATTGAACATGAACCTGCACCAACACCACCGCTTCCTAGAATGGTCCATTCAACACAAGAAGTAACTAGTGATCTTGTCGATGATCCTTTAAATCAACATTGGATTCATTCATAGTTCTATCGAGCCTCTTCTCTTTTGGCTCAAGTTTCAGAGACTCATGATCCAGAGACATTTGCAGGAGCTTCAGGTCATCTAGATTGGGATACAACAATGAATTAAAAGTATCGCTCTTTAATGGTGAACAATACTTGGGATCTTGTACCACTTCCAAAAGGAAGATAATTTTTCATATGTAAATGGGTGTATAGAACTAAGTATGCATCAGATGGAAGTGTTGAAAGACATAAGGCTTAGTTAGTTACCAAAGGGTTCTCTCAAGTTGAAGGCATAGACTATAATGAAACCTTTTCCCTGTATCCAAAATGAATTCCATTTTCCTTGTTCCTTCCCTTTCTGCCTCACATAAATGGGAGGTCCATCGGATGGATGTTAAATCTACCTTCTTGCATGGGGATTTGCAAGAAGAAATATACATGGAACAACCTCCTGGCTATGTCCAGAATGACTCCATCCTTTTTTTTAACCTTAATAAACCTCTTTATGGTCTTAAGAAAGCTCCTCAAGTTTGTTATGCCAAAATGGATAACTTTCTTCTTGATATGTACTTTTCTAGATGCTATTTTGACCCCAATGTCTATACTAAGAAAGTAGGAATCCATCTCATAATCCTTGTTCTTTATGTTGATGACCTTATCCTCATTGGGAGTGACCCTAAACTTTTAACCCATGTGAAAACCATCCTTAAGAATAAATTTGAAATGATTAACTTAGGATATTTGCACTATTTCCTTGGTCTCCAAGTTTTGCAAATCAAGGAAGGAATTTTTCTTTCCCAGTCTAAGTATTCTTGTGACCTTCTTTGTCACTTTCACATGGAATATTCTAAACCACCCCCTTCTCCCTTCTAGTCCGGAGTCAAACTTGCTACTACCTGTACTTCTCTTGAAGTTAATGCCACTTTGTACCATCAGTTAGTTGGTAGCTTCTTATACTTGACTCATAACCATCCCAACCTTTCCTTTACTGTTGGTCTTGTTTCCCGATATATGAAAACACCCCATGAAATCCATTGGATAGAAACTAAAAGCATGCTTCATTATGTTCATGGTATAGTTCAGTTTGTGATCCATTATAACTCAGGGGGGAATCCTTTATTGGTTGGTTTCACTGATTCAATTTGGGCTAACGATCCTGATGATCAAAAATCTATTGCAAGTTATGTTTTCAGCATTGGTTCAGGACTTGTCACTTGGGCCTGTAAGAAACAACATGCTATTTCTCTTTATTCAACATAAGAAGAGTACCGAGCAATAGTTAACACAAGTCAGGAAGCCTTATGGCTTCGAAAAATCCTTTAAGAGTTTGGATTCCAGCAACAACATCCTACCACCCTCGAGTGCCACAATCAAAGTGCCATCAAGCTTGGCAAATACCCATTTCAACATTAGTGAAACAAACACATCGAGATACAAATTCACTTCATCTGAAAGCTCATTCATGATCATGTTATTGAAGTGCTCTTTCTTTTCTACAAAAGATCAAGTTGCAGACATTTTCACAAAGTCTCTTACATAAGTGAAGTTTTCCAAACTTCTATTTATGTTAGGATTTCATGAAGTTGTCATTAAGGGGGGATAATATATAATGTCTCCTTTCTTATCTTATTGAGTCTCCTTTATGAATCCTTCAATCTGATCCCAAGTTGTTTTTAAAGGGGAATGCTAGGATATTTAGACACTTAGGAGTTATTTAAAATCAACTTGGTCTAATGTGTCATTAGGTAAAAACGTGTTTCTTTAGTATGCATTTGTAGTTAGGAAATCTGAAAATCACGATATGTTCTCGACAGAGAGTGATCTGAAGTATTATATTCTCCTCGATATTAATGTCTACATTGATCCATTGCTTAACATATGATTGGTCCATTATCTCTATTTAAAGAGCATGGAGTGTTATTTGCTGATGATCGATTGTGAGAAACACTCTTGTAAATCTTCTTGTAATATTTTCTTTTGCATTAATAAATTGGTCCAAGTGGCCACATTGGATGGGGTCATGGATGTTTCCCCATAGGGGTTTTACTATGTCAAAACATCATTGTGTTGATATTTGATTTTGTTGTGTGAGTGTTTACTGAAGGTGTTCATCCTCTATTAGAATACCTGTGTTGTTGAACACATAAATGTACAAGAAATGGCTAGAATAATGATGGATGAAGACAAACTACCAGCCAACTTTTGGAGATAAGTAGTTAGCACAACAATTTACATTTTAAATATAGCACATATTATAGTGAACAACAACAATACAACTTATGAATTATGGAAAGGTAGACCAACTATAGTCAAATGCTTCCAAGTAGTTGGGAGAAAATGCTATATAAAGAGAAATGAAGATAATTTACGAAAGTTCGATTCAGAATAGAAGGTATCTTTCTTGTATATGAATCTCAAATCAAGGCCTACAAATTATACAACAAAAGACTGAGCAAGTTTTTAGATAGTATGATGTAAGATTGGATGAAGAAATCCCTCAAGAGGAAAAGTCACAAACAAATGAATATCCATAGGATGCAATCTACAAAGAATAAGAAAGAAAGAAAAAGAAGAAAATTTTTAAGCCCTATACAAATCCCCATGATATGTATAAAACCCCTTATTATTCCCTAAATATTGAATTATTACATTTCTAATAGGTTGGCTAGAACCCTTCTTTGCACCCTTTCATTGTAATTGTAACCCCTTGTCTCCTATATATATATCAAGGAGATCTAGTATTAAGATCATATTATCTCATCTCATATTGTGTTATGAAGTTCATGTACTATAAAGGAGGTTTCCCCCTCGAAGTGGATTGAATTTTATTGATTTCTTATCATTTTTAAGGCGTTGGGTCATAAAATTTGGTATCAGAGCTCAAGGTCTTGGGGTTTCACTGCTACATCCGAGACACCTTGGAATTGTTGCTATAAATTGTTTTCTAAGATGTTTCAGAAGAAACCCCTTTGAGAATATTTATTAGATGGATCAAGGTATGTGGGGTTAAAATTTTAGCTTCTGAGGCCATACACCTTCAGAGATATAGCCTGTGTAAGACAGGGTTTCGAAATCATCTCGAATTTAGTCATTGAGGAATTTTCGCTATAAATATTTTTTTGTAATGTTTCAAACCTTAAAATACAGATTGTATTCATATAAATTATCAAGTTATCTGTGATAAAAATTTCAGCTTTTGGGTCATCTTAGTTTTGTAGATACACACTGTGGAAGATGGGGTATCTGACTATTCCTATTGACTAGTCTCAAACATGTATTTCGAGTAAAATAGTCATAAATTATTCCTAGAGTATCCAAATTGAATGAGACCAGTTGCATTGGATAGTGGATAGTCTGTAGTATCGTGGTTACAAATTTCATAATTGTATATCAATTATTTTGTGCGGTGCATGCTATACAAGTAAAATATCTTGGAAAGACTAAAAAGCAACAAGGTGTGAAGAAGTTACCATAACTTCCACTTGACACATCTAATTTTGGTCAGACCTATGGCATTGGAGAAAATAAATTTCAGATTACTACAGGTTGAAACTGCAGTCTCAGAAGGGATACAATTTTAGAGATAAACTAGAAGTAAGGTCAACCGAGAGGAAAAAATCCAAATTAAGGTTTTTAAAGGTACACAACTTACAATTGGCATAATTATTTTTGGAATATTTGTTTCAGGTGATTTGAATTTTGTGAGAAATATATAATAGAGGAGTATTATTATTATTACTCCATATGGGTTCCATAAAGATGACAACACCTATTAAACCTCCAGAAGTCTCATCTATCACTCAAGAAGAAAATGAGGACATACATAACAAGTTGTCCAAATTAGAGGAACAAACTAAGAATGTGAGTGAAAAGTCTAATAATTGGGTAAACTCACAAAGACAAATTAAAGTAATGGAAGGGAAGATGAATGACATGGAAAACAATATGGAGGGTATGAAAAACAAGATGGATGATATGAAAAATAAGATGGAAGAAAATAAGAATGACATAAAAAGAGAAATAAAAAATTCCATGAAGGAAATGGAAAATATGTCTTCCCTAATATTTCAAGCTATAGATGAGAGATTCCCTAAAGGAGACATAAAAAGGGAATGGAATCATGAAAACAAAGGTAGTACTCATTTTGAACAAACTGCCAATAATAATCCATTTAGTGAATCTAACTCTAATAGTGGAGTTAATTCCGGTGGGGGTCCTAAATTCAACTTTCCCAAAATTGAATTAAAGAAGTTTGATGGTACAAAGGTATTTACTTGGGTGAACCAAATACAACAATATTTTGAACAACATAATATTATGGATGATAAGAAAAAGATTCACATAGCAACCTTGAAATTTGGGATAAAACAATATCAATGGTATCAATGGATAGTGAAAATGCAACCCCCTTTATATCACTACACTTGGGGTTTATTTACAAGAGACTTGGAAGCACAATATGGGAAAGTTTGGGAACAAGACTACTTCAGTCAATTGACCATAATCAAGCAGTTAGGTGATTTTGAAGAATATAATTCATAATTCCTAGTACTGGCCACAAGGGTGGATAACCTAAGTGATGAACACTTGTTGGAAGCTTACATGGGTGGATTAAAAGAAGACATTAAACATGAACTTTTTTTAAGACAACCTATAAGTATTATGGAAGCTATGCAAAATGCGCGTCATATTCATGCCAAAAATAAGGCTACACACAAGTATAACATTGGAGGAAGATATCATTTTGCAGATCATAAGAAAACCATATGTCAACCAACAAGGTTGACACCTCAACAAATGGATGAAATAAGAATGAAAGGACTATGTTTCAATTGTGACAGCAAGTACAGTAAAGGGCATAAATGCGGCGAGAAGAAATTATTCTACATAGACTCTGAATAGGAAGAAGATCAAGAATTGGAACTGTCACAAGACCCAAATATAGAAGAGACTACCCAAAAAATATCTTGTCATGCTTTGGTCGACATCACTACTCCACAAACCCTCAAGATACAACGATACATCAAAAAGAAAAAGGTAACAATATTGATTGATTCAGGTAGTACCCATAATTTCATCAATTACAAATTAGCAAAAGATATCATTTTTTTTGTATATCCTGCACCAGAGTTTCAAGTAATGATTGCAGATAGAGGTACCATAAATTGTTCAGGGAAATGCCATAGTATTAATCTCAACATGGGGAGTATTTTCTGGATAGCCTCATGATTTCCATCCAAATGGGGGGTGTTGATGTTGTATTAGGAGTCCAATGGTTGCAATCACTGGGAATAGTGGCCTTTGATTTTCAAAATATTTTTATGAGATTTTCCTCAAATGGCAAGGAAATTGAGCTTAGAGGTATCCAAGGGAAACCCTCTAAAGTGATAAGCTCTAATAGCATGGAAAAATTACTCAAAAAGGGACACCAGGGTGTAATTTCATAATTGTGCTCACTTGATGTTCAAACATCTATAGCCACGGCTCCATCAGATCTCCAAATAATTATCAACAATCATTCCAAAGTATTTGGTAAAATGCCTAAGGTTCTTCCACCTACTCGAGACCATGACCATGCTATTCATTTGCATCCAGGAAGTGTACCACCTAACATTAGGCCTTATAGGTATCCATATGCACAGAAGAGTGAGTTTGAACACATGATCCATAACATGTTAGAGGCTGACATCATTCAACATAGCCAAAGTTATTTCTCTTCACCAGTGGTGTTGGTTACAAAAAAAGATGGCTCATGGCATATGTGTCCAGATTATACACAACTCAAAAAAATGACCATCAAAGATAAGTTTCCTATCCCTGTCATTGGTGAATTATTAGATGAATTACATGGGGCAAAATTATTTACTAAGTTGGATCTTCGTTCGGGATATCATCAAATCATAATGAGACAGGAAGACATTCCTAAAAAATATTTTAGAACACATGAAGGTCATTATGAATTTTTGGTTATGCCATTTAGACTGACTAATGCATCGTCAACATTTCAAAGCTCGATGAATTCTATTTTCAGGCCCTTCCTTAGAAAATTTGTGTGAGTATTTTTTGATGAAATACTAATATACAAAAAATCTTGGGAAGAGCATGTACAACATGTTGACAAAGTATTACACCATTCTTCCAAGGAAGTGTTATAACACCATTCTTCCAAGGGTAACCACTTGAACCATTGTGTTTGTTTATCATAGAAAAAGCAATGAAGGTATCCTTCCAGACATTTGTTCACTATATCAGTTTGTACATCAGATTGAGGATGATAAGATGAGCTATGACCCAAATTGAGTACCCAAACAAGAAAATAATTCTGTCAAAAAATGTCTAGTGAAGATGGGATCTCTATCACTTACAATAATCTTTAGGCTTCCATGTAGCTTTTGAACCGTCTCCATGAATGCGGTGAAAACTGTACGGAATTTGAAAGGATGAGAGAGTGCACAAAAGCCCGTGTACTTGGTAAGTATATCAACAATCACCAAGATGACACTCTTTCCTTCAGACTTCAGTAACCTTGTTGTTAGCACTGTCATTTTTTCAGTTAGAGTCAGTCTTAGTTGAGTCATGGTCCGTGTGTCAAAGCGTGTGAGGTCAAGTACTAAAAAATGAATGGTTTGAAGTCAGCAAGTGGTCGGTTTGGCCCTTGGAGTCGGGAAGGGATGTCATAATCAAACATGTGTAAATGATAAATGTATTTCCCAAAAGGTCGGGTCTTGTCAGAAGAGGAGGTTTTACGTGCCAAATGTCGAGGCAAGTTGTTAAAATAAAGTTCACATCAACAAATATAACGACCATCATAAACTCATTATGAAGTCAGAAAGGATAAGAAATCATGATGCTCATATCACGTATACTCTTCAGCTCTTATCATCTGTACTTTACACACTCTGAAGTGTACCCGTCGTGTGGATGTGCTGCGCAAATCTTTGGCCTGCTTCAAAAATTCTAGTCACCATGGATTCAGTGTCCCTTATCATGATTCCATCCCTCACCTGCTCAATAATAAATGCTAGTTGCTCTGCATATATTCTATTTACCAGCCGAGTTTATGCATCGTCTTTAACTTTTTCTGCAAGCCTTGAGTTTCTCGCTGTGGGAAAGACGATTTCCATCAACTATGTCACAAATTGGGTCAGTCAAGATTACCGTGTTTGGTCCATCTTAAATCTATCGCACACAAAAAAAACACGCATTGCACCATGGAGACATACCAAAACATAACGAAAGGGGTGCGAAGTGGCAAAACTGTGGGATTCGAGCCTCAAAACTTGTTATTGGTAAATGAAGATCTGAATTTCCAAGCATCTTTCGAACAGGTCGATTACATGCTCTATTACAAGAAAATCTAAGGATACAATGTGAAATTGGCGGAACTGTTTGCCCTCAGAATTAACGGGTTTTGCATGGTTATTGTAGGAATCACATTCCAGGTGATAGAGGAAACTCTTTCAACCATGATGGATATCCCTCCACACGGTGAAAGGTGGTCTAAAGGCATGCCTTTGGATGTGCTGTGTTACAAAGAATTCATCAAACAAAACTGCCTAAACGGGAAAGTTGAAACGAGCGTTCCAAGTCGATATCTACAACAGCCTTTTTAGAAACTACTGAGGGTGATTAGAACGTATTTCACCTGCGAAGGAAGGTATGACATAATACACCCGCATCACATCAGATTGTTGATGCATTTCACAGAAAGGAGATCATTGAACCTTCCTTTCTTTTTGCACCAATGCCTTCGAGGAATGGCAGGTAATGTCCAAGCTGAAGCAAACCAACCGAAGAACTTATCCCATATCTCGCTAATCAAATTGTTGATAGTTGAGGAATTGAGGTGACTGGGCAAGAGCTGGGATTCATTTCTTCTTTCAAAATAAATTCTTGGGGACCCCAAAGGAGATTCCCCTCTACCCACAGGAAAAGCAGCATCTCATAGCGCGGAGGTAGAAATAGGAAGGGATGCAGAGAAAGAAAATACAGTGGAAGCCTTTTCCCCCAAAAAATCGATACGCCAGAAAAGAGGTAGGCAAAGGAAGAATAGAGCGACTGGGGAGGCCCAAGCCCCGAGTGATCTATGTACAAAATTGGTCACTGAAGAGTTACTCATGCGCACTATTCGGCTGAACCAAGAAACCTGCGCCAGACGGAGAGGGCCAAAAACCGAAGACATTGACATTCGTGAGCCATCACAACAGCTAAAGCAAGCACAACTCACTATTGCTGAGCTTTACAAGGAGAACATGGAGTTGAGAAAGATGTTAGCGGAAAGGACCGTTGAGACATCAACATCACAGGGCCGAGAAGGGAACACAAATTGGCTCAAAAGGAAGCTTAGAGAAGTGCAAGACATGATCATCCAGCTGCACGAAGCACAGAGAATGTCAGAGGAGAGAATTGCAGATCACTTCAAGGAATGTGGACCAGCCATGAAAAATGTCCGTGCGACTCTAGCCAGTGCTCAAACGAAGATGAAAGGAAATGCAGTTTTGTGAAGACAAGTAAAGAATATGAAAAGGCGCAACTGGTCTCTCAGGAAAATTATTTGGATATCAAGACTGCAGATGAGGCCAAAAACATAATTGATCGACCCCGTTTTTGTTTTTTCGAACGTGCTGCATATTTTTTCTCCCCGTGTCCTATTTCCTCCTGAGAAGTAGGGACTCTAACATGTACCCGTGTGGCGGACATACGTTGTGAAAATTCTAGAAAACCACCTATCACAAAGGACGAGTGTACGTTGAGCATACAAAATTTTGAAGAAAGGCGTTGTCCCCTGACTGGCGTTGTCATCTTGGAAACACCAGTGACAGTCCGCGGTTACCTGCCACATGTACCACCAGCCAATAATCACGTGACAACAATCAAAGCCGTTACACTAGGTGGCAGGAGTCTGAAAAAGTGCTTGATTGTCCAGATAGCCTATCAAAGGAGAAGCACTGACACATCACTCCTTAACGATGAAATCTTGCCGATGATCGAACTATCATGGCAAAGACGTCAGTTATTGTATGATTGGGTACAATCAAGTTTCTATTCTTAGTAAAGTGACATACGAAGGATCACTTGGCAGAGAATAATCAAAGCCTAATTTCTAGGGATAGTAGTTGGGGGGCATGGTAGCCCAAGCGACACTTTCTTTTCTATATATTGCATCTTTTCAATGTAAGCCAGGTTGCTTGGCAAAGTAATGTAAATAATGACTGTTGAATGTAACTTTCGAACCTGATTGAATTTTAATGCAAAGGTCCTGAGAATTTGATGAAAATATTCTAATGGTAGTGGTTTTATGTATTGTGAAATCTCTTATGTACGTGCTTTCCCATGTTCTTTATATTCATGTTTGTATTTTGTCTAAATCATAACATTTTACAAGTCTAGAATTCACCGTGCGGTGCTTTAGATTTCACCATTTAGATGACTGTGTTTTCTTCTAAGTAAATTCATAATTCATCTCCAATGATGCTCTGAGTTTATTTATGTGTTTTTCTCTCGCCACACACAACGACTTCAAACTGAAAGACCATTGCTTACTTAGCCTTTATCCTCTCAAGTTTTAGTTACCAAGTCATTTATTTCTCTCGTTTTCTAGAATTTGAATCCATGGCCCAAGGTCTTGCATTCTCTTTCCAATAGAACCAAAAATCTTGTATGAAAATATTAAATCTAGCCGACAATTCAAAGCCATAACCTGTATAGAGACGAAGTCTCCAAGAGAGCCCTCTCTAGGTCGAAAAGGCTAGTTTTTGGCCTTAAAGTTGGTTTGTAGGTTACCTCTGTCATTTTTTTTCTCAGCCAAACGAGTTCACAAAGTGATAACACCTATGATGAAATCCATGGGAACCTCCTCCCAACGCTAACTTGGGATGGCTAATGGTTGTAAACGACCTGGGATCTTAATTGTTTCCACCTTATTTTGTTGACAAACCAAACATTCTGCCACAAACCTTTGAACTTCATTTTTAAGGCCATTTCAAAAAAATTCCTTCTCGACCCTGTGATAGGTTTTCAAAAATCTAGAGTACCCTCCTACCACAGAGGTGTGCAATTCCAAGTACCTTTTTTGAGTTGGGATTTCTTACATAAATATAAGCGACCTTTGTACCATAGTGAATCATTTTTCCATGTAAATGTATTTGATGCACTGGAATCCTGTTGCAACCTTTGAATGAGAGTCCACACTTTTTTGTCATTCTTCCATTCATCCATTGCTTATGTTATCCAATAAGGTTGGATGATAGAGATAGCACAGAGAAATTCCTCAACATCTTAATCCTTTCTTAAGTGTGCATCTGCCGCAACATTTTGCTTCCCTTTCTTGTAGATGATTTCTTAATCATAACCCAACATCTTGGTCACCCATTTTTGTTGTTCTTCTGAAGATAGTCTTTGTTCCAAGAAGTATCGAAGACTATCATGATTTGTTTTGACCTTGAAGTCCTACCTATTAGGTAAGGGCACCATTGCTTCAATGCATGTAGTATTTCCATCATTTGCTTCTCATAAATGGGTTTGTTTAAGTCCTTTCCCTTGATTGTCTGAATTTCAAAAGAAAGGGGCCTTCCTTCTTGCATTATAACAACACCAATTCCATTTCTCGAGGCATCACATTCCAAAATAAAGGTTTTTGTGAAGTCTGGTGTGGTCAAGACATGAGCTTTTCACATCTCCTCTTCAAGTTGTTCAAAATATTGTGTTTCCTCTAGAGTCCATGAAAATGCATCCTTCTTAGTTAATGCCGTCAAAGGTGCTGTTATTATTCCATAGTTTCGAACAAACTTGTAGTAGTAACCTGTCAAACCCAAAAATCCTCTAAGATTCTTTAATGTTTTGGGAATTGACCAGTCCATCATGGCCTTAATCTTGTTAGTCTATCTTGACACCTTCATGAGATATGATATGACCCAAATAGTCTACCTCATTCACCCCAAAGAAACACTTGGATGGTTTGGCATATATATTTTTCTCCTTTAGTTGTTGTAGTACCCTGTCAACATGTCAAACATGATCCAGCCAAGACTTGCTATAGATTAGTATATCATCAAAAAATACTAACACAAATTTTCGAAGGAAGGGCTTGAAAATGGAATTAATCAACCCTTGGAATGTGGAAGGTGCATTCATAAGGCCAAAAGGCATGACCAAAAATTCATAATGGCCTTCATAAGTTATGAATGCTGTTTTTGGGATATCTACTTCCTTTGTTCTAATTTGATGATACCCTAAACGAACATCCAACTTTGTGAAGTAGATTGCTCCATGTAGTTCATCTAAAAATTCATCAATGACAGGAATGGGAAAATTATCTTTAATGGTGATCTTGTTGAGCTCTCTATAATCTGACACATACTCCATGAGCCCTCTTTCTTGAGTACCATTACCACCGGTGTAGAGTCAGAACTTTGGCTAGGTCTAATAATGTCAGCCTCTAACATTTCTTCAACCATATGCTTAATTTCACTCTTCTGGGCATAAGGGTATATGTAAGGCCTAATGTTAGGAGGAACACTCCCATGAATTAGGTGAATATCATGAWMATGATCRCGAGTGGGTGGAAGACCTCTGGGAATATCTTCAAATACTTTKYCGTGCTKATCAATAATCCATTGGATATCTAGGGGAATATATGGTTTAGATGTTTGAACATCTAGTGAGCATAGTTGTACAATTACACCCTAGTGCCCCTTTTTCAATAATTTTGTCACGCCATTAGATCTTACCACCTTTTTGGGTTTCCCTGTAATACCCTTTAATTCAATTTCCTTTCTTTCCAATGAAAATTTCATGAAAATTAAAAGCCACTGTTCCCAATGATTGTAACCATTGGACTCCTAGTATGACATCAAAACCACCCATGGGTATAGAAATCATTGGAATATTCATTACATATTCCCCCATAGTAATATTGATCTTATGGCATTTTCTCAAGAAATTGATAGTTTCTCCATTTACGATCATTACTTGAAACTTTGGCATTGAATATATAAAGCAATTGATATCTTTGGCTAATTTATAGTGAATGAAATTATTAGTACTACTAGAATTGATTAGGACTATTAAATTTTTATTTTTGATATATCCTTCGATCTTGATGGTTTGAGGAGTGTTAATTCTAACTAGTGCATTACATGATATGGTGGGAGTAAACTCTTTAGAAGAAATATATTCTACATATTCATATTGATATGGTTCTTGTTGTTGTTGTTTTTCTTCTTCCTCTTCACAATCTATGTAGAATAATTTCTTCTCACCACACTTATGTCCCTTACCGTACTTGCTGTCAAAATTAAATCATAAACCATTTGTTTTCCTTTCCTCCAATTGTTGAGGTGGTTTAGAAAAAATAACATTATTCTCTCGATAGATGTTAGGAGTGGTCCTTCTAGTAGCCATATCCAAATTTTTACTTTCAACATTTTTCGCCACCCTGAATGCATTCTCCAATGGTTTAGGTTCCAAATGGAGAACCTCATGTCGAATTTTATCCTTTAAATTTCCTATGAATACATCAATCAAGTGCTCATCTGGGGCTGAAGAAGGTATTTCTCCTTGTATATTCATGGTGTGCTATCATTTCTTTCGTGAAAATTTTCCAAGTGACAAGTGATTTATAAGAATAAAGCCATCGATACCACACAAACTGATTGGGTTCTAAATATAAAGATACAATTCATACCTTTTGTGTCTGTGGCACATCATGTAGATCAAATAACTGCTCCATATGGAGTATCCATGTGATTGGATCCTTGCCATAAAACTTCCTCATATTGATCTTAGGAAAGTGGTTGTTCTTCAACCCAAAGTTGGAGTTTCTCCCGTCTTGATTCATCTTCCTTGTGTCCTCATCATGAATTTCATGGGATACATTGTCACTTTTAGGTGGCCTCTCTATTGGAAAAATTTTCAATCCTTCCAATTGTTAGAATATTGGATGTGCTCGTTTAACCATAGAAAATATAGAAATATTGTCACCCAACCATAGGCACTAATGCCACCCCCGAGCACCTTGACCTTGATAGAGAGAAGAATTTCCAACAACAAATCAATATCCAACCAAGGCTAATGCACCAAGAAAATATAACCAAAACTGATCAGAGAGTCTAACCTAGAAAAATCGAAAATGCAGATTGCAGAATTGCCGACAACAACTGCTCCCAAGACTTGCGCACAAAATGGCCTTCTGCAGTGCACACAAGTGTACTTTTGCAGTTCTAAGAATCCTGGCTAAAATGAAGACTGGCCTCCTATATTTATACTGCTTCTGCCAGACTGCTTGGGCCGAATTCTCATTCTGGGTGCTAATTAATTAGTATATAATATTTCCTTTAGCTGACTTCTCTTCTAGGGTTATATCCAAATCTTTTCTTTCTTCCGAAATATTCTAATCTTGTCAAAGGTCACAAATGGAGGTTAATACCTCCCGCAATTACCATAATATCAACACTCCCTCCTAGCTAGGGAGGTATAACAGATAATGGTCTTGAGCACAAACATACCATTCAACTGGTAGCATCATTATAGCCACATAGGCTAATTAAATCACGAGCACCGTCTTCATTATCCAATTGGATAATCTCCATGACAACTAGTACAATGTAAACTGATAGAACACAACTGTGTCTACCCATAGTAGTACACAACTACTCAATCTGTGACACATAGTCAAAACTGGTGGAACATATCCACCATAGTAGCATACCTCTACTGTCTAGATACATACAGTCTCCATAGTAATCATATCATCTGATATCAAATTGCACAAAAACAATACCATGATATAACTGAGTCATCTGAGCCATTCTTCCACTCACATCTGTGACATCTGGAAGAGCATATGCCCTCAGAGAGTAAAAAATCAATGATGGGTTATCTGGACTATTCTTCTCAAGTAAGGAAGAATAAATGTCCTGATTTCTAAGCCTGGAACATTCACCTATCTGGGCCATTCCTCCGGCAATAAACAAAGTGCAACCTTGAGAGAATGAGTCTTCCCTAGGGAATGCATGTCCCTGATTGATGAACCTGGACCATTCACTTATTTGGGCCATTCCTCCGGCACTAAACAAAGTGCAACCTGGAGAGAATGAATCTTCCCTAGGGAATGACTATCTGGACCATTTCCTAAGGAAATGACTATCCTGCACCAACCTCCAAAACAAACCATTCTTTGAAACTGCTCACAACTGTGAGCTTCGAAAGAATGACTGTTCGGCGAGGCGGACCAGTCTTCTTGACCACTACTGAGAGTGACTTTCAGGAAGAAATACTGTCCTATACCATTCCCCCACACTGACCATAAGGGGAATCACTGTTTATGGTACATCAACAATCCATCGAACCATTTTCATTACGGAAATGACTATTCGATCTAGACCATTTTCCGAACTCGAAAATGCTTGTTCGTCAGAAATCTCAAACCACTTTTTGAACTGGAAAGGAACTGCCCATCCTGGACCATTTTTCAAAGCTTAAAATGACTGTCCATAAATCAATGATATGTCAGTTCTCCCTCCCAACCTCGAGAGCCATCTCTTCCCTTTCAGCTAAGGGAGTTATTTCCATGATCCACAGTTTGTCTTGTAAGTATGCAAACTTTATTCTGGACAGAGGCTTTGTCAAGATATCTACTGTCTTCTCATCTGTGGGGATATACTGAAGATTCACTTCTCCTTCCTGGACTTTATCTCGAAGAAAGTAATATTTGATCTCAATGTGTTTCGACCGTTCATGAAACACTGGGTGTTCTGATAGACTTATACAACACTGATTGTCACAGTGTATTATGGTCAAATCTGGAACCTGATCAAATAATCCAGAAATCAATTTTCTTAGCCATACTACTTCTGTACATGCCTCACATGCTATGATATATTCTGCTTCTGTTGTGTTGAGTGCGATAGACTTCAGTTTCCTGCTGCCCCAAAATATCATAACGGAGACCAAGCTGAAACATATCCCTGAAGTACTCCTCCTATCTTCTGCACTTCCCGCCCAATCTGAATCTGTGAATCCATGAAGCTGTATATCACCGGATGCGGTATATATTAAACCATAGTTTAGTGTCCCACAAATATATCTTAGAACATGCTTTGCAGCTATCCAATTCTCATGTCTGGGTTCCACCTGGAACTGGCTTAGTGTATTTACGACAAAGCAAATGTCTAGTCGAGTATTTACTAAATAAATCAATGACCCAATCAATTGTCAATATAGGGATGGGTCTATTGGATCATAATATGAGTCTCTTACTTTTCTTATATCTGTGGTCATAGGAGTGTCCATGGATTTGCAATCCATCATTCCAAACTTCTGAAGAATATTTACTGCATACTTTTCTGTCCAAGGAATACTTCACCATGCTTCTGCCATAATTCTAGTCCCAAGTAATAATGCATGAGACCAAGATCTTTCATATCGAACTCAGAAGCTAGTTCCTTTTTACACTGGATGATGAGAGACTCTTCACCTGTCAAGAATAGATCGTCGAAATATAGCAGTAGAATCACAGATGAATTGTTCACAACTTTGTAGTAAATATTTGGATCTGCATGACTCTTGGAGAAACCAAGTCTTATTAGGTAGTTGTCTATTCTGGCATAGCAAGCTCTTGGAGCTTGCTTGAGTCCATATAAATATTTTTTTAGTCTGCAAAATCGAGTGTCTCTGGAATGTACTTCAAATAATTGAGGTTGTTCAATGTATACTTCTTCTTCAATTACTCCATTGAGGAAAGCTATTTTTACATCGATCTGATGTAAATTCCATCCCATGGAAGCAACAAGAGACATAATGGCTCTAATAGAAGTATATCTGGAAACAAGAGTGAATTTTTCATCATAGTCTTCTCCCTCCTTCTGGGAGAACCGTCTAGCTACAAAAATTTCTTTATATTTGTCCACACTTATGTCTGCTGCATGTTTGATCTTATAGACCCATTTTGAAGTTACTACTAATTTTTCTTTAGGTTTAGGCACAATTTCCCATACATCAATTTTCATGATGGACTTGTGTTCTTCTGTCATGGCTTCTTTCCATTGTTTCGTCTGAGCTACCTCTTCAAACGTGGTGGGTTCTTCGTCTAGAAGCTTTGTCACACATGCTGCATAGATGGAGAATCTCTTGGGTTTCTTGCTTTTTTTGAAGGTCCCACTTGGGGCTTTGAGTCTTTCTGCTTCTTGCAGGGTAGCTTCAAACCAACCTGGTTGTTTCTTGGTTTTGGGTACAATGTCTAATTCAATAGTCTCACATGGTTGCATAGGATGATTGAGTTGTTCTGTTTCTTCATTCTGACTTTCTGGAAGACACGTGCTTTCTTCAATAGGCTCTTCATACTCTTCTTCTTCTATAGTTTCTTCTATGGATTTCTTGAAAGCCATCTTTTCATTGAAGGTTACATCTCTGCTGACTTTAATCATATGTTGTTCTAGGATATAGATTCTATAGGCCTTGGATGATTCACTATATCCCATGAATATGCCCTTCTTTCCCGAGGGTTCTAATTTATTTCTTTTATCCTTGGGAATGTGAAAGTAAACAGGGCATCCAAAGATTCTTAAGTGTTCCACATTAGGTTTCTTTCTTGAGAAGGCTTCTTATGGATTCATATCCTTCAATATGCAGTGAGGACTTCTGTTCTAAACATATATTGCTGTCATGGCTGCTTCTCCCCATAGATACATAGATAAACCTTGTTTGTTCAATAATGCCTTCACAATTTCTTCAATAGATATGTTCTTCCTTTCTGCTACACCATTTTGTTGAGGATTATGAGGAACATATATCTCCCTCCTAATCCATGCTGATTTGCAAAAGGCAACAAATTCCTTGGATGTATATTCTCCTCCATTATCTGTTCTCAAGGTATTGATTTTATTGTTTGTGAGGTTATCTATCTCTACTTTGCATTCTTGAAACTTGTTGAATACTTCATCCTTTGTCTTCAAGAGATATAACCAATTCTTTCTCGAGTAATCATATATGAAGATTACATAGTAAAGAGAAACTCCTAGATATTTGACTGGAATCAGACCGCAAACATTTGAATGTATTATATCTAGAATTTCCTTAGATATACTATTGTTGCTTGAGAATGGTTTCTTAACATTCTTACCAAGAGCACATCCTTTGCAAATTCCTTCATGNGTTTTGGTATTTCTTCAACCATATTTTTGAGGAAGGGTAATGATTGATAGTTGATATTAGAATACCTTCTGTGCCAAAGTTCATTGGAATTGAATTCATCATGTACAAGGGATTCATCATTTTATTCTAGTAGTCTATATAGTCTTCCTTCATGGGTTCCAATAACTCTAGCATTCTCTATGCTGGAGTCTCTAGGCCAAGATAATACTTTTCCATCTACAAAGGCTATTATTTTTCCTTTGTCTTCTAGGAAAGATATGGATAAAAGATTCTTTTCTAAACCAGGTACATATAAGACATTTCTCAAATGAACATTGTTACCTATTTTCAATTTGATGGAGGCTTGACCAATTCCTTTGACTGGGTAAGTGTTTTTGTCTCCAAGTTCTACCTTGTATGATGTCTTATTTTCATTTATATTGGAGAGTATGGATTGATATTCTTTCATATGACTGGAAGATCACTATCAATTATCCACATGCCATCTTCAAGCGATCCTGTAAGTGCTGAGTAGTGTAGATGATTTGTCTTTTCATTCATGACTTCTTGTTGACTGATAACTGGTCAAGATTTAATCCAAAATTTCAACCTTGACGTTTCTTCCTTCTGAGAGTGCCAAGAGGTGTGCTGGAATAAGGCGCACTTGAATATATTCTCCTTCAGTAAGGTGTTCCATCATAAGGTGCTAGACAAGGGTTTAGGGTTTCTGCAACTGCACCTGCTAGTAACCCTAGTGACAACGCTTTAGTAACTGCACCTGCTAGAAAACCTAGCAACAATTATTCAATGAGCTTAGTAACCTTATGGCTTAGCTCCCTTCCAGTGGTTAGACTGAATGAAGGAGGTGTGGGCCCATAACCTGTTAGAATATTAGATGTGCTTGTTTAACCATAGACAATATAACAATATTGTCACTCAACCATAGGCACTAATGCCATCCCCGAGCACATTGACCTTGACAGAGAGAATAATTTCTGGCAAAAAATAAATATCCAACCAAGGCTAATGCACGAAGCAAAGATAACCAAAACTGATCAGAGAGTCCAGCCCAGAAAAACTAAAAATGCAGATTACAGAACTGGCGACATCAGCTGCTCCCAAGACTTGCGCACAAATTGGACTTTTGCAGTGTGCATAAGTGTACTTATTCAGTACTGAGAATCCTGGCTAAAATGATGACTGGCCTCCTATATTTATACTGCTTCTACCAGATTGCCTGGGCCAAATTCTCATTCTCGGTGCTAATTACTCAGTATATAATATTTCCTTTAGACAACTTCTCTTCTAGGGTTATATCCAAATATTTTCTTACTTCCAAAATATTTTTATCTTGTCAAAGGTCACAAATGGAGGTTAATTGTCCCACAACTATGCAAATTTCCCCCCCAAAAAACACACCTTTTAAACACTGATTTGGAGATTGTTCTGCTTGCTGACCTTTCTTTTGTTGTATCTTTAAAATTTTGACCCTTTTGGGTCTGAATTTTTTTTGCTGTAATTCTTTGATATTTCCTCTCTACAATTCCACAGGTTTGATTAAAATATGATGGGCCAAGTGGAAGTTATGGTAACTTCCCCACACCTTGCTAAATTTTGGCCTTTCTAGGAGAGCGTACTTTTAAAGTGTGTCGAGTGCACAATATGTGATATATTATTCTGAAACTTGCATTATAAATACTACAGACTATCCACTATTGAAAGCAAATTGTCTCACTTAATTTGGATACTCATTGAATAAGATATCACTGTTTTACCCAGAACACCTGTTTGAGACTAGTTAATAGGACTAGTCAACTACCCTATATTAGATAGCATTTATCTCCAAAATTATGATGAACTAGAAGCTAAAATTTTTACCACATATACCTTGATAATTCCTATGAATATCCTCTGATTTTCACGGTCCGAATCATCACAGAAAAACATTTATAGCGAACATTCCAAGATGACTGAATTCATGATGATTTGGGAACCCAATCCTCCACATGATATATCTCCAAAAGTATAAATCCCTAGAAGTTGAGAGTTTAACAAAAGTACCTTGAATCATCTACTAAATATCCCTCAAGGAATTCCTTCTGAAATATCCAAGAAAAAAAGTTATAGCAGAAATTCCAAGATGTCTCAGATGTAGCAGCGAAACCAAAATACCTTGAACTTTGATACGAAATGTTAGGAAACAAATATCCAAATAGCATAAAAACATCAGAATAAATACTCCACGACTTGACAAAGAATTAATTTCAAATAATAAGCCTCTTTGAGGGGGAAACCTCCTTATACACCACATAAATTCACAAATACAAGATGATTCCAAGTGAAAAGGTCTCCTTGGTATATATAGGAGACTAGGAGGTACAATTACAACTAATGGACCCAAGCTGACATAAATACAATAAAAATACTAATGTAATGTGCCCCAATTAAGGGGCAATGTGCCACTATTTAGGGCTTAACACCCCGAAGGTGTGGTTATGGGACCCAAAGTTGATTGAGGAATAAAAACATGAAGGATAGTGTAATTGCAGGTAATACTATCATAGATGGATAGTACATGTCATGCCATTTTCAGTGATATGTGGAATTCCATGTGGTTCTTCACAGTTAGGGAGATATGACCTTGTGAAGTTGGAATCCCTGACGAATGGTCAAGAAGCCCTAGTTGGTTACAAGTCAATGAATGAAAAGGTAAAGTGGTTGCAACAAGAAATATATAGGAGCCCTAATTTTAAGGGAAGAGGTTACCCAACAAAAGTATAAATAACCCTCAAGGAGTCATTCACAAGTACACTCATACACTTACATTGAATATCTATCTTATGAATGTTATGGTCTAGTATTATGATCTTTTGGCTAGTTTGTGACGGAGAATTATGAGGTAGCGAAGAGGGAGAACTGCGATATTTTCAGGATTGTAGGAGACAGAAGGAAAATATGAGGAAACCCTAATTAGGGTCATCCTCGTGGGTCAACCCATATCTGTCTAGCGAGGCACTCACAGGTTCACATATATATGTCTAGCGAGGCATACTTGTGGGTCAACTAGTGCCTGTCTAGTGAGGCACTTGCAGAATTGAGAAGAATGCTGGTACCGGGGTGCTGATGCTGAGGATTTCCCAAGTTGGTATGAGATCAGATGTTGCAGGTACTCCAGAGGTAAGAGGTATGTTTTAAATGTGTTTTGAATATTAAGTGATGGTACATGGTTGAGTTGTGGAGCATGTTTGAGGCATGTGTTTGGTATGTTGGTTGAGAAATCGACATATGGTTTGAGGCATATACCTGAGGTAAATGTTCTGTGATGCTGGTACTTCTTGGTGATGTTTTGTTACTTTCTTTATGAGGCATATCATGGGTGACATGATACTTGATTGATGCATATCTTTTATCTATTGGTTGAGGTATATCTTGGTGATGTTGATACATATTTGAGACATATGGTTGGCACATATTTGAGGCACATGTTTGGCACATACTTGAGGCACATGGTTTGAGGTACATGATTGGATGCATGTCTTATTGTTGTTGGCATAATACTTGTTGAGGCATAGCTTGGTTCTTGTTTTGGCACATGATTGAGGTGCATGTTGGACACTTGATGTTGGCATAGTACTCGAGGCACATCTGGGTGATATTGGCATATTAGTGGAAGCTTTGTGCATGGTTGGCACATGGTATGGTACAAGTGGTGGTGATATAGGTTTGGTGCATGGTTGATGCACTTTCTATGGTACATGGTTGATGGTACAGGTTGATGCATGGTACAAGTTGGTACTTGGTTGAGACACATATCTTGTGATGGTATGTGGTGATCTTGGTACATGCTTGGTAGAGGTATGTGTTTCTGATGTTGAGCATATGGTTTGAGATACTATCTTGGTTATCTTGGCACAAGTTGCATTCATATGAGAGTGAATCTAGTTTCGTGGATGAGATAATGATTGGTTGGAAATGTTGTTGTGACAGTGATCAATTGGACAGGTTGATGTGATAGTGACTATGACAGTGATAGTGACAATGACAATGCTAGTGATTGTGGTAGTGATAGTTGGTTGACACTTATATTTTAGGGCGGCATGATGGGGCAAGGAAAGGGGGTTGTAGCGGCTGGTTCCAGAGAATCAGGAAGTTGGAGCCTGAGAACTACGTGGTTGTAGCCACCTTTCGGTTGGAGCCAAAGAACCTAGGGGGTTGTAGCCTCCTTCTAGTTGGAGCCATAGAATTCAAGGAGTTGTAGCTTCCTTCAGGTTGGAGCATATAAATAGGGGGTTGTAGACTCCTTCCAGTTGCAACTGGAGAATTGGGAAGTTGGTGCTTCTTATGGATGCATTCTTGATATATATAAGAAAAAATTCCATGGTTTTCTCCCATTTGGGTTTCCATGTAAATATTGGTGTACTGTTTTCTTGATGTGATGTTGATGTGATGATGCTTATTATTACATGCTTATGATATATATATTGAAGGCAATCATAAATGATACATTGATAATAAACTGTTGAACATTGTTGATAAAGTGAAATAATACATATTGTGGTTAAAAGTGGTATAAAGTGCTCATTCTAATTCATCCCCCTCTCAGTATTCCAACAACTATCACAAGTTGGTGCACAAAATACCGACTTACCAATTTCATAAAAAGGCTTAAAAAATACCCAAACATAAAAAAAATCCAATCTCTCTCTTTCTCAAGCTAATGAACATCTGATGCAACTTTCTAATGCTATATTTTCTTAAGACTAATGATAAATTTGTCTTTTTCATATTGAACCATGTCTCCTCACAAGCACTTGCAAAGTGTTGACAAGGCCCTTATCGAAGAGACATCTGGAAGCATAATTGCTAAGGAGGAAGATATAGATACCCTAGGACTTGTATATGATGACACCAAAGGTGTATTGACAAGGAGACTTCAATCAAATGGGGTGAAGTGTACTAAATGTTTAACAACTATACCTTCCCCTAGGAGGCAATAGACGACCCCAATCTCCAGACATTCAAAAATATCAGGAAATCCAAGCTATACAAGGTGGAAACACATGCAACAATATTTCCCTATGTAGAGGCTATCTCATGGATTTTGAGGCATGCAGATCTAGAAACCAAATCAAAGGAATTCAAAAGGAATTCAAAAGGAATACAAGGTGGTAACACATGCAACAATATTTCCCTATGTAGAGGCTATCTCATGGATTACGAGGCATGCATATCTAGAAACCAAATCAAATCAAATCAAAGGAATTGAAAAGGAATTCAAAAGGAATTGAAAAGGAATTCAAATCAAGACCACTAGGTGAGTACCCCACCAACCTATTGAAGACACCATATCAATATTCCGTTTCCATGCTATGCATACTATATGGGGAACCAAAGGCTCAAAGATCAAAATTATTTCGTCATCTTTGGAAGAAGCTCTCAGAACAACTAAGGACACCATGCTTGGGAAATTCCCAAGTTTCCACATGTCCTCATATCTCCTAGACATGGTTTGGATATGCCAAACATTTCCGTAGATGGGTTGGGCCTGGTAGCCTAGTGATCCAATGATCGATATCTACTACAAGGTATTGTGGGAGCACAAGTATTGAGCTGGGTATCCCAAGATTTGTGACCAGTTCCTATCACCTCTGTTCCAACTTATATTCGACTTTCTTGCACCATGCATGCCAGATAAAGAACATGCAATATTTAAGAGGTAAGGGGACTGGTACCTCCTAGAGTATGGAATATACCTAATGATATATGTAGCTACCAAGGTCCCACACTTTCTCCCAAAGTTTGTTTTGGACAATGTTGGTTGCTTATCTTAGTTATACCTTTAACATGATTTGACCTGGGTTCAAATCTACTGGGGATCCAAAAAAGCCTCTAAAACTATCGCCCCTCCTGGTAAACTCGAAGGCAATGCAATGCACATAGTGCACTATGCAGTCTCACCTGAGATAGTCTTAATGGGTGACTGCAATACTCCAGTGCTTGCAATCCAGGACTAAATGGGGATCTGTGAATTGGGTGCTGTGAATTCTATCTAAATATTAAAACAATATACTGTCATTCTCATTCATGCATGTAATGTACTTAGATCCATCAATTCATTCATACATCATTCTAACATATACTCATATAAATTAAAAGAGATACAAACATTCAATCACATAACACAGGTTTTACCATGGTTCACCCCCTCCTGGGATATGTTCACAAAGATCTGGCTCTCAAGCTCTCTTATTATGGTAGTTCCAAAACTACAGCACCACGCGCTTTACAAATCATCCTCAGTCAGGTTGAGATTTATGATGAGGTGGAAGAGATCAAACCAGGCTCCTCATCATGTGATCTAACCCTCAGGATCGACCCTCCTGACCCTCTACATCTCAACAACTTATAAGATTGGATCCGATTACAATAGTGTTACGAACTAGTTACTCCTTCTCACGCGAGTAACACTCCATAAAATCAACCCGCCCCTAGAACTCCTAGGTATATATTTATATGTATTTTTGGATAATCAATCGTTACATTCTCTTACCAAAATCCTAACCTAGTTAGGTCTTCTTGCATGCTGGCCTTCCACGCTTTCCTCCTCTGCATGCACGTTTTCCTTTCGTCCACTACTTTTCTTGCCATCTATTTTTCTTTCCCATCTTCTTGTATGTGTGCCTCGCATGCCTTTCTGCCAACTGTATTTCCTCCATGTCATTCCTTTTCCCCAAAATGGGCATGTTCCCAACATGCCCCAACACTGAAATCGTGACTCGTCCGAGTCACTGCCTAACTTGTGCCGCTGTCACTTCTTGCTTCCTACTTCTGTTACTGCCTACTGCAATGTGTCATACATTTCCGTTATTCACTGGCATTGCTGGTGAGCCTGAATTCTCTTGTCGGCCATAGCCGTGACCACCTACTCCATGATAGGATATTGTAAGATCTCTCCTCTCTCAGACCCGATCTGCTCAATGCTCCTCTTAGCCGTGTTTCTCTCCATGACCAAATGCTTTGCCTTTTCTTACAGGGGCTCCAACAATGCCCGTCTTGTTGTCTTCTGTTCTTGCAATGCTTTCTCTTCCAACTACAGAACCTTCAATTCCGTGGCAGTCTTGATATTCTCCGGTAGTGACACTATTTTTTGTCGCCGCTTTACTTACACCATTGCTGCGTGGATTTTGGTTTCCTTCTCTTGTAGTTCCTAGAGGATTCCATCCTCTAGGAGGTGAGTTCACAACTGCACACTCTTTTCTAACAGATCCGTGACTGTCTGTATACTTCAGCTAATGTCCTCAGCAACTGTTGTTGCCTCCTTCTCTCCCTGCGCTCTGACTTCTGGGGGAGTAGTGGGTGTGACACACTCCTCCAGGTCTTTAATTTTCTTTTTATATTGCTGGATAGTCTGCTCTATCCTTCACAACTTCTCTTCCAAAGACCCTGCCTCCTCATTTGTGTTCTCAAGAATTGCTTGAAACAACATGTGGATGTGATTCTCCATCTCCTCCACTTTTTGTTGTGCTCTCTCTTTCTGTTGCACTTCAAGGTTGAGGGATTCCTTCATCGAAATGTTTTCTGTCTGAGCTACCTATAGGTTCGTCGCGTCCTCTCTTTCTCTAGAATGAATCTCTTGTGCAACGCTTACCTGAAGTTTATACAATGCCTTTGTTGGAATCTTGGCCAATGCCACATTCAATGTCTCGATGTCCTTTAGTGGTTTCTGTGCTCTTTCTTCATCAAGGAGCATCATCTCAGGAGTGATGATGAAATTGGAGCTCACTTGTGATGCAAATTGCACTGTTTTGGGCATTGGCACTCCTTATTTAGCCTTCATGGGTGTTTCTTTTGGTGCATGTGCTATCCCGATCCTTAGCTGCTCCAATGCGTTTTTTACCTCTTGCCCTTGATCTGCAATTGAAGCCCCGTGCTTCTCTGCATTCTCCCACACCTTGTCCAGTATCTCCTCGACTGCTATAGCCATTAACTCCACATCATCCAGGATTAGTGATATATGGCTCTGTGGCTTGTGAGCCTTCGCCTTCTTTCGGACACAACCAATTTTCTCCCCTGGCCGCTTCTCCTAGGTGGTTGATGGATCAGGACTAGTGGGCCTCTAGGTATATTTAGCAGTGGTTGGCTCCATTTCTTCTACCTCATGAATATCTTGGGTTCCTGTCCCTTGTTCTTCCCCCTCAGAGATATCTTGTATCCTTGTGCATGTTTCTTCTGCGCACACTTCTTCCGTTGAGTGTATTGGTGGCTGTTCTGCGCGCGATGGAGCCTATGTAGATCCCCTTGGTGGTATGTTCTGTGTTCGTAGTTTTTTCTTGGCTGGGGTGCTTCCCCCCTCTTGGCCTTGGGTACTCCTGTTTTTATTTCCAACCGCGTTGGTGTCTATTTGGTGTGCTGGGGCTAGTATTCCTTGCGTATGAGTTTGTGAGCTTGGTACTGCGGTTGGAATCTCCGGTACCTCCCATTCTTCGGGCCACTCTTGGACCTCTCTCTAGATTTCTTCTGATGTCACACAATAGTTGAGATGTAGCCATTCCTTGGCTTTGTCTCTCTTTGCTTGCATCCATAATCTATGGTGCGTTTCCCTGAAGTTCACAACCTATCCAAACTTCTGGACAGTCTGTGGTGTAATGCGCCATGTATCCGCAATGAGGTCCTGCATTTCTGCGAAATACCTCGTAAAGATGTATGTGTTTGTCTTCTTTCTCTTGGGGTCTCTGCTACTGTGTAATGATACGTAGCGTGATGCGCCACATTTCCCTGGTCTCTCTAGGTACTTGCTGTGTTTGGTTCCTTCTAGCCAATGAGGCCAATGAGGATGAGTAACCATGAGTAGTGGAACTCAAATCCCCAATCCTGTGTGTCCTTACGGTCCTCTAAGAATGAATTTAAGAGGTATGGGGTACAAATCATCGATCTCCCCTTTGCACAATGCACGATGACGATGACCAGACTGACCGATACTTCCTCTTTGTGACACTTGCACATTAGTTTTCATCCGAGAAGTTTGGTGGAAAACCTTGTCGCATGATCGTTGATGTCACTGATCCTGATGCCCTTGTTACTACGCTCCGCGACACAATTGGCCTTGATCTCATATGAGATTGAATTTTCTCAAGTCTTATCCTCCAGGTTCTGCTCTAGCTTTTCCCCATATGTGGGTAGCCGTGTGATTGTTGCGATGAGGTCCACAGGGATAAACATCGACCTATCCATCCATAAGATTCTGCCATGCACTCGTGCAAGCAGTTTCTTAACGTAGGTGTTAATATGCTTTCCTTGCCCAAAGTGTGGGACATCTAGTAAATTCATGATGCCTGTGTTGTAAATCCCAAGAATCCACTGCGCCAACTCTAATAGTGGCATGCCTGATGAACCTTATCCCCCGCTTTCCAAGTGGTTTTGGGATGCCGGGTATGGAATTTTTGTGACATACGCCACGTCATGGTCAGAGTAATTGATATCATTCACTCTGTCGACCATGTCATCATCAACACGCACCCCTCTTGGAATCTTTGACAGAACCAAGGTCCCTTCTACTTGGGGTTGTGACCCTCTGTGCGTGCTAATTTCAATGTGACCCTTTCGTTTGGCTTGTGGGGATGAGGCCCCCACCTCAAGTGCATCCTCATGGACTACAACCTGTCTTGATTCTAGTTCGTGGCTCTGTGGCCTTGAAAATGTGACCTAATCGGCCTGTCGTGGCCGTGGTCCCCTCGATGTGTCAGACTCGGTTCTCTCCATGTCGTCCTCCACTTTCCCAGCCTCCTGCCCTAGGTTCTATTCCTTGTCTATCATCACTGGGTTTGTTGCATACTCTGGTGTGTGGATTTCATCCACATCCACCACTATGGGTACTTCTTTCTCCCTTGTGTCTGTCACGTGAGAAATACTTCTTGTGTTCCAGCTGACCCTGCCCAACTCTCCAACTCGGGGTGGTGACATTGCGACAAGATCTAGGCTGTAAATATGTGAACTCGATGGATGCTCGGTCAAATTCTCTCTCTATCACTCTTTCACTCGGCTCTGTGTTCTTCTCCTTAGCAATTGACACAATGAGTTTATTTCCCCCTTTTTTCTGAATTTATAGCGGGACAACGAAGTGACAACTATTCCGCATTGACAATTGTCCCTCTTTCACTTTTGGCGGTGTGCCCTGCGTGTGGTACCATTGTACTTGTTAACTTTTGTCCTTTACGCCGTGTTTTCAAAATTTTCCCTTTCCATCACATTGATTTATTTACCTTTGTGTATGGATTGTTGCAATTTCAATGGTCGCTGTCAGTTGGAGCCTAAATTCCACAACCGTTATTTTCTGAATTGCCATGTTTGTTGACCGTTGGTCCTTTTTCTGGTGCGTTGGGATATTTGAGAGCGCAGAGTCCTTGGATTAGATGCCCTTTTCTTCTGACGGAGTATTATTATTTCGTCACACTGACTCAATGACCTATGTACTCAAACTCTTTTCTTTTTCGTCGCACTGATTTGCGCACCTGCGTGCACATATATATATATTTTTTCCCATTTATTACTGCGTGATAACTTTCAATTTGCAGGTGGTCGACTGTCCTTGTATAAATTCAGTCGACTCCCATTGATCATGCCCCTCAATTATGTTCCTGCCAAATATTTCAACTGTACAAATCCTCCGTCTATGACAGTCATGACCTCCTGTGGTCCCAACCAATGCATTCTGAACTTTCCTGGATGTTGAAAAAACTTTCCGTCATACAGTAGGACTAGGTATCCTTCCTTGAAACTTTTTCTCTTGATATTTCGATCATGCCAAGCTTTGTCACTTGCTTTCTATACTTCTTGGTGAAAGCCTACTAGAATTCTATCTTCTTCCATGCTCATCAACTGACTTAACCTTTCTTTTATTGCACCTTGCTCTGTCATGTTTGTAATTGCTGCAACACACATACTTGGTACCGAGAATTCTAATGGCACCACTACTTCTTATCCATGCACCAATCTAAATGGTGTCTGCCCTGTCATCTTCTTACAGGTAGTTCTATAGGCCCATAATAATGCTGGTATATTTGAATCCCAGTCATCCCTATTGATGTTGCAAATCTTGGTTAGGGTATTCTCTAGAATCTTGTTGAAGGCTTCCACTATTCTATTTTCCCGAGGATGGTATGGCGTAATTTTTTGATGGTAGACCTCAAATTCTTCAGTCAGAGATCTGATAGTGCTGTTGATAAAGTGAGTGCCTTGGCCACTCATCAAAATCATTGGGCATCCAAATCTGGTCAGCACATTTTCAAACATAAAGTGTGTTGTTGTATCTACGCTGCAATATTTAATTGGTGCTACCTCTGCCCATCTTGAGAGGTATTCTATCACAGTGATGATGTATTGCGTGCCTTATCTTCAATATTGGCAGTATTCCTTTGCATATCGATGAATAGTTGGTCACCATAATACTGCATGCAATACATAATTCTGCACGCAATACCTTCTGCGCGGTAGCTTTTCCTGCATAGTGTCCTCCCGCTATTCCCTCATCGAATTCTGCTAATATCCCAGAAATTTCATGTTCTAGTGCACACCTTCTCAAGATGATGTCTGCCCCCATTTTATATAAGTTCCATGTGATCAACTGGTAGTCAGCTTCTCAGACAACCAGATTCTTCCTCTGCGTGGTATTAAGTTCCTGTGGCACAATCCCTGTACTTAAATACTCAATAATGTCAGCAAAATAATCATCCGTGACCTGGAATGAAAATAACTGTGCATCAGGGAAGGTATCCTCTAATTTTGTAGGCTCCTCACCATTGGTAACCCTAGACAAGTGATTAGGTCCTGTGTTCAACTTCCTTGGTTTAACTATGACTTCAAAGTCAAATTATTGAAACAACAGTAACCATCGACATATTCTCCTCCCCAAAACTGGCTTGTTGACTAGGTACTTAAGGGATGAATGATATGTGAACATCTTAAAATGTTTTCCTAGTAGGTAATGCTTGAAATTTTGAAGTGCATACACCATTTCCAGATCTTCTCGCTCTGTAGTGTTGTAATTCTATTTGGAGTCTGACAATTTTCTGCTTACAAATGCAATCGGATGGTCCAACTCCCCTGCTTTTGGTTGCGCTAGAATAGCTCCCAGGGCTATGGCTGATGCATCTACATGCACATGGAATGTCTTCTCCCAATATGGAAAGACTAAGTTGGGTGCTGTGACCATCTTCTCCTTCAGGGTGTCCAATCCTTGATGACAACTCTCATTCCATTTGAATTTAGTATCCTTCTTGAGCAATTTCTCCATTGGTGCGGTGATCTGCGTGTACCCTTTTATAAATTTTATGTAGTATCCTATATGTCCCAATGTGGATTGCAACTGGCACAATGATTTTGGTGGTGGTAAGTTCACAATTACTGCAATCTTTGCAGGATTGTTGGCATAGGGGTAGACCCAGGGTTGAATGCTTAGAAAACACACCAACAAAACGCTAACTACCAGACCTTTTGACAACACTTGTGAAGCAGATGCAGTCTCACCCGAGGTAGAGGCAGGTGAGGTTACATGACTCAAGTGTCTGTAACCAAGATGGGAAACAGATCTATGATTATAACACCTCACAGAGTACTTAGGGACAACACATATTAGTTCATTAGCTTTATTCACATCGCAGATCAAACCCTAAGTACAAATCGGTGCAGTAACAATGATAACATACACTTCACACTTAACATCATAAGTTAGATCTAACACATTCAACTTAGACAAAGCACTAAGCATTAATAGATCTATCTATCATTCATTATAATCAATGCACTAAACAGATCTACAATATAAATATCATAACACAAAGCAAACCATCAACACATGATATACATGGTTCACCCCAGTGTGGGGCTACGTCCACCAACGACTTCTTCTTATTTGATTAGTCTTCAATCTCTTACATTCCTCTGCTCCTGTGCACCAAGCCACAGAGCCAAGCTTCACACTGGAAAAGTGATCTGTGCACTACACACTAGATCCACCTTCCCAAAATCAGGTCAAGCCACATAGCCAACTCCTCTACTAAGCATAGAGCCTTACATACATGGTCTGTTGCACCAAGCAACTTATAACTACTTGCCTCTTTCACTTAGCTACATACTACTAGTTTTTTCACTTAGCCACTTCCTACTTCTACATTACATCCTTACATGTTTATACATTTAGAAAAATGCCTAATCATGGGTAAACCCATGGGCTGACATCCCATAACCCATTACATAAAACCTAATGAACCCCTTATTAGGTCCACAAAATGAGTGAGATCCCACGATCTTAGCTCTGCCTGGGCGCTCTATCTTCGACCAACCTGTCGATGTCCAAAAAGTGTTCAATCCTGACCAATGTTTCCTCAAAACTTGGTCGAGGGCCAACATGCCCCCAACACTCACCTGTGACTCATCCCGAGTCACTCAGATCTAGGCAGTTCTACTTCGAAGGCCTCGATCTAGGCTCGATCTGCCTCGAATTGCTGCTTCACATGAGCTTCCTGCTCAATGAACTCTTAGATCATTTTCTATGTAATAAGCCCTTCCAGGCGCTGTTCCATTGTCGCAACCACTTGGTCTAGTTGTGATCCTTGCCCTTTGATCTCTTCAAACACTGGGCATGATTCCTCCTGCACCGGTGTAGCCTCTGTGTGACCTCCATTACTCTACCCTGGATGGCAGTAATCTGCTGCTGGGCTGCACGCTGTTCTTGTGATCTCTTCATTCTCTCGACCACAATGAGTGACTTCATCTGCACTTGTACTGTCAGTTCCTATTGTTGCACCTCCTGTAGCTGTGATTCTAAACTCCTAATCTCTGGGTCTTCTGTGAGGCGTTCATAGGTCTGCGCACTTCTGTCACTTAGCTTCCTTCATTCTAAAGAAAGGACCTTGATCCTTCCAACTGCGCTCTTAGCGGCTTCCTCCCTCTGGTTGCACACTTCCTATGAAGTGCTAGGTACTGCTTGAAGCTCCAACTCTATTACCTGTGCTTGAAGCTCCAACTCTGTTACTCGTGTTTGAAGTTGCTGGATGGACTCAACAAGCTTCGTCACTTGGACCTCAATTGCTTCATGTCCTCCTATGCCGAGCCTGGCATAGAGCTAAGTGCTTTGCTTACCACTTCCTTGACTACAATCTTCTCTGCGAGAAACTGGTCCTTTTCCTTCTGTATCTGCACTTTGTCTCCCTCGAGCATTTCCCAGAAATCATCTCTCTCATTTTCATATGTGGTTACACAATACCGCGCAACTCGCAGTTGCTCCGAGATCTCCTCTTTCCTTTCTTCAAGGATTCTATAGATTTTTCCTTCTCTTCTTGGACTCGCTAAAATCGAGCCTCTGTTGCATCTACTAATCTTCAAAGTTGGGTGGGTTCATCCCCCAAATTTGCAGTCTTTGAGGAGGAGGGCGCAGTAGGGACTGTGTGAACTGAACGAATAGCTTCCTGCACTTCACTCAACTCCCTTTCTATTATGCCATAGAGTTTGTCCTGCTTTGCTCCATATCTCTACAAGATGTCATCAGAAGCATCCTCTATTTCTCCACGGACTAGGCTTATATCATCTTATGTGAGGGTGGCCTCCATATGGTGTTTACTGACACATGTATTCTTTCTTTCCGAGGGTTTCTGTGGAGAACCCTTCCTCTTATTCTGTGTTTCTATCTTGGTAGGGGGGTCCTTCAGCGATGTAGCTTCTCCTTCTCCTTGTTTTTCTCCTTCTTCCCCTCCTAATTCCTGATTTACTTCATCTCCTCCTCCTCCCACGAGCGAGCCAGACCCACTTTCCTCTGAGGTGATGTCCTCCTCATCAGTCCCTACGTCTTGGAATTCCTCCTTTTTCTGTTTCTTCTTTGCGCTGGTATGTCCGTCATGCTCGACCCGGGTGACCAAGGGGCTTCCGATGATGTTAGGGTCAGAGAGTTCTGAATCATCAACCGATATAAGGAACTCTGCTGGCCATTCCTTGGTGATCTCCTCCATATCTTTGTCAGTCAACTTATAGTAGGACTGTAATTGCTCCTTGAGCTCATCCCTGTGCCCAGTGATATAATTGAAGTGTCGATCTGCGTGAAACTTAGCTAATGGTATGTACTGGTGCAATGTTCGTGGTGTCATGCGTGGGAAAGATTCAATAACAATCTTCAATTGCTGATAATAGGCGTGGAATACTGCGTTCGACTGCCACTACTTTGACATGTCATTTGTGTACCATAGAGTGGAGAAATTTGTGGCCAATGGATCCAAAGGTTCAATCTTCAAGAAGGCAACTCCTTCTAGCATTTTCTAGGCGACACATGTGATCAACACCAACAACCAGCTGAAATGGAACTCGTATCCTTGATCTTGTGCTTCGCAATAGTCTTTCTTGAGCTCGTTGATGAGGTATCTCGCCCAATTCATTTGCATCCCCTCCACACATTTTCTTGCGAGGTCCACCACAAACCTGGTGATCTGCGTGGGGTGGTTCTTTCTGATGAGCTTGCCAACTATGAGATGACAGGCTAGGTGCACTGTGCCATCCTAGATGGAGGCTACCTTGTAGCATTTATTTCCCTTCTCAACTTCACCGTATGCCTCCTTAATGCGCTATGCCAGGGAGTGATCCAAGGTCTTCCCTGGGTAGAACTACTGAGGCTCGGGGCCCTACATGCTCAGTCCTGTGATCAGGTGGATCAACACCAGATCCACAGTAATGAGCATGTCGAGCCACATATATCCTCCACGATAGCACGACAAGAGGATTTTAACACAAGCGTTAACCTCTTGATGTCGGTTGAAGTGAGGGATCTTCGTTACATTCACTATCATGGCTGTGTGAGATCCTTAATCCGTGGCTGGGAGACTATGTGAGGCTTCTTCTTAGTCGTCTTCATCAGATATCTTTGGGGTGCAAGCATCGCGTAGTTCATTCTGTCCCCAAGGTTGAAATCACTATTCTTCAAGGCTAGGATCTGTCCCAACTAGCTTCCTTCTACGCGTATCCCCTTAGGGATGTACGCAGTGATCATGTATACTCAAAGTCCCATGGAATGCTATCATGGTTAATTGCACCAACCAAAGGCGGTATGTACTCGAGTAAGATCGACAGGATCTGCTTCACATTAGCTAGATCGTCGCGATGCTTACCTCGCTTTTCAGTAGCAGGGTCGACACGTTTTGAGCAATGTCCGGTCAAGGGGGATGCCTGCAGTCCCTTGGTCGACGATGCATGTACTCCCTTAGACATAGATTTATCATCCATAAACATTTTTAGAATCTCTTTGATGAATTTCTCTAGCTCGGTGTGCTCGATCGA